>CM022756.1:31846823-32446823 GCA_012411365.1 Ameiurus melas | reverse complement strand
CACTACTTTACATTGTAGCAAAGTGTCATTTCTTCAGTGTTGTCACATGAAAAGATATCATCAAATATTTACCTAAATGTGAGGGGTGTACTTACTTCTGTGAGATACTGTGTGTGTGTGTGTGTGTGTGTGTATATATATATATATATATATATAAAAATTACATAACATCAAGGACTAAATAACAAGCCATGCTATTATAAGAAAATAATCAATGCCAGAGTGTGACGTGGCAACTTTGTTTACCTCTCTGAAGCTGATTATTTTCTTGGAACAGCACATCCTGAAATGTTTTATTCATCAAATACCTCAGCACTTTGCCCATGATTTAGAATTTTATTTATTAAGGAATGACGCATTGTACTTTTTATCTGTTTACAGTTGCTGTTATTTACTGTTATGAAAATTCTGGCAAAACCAGTTAATTCCTGTTATAATAACTATAAACAGTTCTTCTCTCACTAGCCTCCCTTCTTTCTCTCTCTTCAAGATGATAATAATAATAATAATAATAATAATAATAATAATAATAATAATAAACGTATATGAATGACTCCTAGCTGGCTAGGCCGTTACAAGCTGTGATATCAGCCAAAATGAGTATTACTAAGTAGACTTAGTGGAGTGTCCAAACTTTTGCACATAACACAATTGCATTAACATTTGTAGGAAATCTGTTTTTTAATAGCTTGCCGTAGAGGTTGGGTTTACTTCTTTTCAATTCAGAAATCAATAAAATGTCATTTGGTCTTTGGCGCCAAAACTTTTGCACACAACTGTAATATAAGCCTGTAATATATTGCCTTGCAGCCAACATTGTCAGAGCTGCAATTAAAAAAACAACCCAAAAAACTAAACACCTTCTGAGCTTCTAAGTAAATGGCTTAGTGTGGTCAGTATGTTGTGTCAGGCGTGCTATCGTCTCTGGATACGGAGTAGTTTTCATCCCACCTTATTGGCGAAAGTAGCAAAGCCACGACGGCAGGTGGTGTTGTAGAAGCTCTTGCAGGCGTCTTGCAGGCAGTGCTGACACTCATTCCACAAGGACTTCAAAGTCTCCTTGCACTGCTGCTCAGCCTCATCCAACTTCTTTACCACATGCTGAGCCATCTCCGCCACCTCCTGTTGACAGATACATGGGCGTTATATTAAATCGGTGAATCATTATTATTATTATTATTATTAGCTTTAGATGATATTCTGTAGAGATGTTCTGTAGTTTCACGTCACTGATCAAGGCTGGTAATGTTTCACATCTTTGGTCTGTGGCCAGACGAGTACAAGATGAACACCAGAAGTGTTTCTTCAGCACCTCAAGAGCTCATTTAACACTGGGGACTTTGTGATACATTCTGAACATATTAGGCAGTGCTACTGACCTCCTTCTTTTCTCTGCTGTTTTCGAGCGTCTTGATCAGTTGCTTGTGTTTCTTCTCGTTGCTGGCCATCACCTCTTTCATCTGCTTAATGCCATAGAGAGCTCTCTGCACCTCCTCATCCACGAACGTTTCCCCTTCCAGAGAGAGTCCTGAAACAATCAGCAGAATGGTACCATGAGTGACCGTCGAATAAGCATGTTGAAAGCAGCTATTAAATACAATTGTACCTCATGGAGAGGTGTTATCATTTCAGACTCACGTTTGACAGTTTCGGTCGATACAGCTGGTGGAGCACGACTGGGAGCTGAGTGGAAAACCTTCAGCAAGGCCAGTAAAGCCAGAGAGAACAGCAACGCCCGCATCTTCTCTTTATAGTCACTCCACACTCGTAGAGTCTAGTTAAGAAACCTGCATTTACTTATAAGCAAATTGATTCCACTGATATAAGTGTTCAGTTTAGCACCTTAAATGGTTCTTTGGTTTGGTACTCTGGAAGAACCCCTAAAGTTCCCAAAGTTATTCCTCTAACAGAGGAAATCTTTTTCTGATAAAGATCCAAGATCAAAGTAAATAGTCTTGAATATACGTAAAAATATAAGATTATTATTTCTTTACACTCGCTTTAAGTGTTCTATTGACAGAAGTGGGTGTAGGGCAACTAATTTAGTTGACCGGTAATTGAAAAAAAGTGCTTAACAAGACGTCTTTTCCATATAGTTAAAGCAAAAATCTGTTTCAGGACGTGGCTATTTTTGGGCTTTTATAGTCAAGACTTGGCCAAATATATTCCACATAATTATGATGCATATACATAAGATGTACTACTGTAACAAAAAAAGCAAAGTATTTGCTCAATATGTACAGCGTTTCAAGATTTGGGCACACAGATGTCACCTTTGTGCCCTTTAACCTTGTTGTTTTTTTTTTTGTTTTTTTTTTATGTTGTTGCTACATTTACAACTACTACTGAAGTGCACACATTTTATGTGTAGCGTAATCTGAATTTGAAATAATCTAAAGACCAAAAGCATTAAATAAAGTATATATATATATTAATAATAATAATAATAATAATAATAATAATATAAATAAATAAAGTCTTTTAGAGTTGGAGTTTAGAGTTAGTATTGAGTAAATGAATTTGGTTGTGTAAAATAACTACTCCAGTGAACACTAAGGGGAGCTGGAGTGCAGGCAGAAGAACTGTAGTAGTAGTGGTGTAAGCATTTAGTAAACAGCGCTGTACTGTTCCTACTACAAATCATCGTTCAAGATTCATTGAATTATCGAAAAAGAAAATGAACTTGAATACATCTAAAGAATAACATGTCATTGGAATTGCATCGGAACATTGGTTTCAAAATTACCCGCATGATTAATATCTGGTGAAAACTCCACGGTTGAGAATAACAGCATTTTGCACATCCCTGTAATTCTAACAAGGTTGGAAACACTTGTAGAGAAATCCCTGCCAGATCCAACAGAGTCTGGGGCTAAAATATCCTGGTACTCAGCGGAAATCATAATACCATCAATCTTCACAAGAGCTCCAGGACCAGCTGCAAAACAGCCTCAAAGCATCAATAATCCATCATTATATTTTATCCTTGGTATGTGAGCTTTACCTTGTATCCAGTCACTGTTTTCCTGTCTTAACGGTGTTCATCGCCAAAAAGATTGATTTTGGGTTTTTTGGTATTTGTTGTTGTGCGGTTAAAGTTCAGGCTCTGCATTTTGTTGGTTGCGCACAGGAAGGACTTTTTCTTGCAACCTTTCAAAACAGCTCCAACGTGTAATATTGTGTAATATTTTGCATGTTTGCTTGTATTTGAACTAAGGTGGTTTGTTGACAGGTTGTTGGTGGACCCCCTCATTAATATTATTATTAGTAGTAGTAGTGGCAGCATATGAATTATTATATTATTATAATCCACTCATTATATTATCATTATTTACATGTGTACAATAATAGTTTGGCTAATTTTCATTTATTTATCCCTGACCTTCTACTCACAAAACATATTTATATTAAAAATGTTCATTAAATTCCTCTTGACCTCGTTTATAACATTGCTTATTTTTAGTTGCTGAGGTTTGGATAGAAATTTAAATCAACTAATTCAAGTGCCCAGTCAAAAGAAATCTAATTTAACGACGCATCCCTGAACCGTAGGGATCATTTTTGCCACATATTACTTTTGAGGTAGAGATAAGGGCAGACGTTGAGTGAAAGGGATTTTAAATGATTGCAAAATATAATCATTTTGGCAGGGTGCCAGTAATTCTGCAACTGGGTGAAAAATGTGGCTGATGAATCTCACATACAGAAAGGTGGCCAGACAAACCCAAACATCAACACTCAAACGTTAAGGAGTTATATATTCTGTGCTAAAATGACTTTAATGCTGCAAGCATGTGAGGAAATGTTCGAATAAGGTGTGCTGGAATGCTTATGAGGTCTTGTGACCATGAGCTCCAATTGAACCCAAATCTGCAGATTTAACGGGTGTTCACGTGTAACGTCTAAACCTGTGTTTACTCAGGACTTTCTGGCTTACTTCGTGTCAATGTCTATTGTTATTATAAACATCACTAAACATCCACAGAGTGATAGTTTGTGCGAAGGAGTAAAACGTGACACGGCATGCATTTACATTAAAATGATTAGAAATGTTGTGGTCTGATGCCATTATTGCTCTTAGTTAGTGATTATTTTCCAATGATGGCACACCTCAAAGTGTTTTATTTCTAATACCGCAGTGTTTATGTATTTATTTATTAGTAATTAAACAATGGCAGGCCACACATGTGACTGGTTTATAGTTCTAATTGCATTAATGTTGTGGCAAAACAAATTAGTTTCTTTTATTACTTATAACCGCTTCATTAACAAGATACACACACACACACACACACACACACACACAAAAATGCCGAATTTGACAGAGAAACTGCAAAACACGTCGTCCTGAAGCCCCGTGTCCGAGAACTTAAAGGATCAGCTTTACCGAATTCCTAACTGTTACAAAACACTGACACTTAAGATTCTCTCCAAAAATGCTGAATAAAATGTCTCCTCACCATAAAAATAAATAAATAAATAAAATGATTCTCCGCAGTTTTTGTTGCAAGACCGTGCAATTTAACCCACTATGAGGAACGCACTGTTTACCCACTTTTGCATACATGAGCTCACAGATGAACTGGCTTTGCTCTGATTGGCAGGGGAGAGAGTAATGCCATCAGGGTGAACGCTTTTCTTTTGCACCACTCGGGTCTTACAAAGCCCTGTCGCAAGTTGTTACGATAGAAATCACAACATATTCGAACAAACACACACAAACCTGGCAGCTGGAACAACTGTCTGTGACGAGCTGTTCTAGGAAATGAATCAACACCTTGTGACCAATCAGAATTGGCCATTCAACACACGCTAATGTATAGCTGTGTGTTGTTTGAACTAGTTTATGACACGTCTTGATATTTGCCTAGCTACACTCACGCTATTGTAATCTTATCTTTCCAGATATATACAGATAAGTATTCAGTGCTTTAAATAATTCTCTAAGCTGTACATAAAATTATTATGGACGTGCATCAGACATGCTCAAAAGACAAATTCTCATCGTTGTATTTTATTGTAAAATAGATTAATCACTCATACACCAATACTCCCCATCTAATCGAATGCATTAATGTTTACGTGCATTACAGATGAGTATGGATCCAAATGTTTCATGGTAAAATATACTCTTAAATATTGAGCAGTTCAGCAAATACATTTTTTAGCATGATTTGTGCTAATATCACAAAGTTAGAAGCTCTTTGAGCTGTAATTCAGATCTGGCCCAAGATCAGTACAAGTACAGAACATATCATGCGGGCAATTAATCTATGAAATTAGATAGTAAGTCGTGATTACAGTTATATAATCAGTAATACTCACCAGAAACGTCTGGTAGCTTGATGTGAAACTGTGTGTTTCATGCAGGGTGAGCGTGATGTTTATCTATACCTGAACTCTTCTATTTATACCGTGACGAGCCAGACGTGATCCAATTAAAGAATTTTAATGCCCGCTAATCCAGAACTCAAGCCTTCTTTCCTCATCCTTGTTTACAACATACTGTAGCACATAGTTCACACACACTATGATGACATAAGCCAGTCAGATCTAGTGATTCAGGACAACCTGAGATTTTTTTTTTCTTTTCACCTGTGACATGGAACTATTATAGAAATAGTTCGGAAACAAAATTACAGTCATGTTGATTAGTGTCAGCTATTAAGCGAGAAATAATCTCGTAGAGTAGAAAATGTAGATAAATACTTTACTGTTCTGGTTTATTCAAGTAGTAATGAACATCAAGAGGATTATAAATGCAGTCAAGACAACAGCTAATGACAAATAACTCAAATGAAGATAAAATAAATGCTATAAAGAGTTTAGTTGCATAAATGATTAAAGGGTTAGTAAATAGAAAGTGTTGGTTATAGAAGTTTAAAGACCTTTTTTATTTTATTTTTGTAAAGTTATAGGACTTTTTAAAAGTGCCCTCTTCACATGGCTGGCTCTGAACCTGAAAATCTGTTCTATTTGGTCATTAATTAAAAACAGCACAAAAATGCTGGATGTTCCGAGCTCCTCTCAGTATTAAGCCTCCTGTTTCCCATAACCCCTAGGTTTACAGTTAGAAACAGTAGCTAATCTATTTCTATGCACAATTTGGCTCATTGGATAACAATAGTGATCAGTGATTGGTCACTGGGAAACAGTGGTGATCAGTGATTGGTAATTTGGAACAATGGGGATTGCTTGTGGAGGGGGGGGGAAGTCATCAGTGATTGGTCATTGGGAAACAATGGTGATCAGATATTTGTTGTTGGAAACAATTGTGATCAGTGACTTATCATTGGTAAACAATGGTGATCAGTGTTTGGTCATTTTGAACAATGGTAATCAGTGACTGGTCGAATGCTTGTTGTGAAACAATGGTGATCAGCGATTGGTTGTTGGGAAACAATGGAGATCAGGATTATTGGGAAACAGTGGGATTGGTCATATGGAACAATCGTGATTGGTTGTTGGAAAACAATGGTGATCGGTGATTGGTCGTTGGGAAACAATGGTGATAAGGGTTATTAGGGAACAGTGGGATTGTTCATATTGAACAATGCTGGTAAGTGATTGGTTGTTGGAAAACAATGGTGATCAGTGTTTGGTCATTTTGAACAATGTAATCAGTGATTTGGTCAAATGCTTGTTGTGAAACAATGGTGATCAGCGATTGGTGGTTGGGGAAACAATGGTGATCAGGATTATTGGGGAACAGTGGGAGTGTTCATATGGAATAATGCTGATCAGTGATTGATCGTTGGGAAACAATTGTGATCAGGATTATTGGGAAACAGTGGGAGTGTTCATATGGAACATTGATCAGTGATTGGTCTTTGGGAAACAATGGTGATCAGGGACTGGTTATTGGGGAAACAGTGGTGATTAGTTCCTCATGCAGGACAGGAAATAATGTGTCCCAAAAAAGCTGCTAGGTTTGTCACTAGGCTCTTTTTTTTTATATACCATGAAACCCTTTTAGATATTTGTGGTTAGTTGACTATTCGCAACCCAAAAGTGACACTGAAGTTCTGGTATTATAATGAGCCTGATGTTTTGAAGTCCCATGACTGTAATATTCTATGAGTTCTCAGATTACTGTCAGGCAGTGACTGTAGAGTGAGGAAGAGGTCCAATGAAACACAAGCTAGTGAAACATCCCAAACACTTCAACAAAACAAAACAAAAATATTCATGAAGGAACCAAGTGGTTTGTGTACAATGTTTGTGTACCCTACTTCCCCTCTTCTAGCTAGTTGGAAAAAAAAAGCTACACTGATCATTGTATTTCAACCATGCAGGTGCAGGAGCCGTGCTGCAGTGGTGCATCTTGTTTTAAATTAGCTTTACTGTACCCACTCTTAACCATTTTGCCATTTGTGAATGGCTTAATAACCATTTATGGTGACTAGCTTTACCACTTTTACTCATGGTCACTCATGCAAAAAAAAAAAAGAGAGGCTGTGTGAACAAGAAGTTTTACATCCCATGGTGCACAGAGCCAGGTCACAATTATAACCAGGGTTATATCTCGTCAAATCTGACCGGAATAACACAGATGTAGAAAATGTAGGGGAATAAAATCAATAAAAATACAGAAAATCGATGAAATCAGCCATCATTAATTTGATGTGTTCAGACACACATATTCTGGACAAAAGTCTGTAAACTGTATGCCAGTCAGATGCTAGAGGAAATTTGACCGAACACATCAGAAGGGCTAACCTTGTGGCACGTTGGCCTGACTCAACCCATGATTGATTCATTCTGAGAAGCTGTAGTGTTGGGAACAGACTTCAAACTGGAACTGTAAACTAAAGTCATACCTCACCTCATAGATTTATGGTGTCTCAATCATTGAGGCAGCTCACTGTTTACAACATGGTCTTTATTTTATTTAACTTTAATGTTGCACTATTTCTATTTCATCATTTAGGGTGTTCTATAACTCTATGTCGACAAATATACAGGTACATTTATTTTCCTCATATTCAAAGTATAAACAAAATACGTGCAGGTGTACTGTGTCTTATCTGGACCTTGTAAATATTTCAAAATTCCACATGCATTTATACGACAATAAAGGTTCTTTAGAGTGATGCTTTTGACCGCTAGATCTTTGACGATTTATTTCTAGTACCACAGAGAAATAAATAAATCAATCAATCAATAAATAACATAAAAACCCCAACAATAAATATAAGGATTATGTAGAAGGTTCCTCGCGGTGGAACATTTTGTGGCAACTAGAACATTCTTTAGTTAGCCCAAAATAATTATTAATTAATTAATAAATTTTTTTATTTCATTTTTGTTGTGTGCTTCTTTAGAAAACCAAATATAACTCCTTTATACCATTCATTTAGAACACACCAACGCGCGCGCACACATTTTCAGTCACCTTTAAGTTTGAGTGCAAAGCATTGACTTTCAAATTTTCTTTCTTTTTTTTTTTTTTTGGAGGTTTTGCAATGTTTATGATTAAAGGAAACAATTTCCCCATAACTCCTTTCTCTCTCTGTGTGTGTGTGTGTGTGTGTGTGTGTGAGAGAGAGAGAGAGTGAGTGCGCGCGCTAGACTCAGCGGAGGAGATCAGAAGGAACACTTACTGTGTGTGAGTGTTTCTGTGTACGTGCGCGCGCGCGTTCCCACCCCTGGCTTTCTTGGAGGAAGTTGAACTCCAGATGTGCAGTTCTGCACACTGAGCTTTAGTGAGCCTCTCGGCTTTTTCACCTGGTTTCTCTTTACTAGCTGGAGGTTCTGCCGTAATGTAAAAAGCAAGTGGGCAACACACAGCCTGCACACTCTTCCAGAACTTCCTCCTGCTGCGCGCTCTGCATCCTCCTCTTACCTCCCCTCACTTCGACTCCTCTCACCGCGGAGACGTCTGCATGGAGAAAGAGAAATCTCATTGTTAAAGGTCCGAGTGGTGCTTCACTGGAGCAGTTTGTGGGGATCGCTGCAGCAGACCACCTCCTGAGCATAAAGCGTGCGCTCACACATCTCAGGTGGACCAGCAAACATCGGACACTTGCGAGAAATAAGATACTTTTGGAACCAGGACCTTCGACAACAAATTTTTCCTTTCTCGAACCGTCATTCATTGTGTCATGCAGTTGATGTGAACTGACGTCATCGATAAAGGCAAAGGCGCTTCTGCTTCATTCCACAATGAAGGGTAAGTGTCACAATATGAACTTGGGGGGTCAATTTACAGATATATGTTTACTACATGCCATTGATAGCTATTTTTTATTTTATCTTTTTAATATAAAGACCCACTATTTATCACTGTGGAAGACAAATAGATGGAAACCTAAAGTGGTGTACTGTTTTATATATTGTTTAGTACGGTAGTATAGAGTACAAAGGGATTGTTTCACATAGATACTATTTAGTATGGTAGTATGGAGTACAGATAGTACACTGCCTTAGGTTTCAATCTATGTCACATACTATTTAGTACGGTAGTATGGAGTACAGATAGATGGAACCCATAAAGTGTTGTACTATTTTTACATACTATTTAGTACGGTAGTATGGAGTACAAATAGAAACCTAAAGTCCTGTACTATTTTACATACTAACTAGTATGGAAGTATGGAGTACACGAGGATTGTTTTACATACTATTTAGTACAGTAGTGTTGAGTACAAATAGAAACCTAAAGCAGTGTACTATTTTACATGCTGTTTAGTACAGTAGTATGGAGTACAGACAGATGGAACCCTAAAGCGTTGTACTTGTTTTACATACTGTTTAGTACGGTAGTATGGAGTACAAATAGAAACCTAAAGTCCTGTACTATTTTACATACTAATTAGTATGGAAGTATGGAGTACACAAGGACTGTACAACGCTTTACATACTATTTAGTACAGTAGTATTGAGTACCAATGTAAACCTAAAGTTCTGTACTATTTTACATACTAACTAGTATGGAAGTATGGAGTACACATGGAGTACACAAGGACTGTACAACGCTTTACATACTATTTAGTACAGTAGTATTGAGTACAAATGTAAACCTAAAGTTCTGTACTATTTTACATACTATTCAGTACAGTAGTATGGAGTACAAATAGAAACCTAAAGCAGTGTGCTATTTTACATACTATTTAGTACAGTAGTATGGACTACAGACAGATGGAAACCTAAAGCGGTGTACTGTTTTGACTTAGCCTATTAGCATGTTTAATGCAGTTTGCAACAAAATGTGTTGAGAACTGTTGCTGGAACGATATTTTGATTTAGGCACCCTATGTTCTACGGTAGTATGAGTGAGGAATATATAGAAACCTTTCTATTTTGTCATAGCCTACTCCGCAGTATAGTAGCAGTATAGCATATCTCCTCTTTCCGTTGTGTAAAGAATGTGTGTTATTCCAACATCTGGCCTCCATTAGCTGCCCGTGGTGTGTCAAGGCTGGTTGGCCCCATGTGTGTTTTTGGCCTGATTTTAGGAGAGTTGAACACAAGCATCTGTATACCAAACACACTCTCACTGACCTCGGTCATTTTTAGAAACTGTTTACCCACAAAAAGAGAAGGGTTTTTTGTTTTGTTTTGTTTAGACAGAGAACAAGCATCGGTTCAAACGTTCTAGCATCTGCTTGGCTCAGTACGGACCTTCTGTGACTTCATAAATAACACATAGTATTGTAGTATCTTAGTATATTTCTTGCTGTTTTATTTATATGTCAAAAGGATTGAAGTTAAGCGCTGACTCTCAGCTCCAAGGCAGGCTGAATGTATGTTTCTGAAGAGTGGAAAATAAGGAGTCATGAATTATGCAATCTTAAAAAAAAAAAGAAAAAAGAGCCCCAGTGTGCTCCTGAAAACCAAAATGGAGGACTGGGGAGCTTAATGTTTGTCTAAATGAGTCATGTTCTTTGCTATAAAGGATACTCTGAGAGTAATGCAAATTGGTAAGTAAGGCAAAACTATAAATGTTGTGGCCCCTTTAAGTGACGAGCAGTTTCTCAGATCTTGGCAAATCATTTATCCATGCAGATTTGACAGAAATTAATTCTATAATCCTGCACTGATATTCATTATAGTCTTAACCTATTTTTCAATATTTGCATGCATTTATCTTCTAGAGTTATACGAGTTATCTGCTCAGGAGATTGCTAAATACTTCTTAATTAGCTTTTTTCCCCTCGCCTTAAATTGTCATCTCGTGCAAAATGCAGATAAATATGAGGTTTTAGCTAATTATCCAGTACCCTTAATTAAGGTACTTCTGAATTTATAAGGTTACACATTCTTCCTCTACTGGAAGAAATAAAAAGCAGATATTCATCTGACTATCACAGTCAGAGCAAGAACCTTTTAATAGATACAGATATGTAAAGGGAAAAAAAAATACACCCCAGGGAAATTGTAGGCTTTTTTGGACATATTTGGACAAGCAAACATTTGATCATCTTTGAAACAGTGCCTAGGAATAAAGTTGATGTACTTGAACAAATCCAAACTGTAGTCTTGCTCTAATGGATATAGTTTTTTTTAGACAGCAAAGACTTTTTCATTGCACACCTCCCATGCAGGTCAAATTTCTGAGTCAATCTCTTTCTGATTGTAGAAGCATGCACCAACAGTTGCAAGACTTACTAGCAGATCCTGTGACGAAATTTCGGGGTTCTTGGAGACTTCTTTTTGCATCAGACGGTCTGCTCTTGGGCTGAATTTCCTGGGACGGAAAGTCCTGGACAAATTGACAGTCGTTTGAAATCTGCACCACTTGTAGATGTTCAATTAATTTGGTGATCTTTTTAAATCCCCCGCCAGACTCATAGGCATCCACGACTTTTTCTTTCTTGTTTTTTTTTTTGAAGGCCTTATAGAACTCTTTAGATCTTGTCATGATGACACCACACACCTCAATAGCAAAGGGAACACCAGACACTAGCTATGAGAGGGGTGTAAATAAGACCGGTCCACCTGATCGCTGGCACCCAATCTTGAAGTGTGATAGATGTAGGGTTGTATTTACTTTTTCCATGTGACTGATATGTTTGTTTTGTTCATTTAAATTGTGAAAATTATTACAAAATGTTAATTTTATGCATCATTTGATAGTGTATCAAATTTATTAACAGCCACCTTTTAAAAAAGAATCAAAAAAAAGTTTCCATAGGGTGTACTTATTTTTTTCACATAATATATATTTCTTTTTGTGAAGAGGGGTTGTAAAGCCATTCCGTGAATTAGTTCTCATGTGAACGATGTGAATATGAAACTTTCACATCACAGAAAGAATAACACTTTCGAAACTTTTAAATGAGCTGTATCAGGTAGTACTCTGTGTTATAAGTTGTTTGTTTGTTTGTTTATTTATTTATCTATCCATCTGTAACCCTTTTCTTTCTCATAGTTTATCACTTGTTTTTTTTTTTTTTATGCAGGCTCTGAACACCTGAAATGTGTCGAAATTCTTTCAAAGTGACTTCACACTAACAAAATGATGGATTATGGACTGCTGCTCTAACGGGATCCGATTTAGTGGAATTTGTTGTGAACTATGCAACACGGCTGTGTGGGTATTTGTCTATAAGAGCAAAATAACGCTTATAGACAAATAAAAATGTGATCAGACCATGTGGGATATTGTCGCACGTATAGGCAGCATGTAGTATCCCTTAGTTTATCATCTTCTAGGCAAAATACTGTGTTTCAGGCTGTAACTATGTGGAAAAGGCTTCCATGCCTGCTCCATGACTATCTCACCTACTACGCTTGTTCTGTTTTCCACTTGCATGTTATGTGTTCTTGCAGGTTTGTGGTTAATGCCTCCCGAGCCAACAGAGGTGGTTAGGTGCATGACTGTCTTGCCTTAAACATCTGTCTGGTGTCATGGCGTGTGCCTTGCAGGTTATTAGCCTGAAGGAAAAAAAGTTTGATTTCTTTATTTTTCTGTCTTCCAACAAAGAAAGATACAAGGCTCTGGTGTCATCCATCTTTTCAAACAGGTGTGATACTTGCATAAAGACCACAGAACCGGACATGACGACGGTGTCGTTTTGTTAACACCAGAACAGACTTTGCAGTTAGTGTTAATTCAATAGTCGCAGCAGAAGAACACATGTTTCTGCAAAGTAGTTCTACGCTTGGAATCCTAACACTGTTATTACATGCTGGGTTTGGCAGTTTTTGACTGAGAGTAATCCAAATAAATCCTGTTTAGTATTAATACTGGTTGGCTAAAATGAGCCTTCAGTTTGACAGTTTGGACTGTTCAGACTCGCTTGTAGTACAACTGTAGTACAAACAGAAACATTCTGTTTCACCGAGTCTTACGCTTTTCAACTGTTAAAAAGATTGATTTGTCCTAGTAATGCATTCACGTCATCACAACAGCTCGGGTTCCTTATGAGGAATTCGCAGTAGAAAGCTATCATGGGACTCATTGTCTAACGCTGTTTTCATTTCATCTTTCTGCAGACGACTTTACTGATGAGGAGGAAGTGCAATCCTTTGGTTACAAACGGTTTGGTGAGTCGCCTACACTTCACCACACAGTCAAAGCATAGATTATTTGGGAATAATAATAATAATAAAAAAAAGAAGTGTCTCTTCCTTTTGAATTCCCTCAAAAATGTGTTTTAAAGCTGGACTAAGCTGTACGGCTAAAGCAGATGAATACAGGGTCATGTCCCAGCAGTTTAACACAGTTCTCCATGCCACCATATGCTAAAGTCATTAGCCTATCTGAGGTAGTGGTCTGAACAGGCCTCCCTAGTTTTCCAAACAGTGGCGTTTTCTATATTTAGCACAAACGATGGAAAGGTATTCTTTTTGCATCAGGCACTGAAAAGTAATATTTAGTCTTGTAAACATTTCCATATTTTGATATGTGATTTACCTTAAGATGCACAGATGGTCATGTTGATGATTCTTACAGCCTTCTGCAGCTTTCAGTGGCTTCTAAAATAAAGTACTAAAGAGACTTGATGTCTTGGCCAGCTTGAGATTGCACATCTTCCAGTGCATTCCAGACTATTGCTTAAGTTTCAAATGACTGAAGACAGAGTCACTGTTACTCCTCGCTTCTACATGTTGTGCCAAAAACGCTTAATGCAGATGTTCCCACTGCACTTTTACACACGTGAAGAATGATTTCAGTCAAGTCTAAAGATAAACATGTGGATTATACTACATTAGTCGTGCAATATCACATACTCATGGGATATTTTTTTATTCTTTAACCCTTTCCTGCATAAATTATCAAACATATCCAGATTTTTAGATGGTTATGCGAAACTTGGACTTAACAGAGTGGTTTGAAGGTGATTGACCTCTAATATATGTCTATAAACAGCCTTAAATGAACTGTCTGAGAGTGTGGACACTAATCATGAAAGGGTTAAGCAGCTGAAGTCCTGGCTCTAAGCTCCATATGCAGATTCCAGATGCCTGTGCATAGCTGTGTTCATCAGGGAGCCAGTAGGTTGGAGGATTCATGACAGGGATTGCGATGTTTGTGACGTGAGAAGATCCAGGCAAGGGATCAAAGTGCTTCAATCATGCTTTCTGAACTGGCAGGCAAGGATTGGACTCTGTCTTTTACTGGCATGCAAAGTGGGAATGATGGACCTGTAGAGATCTGACAGATTTGTGAAAACACCAGTATTGGACCTCTTCTGTGCTGTTGCCTCCAAACGGTTTTGATTTAGATTGTGTGCATGAGTTAGGCATGATCACGATGTGGGTGAAGCTCTGAAGCAAGCCATTAGGAAGTACAAGACTCTGCAGAGATGATGTAAGTGCCATCCAGATAATCCTCATCATTTGGAGGGTAATAGCTCAGCGATTTAATTTACCACAGTACTGATTAGAACACTGTTATTCGCTGTGGCAAATGAGTATAGAAGTTGTACCACATGACTTTACACACATGCCTGAAGCATGACGAGTCTATAGAAGAAAAAAGGGGGAGTAACGACGTCAGAAAGCTAAGCTGTGAAATAAATTTCCCCAGTTACTAAATGTATGAAATAAATCAACAGGGCAAGTGTGTCATGGCTCACTTGAACAGAAATACTAATTATTTAAACAGCGCTTAATATTATTGGTTTCCTTTTTTTTTTTTTAACTAAACTAAAAAAATTAGTTTTTTTTCACATTTTATACTAAATAGCAAATTTTTACTCAGGATTAGGCTACTGCAGTACAAGTGTACCAGTAAATCAGTCAGTACGTTTACACGGACAACAATAATCCGATATTAACCCGATTAAGACGATACTCTGATTAAGAAACTAGCATGTAAACAGCGGTTATTGATGACATTATCCGACTAAAGTCATACTCGAAGTAAACACAAATGGAATTAAGACGTGTGGAGTATTCCTGTTTTAGTTGCTTTATCGACGTGCGTTACAGACATGTACACACCTTAATCACATTAACATTGTGTGCGAGTTTTCACCGTATTTTGCGACAGGACACGTACACACACACGGCAACGCTCAACCGTTTGACGGCAAACAAGAGAGCACATCTACGTCACAAACCGCATACTTCCCTACTATAGGCCTATAGTAGGCGAAATAGATGTATCTCGGCTACTATAGCGTAGGTAAGTACATGGTTTGGGACGCAGCCCACGGCTTCAAGCAGTCATCTATTAACACGTATAGCACGACAAATAATTAATCGCACTTTAAGCGTTTGTAAAAATTTTTATATAAAAACACCCAAAACTGTATACGGTACCATAACGAAGACTAATTGTATGTCAATGCGTGAAATTCTGGAGGGAACGTCGGACAGCATGGTGTGGGGACGTAATGACCTGTGCCGATAATCGATCTATGTTCTAGAACATGTAAAACAGGAACATGAAAGGAGTATTCTAAAAGCGACTCATGTAAACACCTTAATCAGAATATTGTCTTATTCAGAATAAGGTCAATAATTAGATTACTGCTGTCCGTGTAAACGTAGTCAGTGATTGGAAAAATGCAATGCAGATGAGTTATCATTCATATACATGGCTACCATGGTATTATTATTATATATATATTTTTTAAAAAAGTACATATTGTTCCATACAAAACTTGTCAAAGATTTATAAGTATTTATTTTTTAAATAATAATTTTGTAAATAATCATGCGGGCCCTGTACTGGCCTCTGAAGACCACTGGAATGGACACTGCATTGGAGTTTGGTGTTATTTCATGTTATTTCAGCCTACTGAGTCAGCAGTAGAAAAATACCACAGATGTCCTTTATGGCTTGCAGCAAAACCAACTTCAACATTTGTAAGTCATTTGTCTCCTACAATGGAAGTGTCATGAGACCAAACACAACTTCTCATTAACATAGCAATATATACATAGCATGACTTCATCGAGGCAAGAGTAATCAGATCCACCTTGAGATCTGAGCTGTTTAAAATGTCTGTGTTCCATAGACAGAGTTTAAATCCAAAGAGGTGCTGACCTGTTTCCTGCACCAGTCTCAGACGGTTTGTTTAACCGGTGCTGATATTGGCCAAGGAGGGGGCAGGGAGCGAGAGAATCTGGAGAGCGTGGGGGTCGATTGGCCAGGCTCGTGCTGTGTTGGTGGCAGAGCAAGGAATTGTGGGGGTGCACTTGCTAGTGCATTTTTGGCATCTTGGCCAGGGTTTATTTTGGAGCCAGTGAAAATATAGACATAGTAAATATACAGTTCTCTTTCCTGCAGCAAACCCGCATTCTGAGCACGGAGAGAAACCATTCTGACGGTATTTCCACGTGAGGTTCGAAACAATTTAAAACCATGCTCATCACTTGTTTTGTTTTTTTGTTTTGTTTTTTTTTGGTGTCAGTTATATATTTGTCATAAATGCATGCGTGATTATTATGAGAGTGTCGTAGTGTGAGTGTTCTGGGATTAAATTCAGTTCCTTGCACTGATTTGCAACATTCAGCTCATTTGTCTACTGTAACATGACCACTACAAAGAGTTTTTAAGTCCTTGAAGTATGAAAACTGTGTCATGTTCTATTTCTATTTTTTTTGGCTATGTATGGCCAAAATTAGTCTAAATATATTAATAACCGTGTTCCTGTTTGTACTGTAGCTTTACATGTTTCCTGAGTGCTTGGCGGATGACAAATTAACGGGAAACAAATCAGGGACTCTGTTGTACTGTGAGACACGACAATAATTGTTGGTGTAGTTTCGGTCCACTTGTCCTTTTAGACGATATGGACACTTCTAATCCACTGTATATAACATTATTCTAATTGATCATCTTTATCCTACAACAAAACACTTCTATTTGGATGGGTGTGGTCTCTTTCAGTTTGACTCCACCCCCATCCACAGGGCATGAGGACTCGCCGAATGGTTTGATGAGTATAAAAATCATATGCTAGGGCCTTCAGTCACCAAACCACAGCCCCAAAAAATACTTATGGGAGACTGGGACTGATGATTTGTGTCCCATTGTCTACCACTATCATTAAAACACTAATTGAGGAAATATTTTGTGGATTCTGTTGAATTTTTTCCAGTACAGTTCCAGAGATATGCCAAAGCCATTGTGTCATATTGTGGCCACTCTTTGTGATCTAACACCTTACTAATACACTTATTCCTTTCATTTACATCAATGTACACTACAATTTCCAGGGTTTTGTCACTATCAATACAATATTTTCACAGGTGTACCTGCATAATTTATCACACATATTATGAGCTTTTGATTAAACAGAGCACAACGTATCAACATAAAGTGTAAATGTACTGGTATGTAATGTTGTATAGGGGAAACTGTACCCAGACGAAACTCTAGTGGAACACCAGCTCCACTGGGTAATGTTGGGGTAACTGGGCACTGGTTGTAGGCTAACGTCTGACATACCTGTTGGCTTTTGAAGTTTTCCCCAATTTGTCTTGCTTAGAGCAAAAAGCATTCAAATTAATATTTCTGTTCTAGTCTGAATTTCCATCCACTGCCTGTAGTCAGGAATTTAATTTTTTTTTGCATTTGGTGAAACGTTCTGACATCCACACTCGGACTTTGTTGCATGTATACGACTTGCAAATTTGGTGTTTCATGTGACGTTTTTGGTAGAACGTGAGTGTTTTTTTTTACACCTCAAATTTTACGCTTATTATCATGTCCCTTTGGTTGAAAATTGCTAAGAAATACAGAACCAGCACCAGAATAAATACTACACTATGGATTCAGTGGTGCCACATTGAATTAAAACTTGGACATATTTCATTTTCATGCTGAATTGAAGTTTGATATAGTTCTTACCCTGATGGCCTAGTGGAAATACTCACTCGGAGTAAGCTAGGTAAGGTAAGCTTTCCTGCCATGTCACTAGGGATTGATATGGAAAGCTGCCTGCATATGTAAATATCTTACTGTCATTTTCTTGACTTGCGAGAATTGTAGATCCTTTTCTTGCGGCTCGTCTGAGACACATGCAAATAGCTTTCGCTGGGCTTTAGGAGTGGAGTAGTGTACCTGTTTATTTTAGCTCTTTTCATGGGGAGCGGATAGACAGAGAAGAGAACATTCCCTTATCTCCAAAAGTCTCTGGGGGTCTAGTCTGTATAGTTTTACCTTATCTCGTTTCCCTCGATCAGGAGTACGGAACAACCACTATTCAGCAGAAGACGCGATGCTTTCTATATATCCAGATATCCAACAGGAAGTCCTTGGCATGAGCCATGGGGTTGTGAAAAGGGGATTAGTTTAGGAAAAACAAGATCTTTGGAAATGACAAATACAGTAACACGAGAATGGATTTAGCATCTTACAGATGAGCATTGGCATTTTGAAGAACAACAAAGCGAAAACCGTAATAACATTTACAGGTCAATGGTATGTGGTAGGTCCTAATAAGCTTGCTCGTAGTAAATCTGGACCCATGAGCACTAAATCGTTTAAAGGTCAGGATGTGGGTGGACATAGGACTTGTGGTCTCTGCGAATAAGCCACCAGTGATTCCCTAACACTCTGCTCTGGACAAATGGACATAAATTGACTTTTAAAAGCAGGTCATCTGTTGTTCCCTCTAACCAGATGTGAAAAACACACTCAGATCCAGAACTCAGTTCAGATACATATCTTCCAAGAAACAGCATCACAGCGTCAGACCTCCAGGGATGATCTTGCTCATAAACAGCACCCCTGTAACAAGCTTTCATATGCTGTTCTATGATGGATGGTCATAGTGCCTCTCTTTCTCAGCAGGCACCCAATCAAAAATAACACATATGTTAGTGTGGTGCGTTTATTTCATTGCAGGCCCAAAGTGCTACACCCTGTCTGATATATTAATGAAAGGCTTTTGGCTCACTTGCCAGCCAAAACCAACTCCATACTTCCTGACCTGCAAAAAAACACAAAAAAACGAGTGCTAGCATAAGTTCGGTGTGTATTTTCATTTGCTCTGTTTAGAATCAAAAAGCACTGCTTACTGAAGATCCCATTTTCAGATCTGGCCAACACAGAGGCACTCTGCCTTTAGTTTTTAAAGTTTGATTACTTTGGCAGTCACGAAAACCTGCCTTCAGGTCATGTTTCTTCCATTTTTATTTTTTCCTTAATGTTTTCAATCAAAGAAGAATTCCTTTCCTTAGGATTTTTTGGACGGGTTGTTTGTATGTAGGCAATCTGGCATGGAATTACTATAATATGGGGATCACAGAAGCAAGCATAGCTGTATGTTCTTATTTATATGCGTTTCAGTAATGGTTCTATCACCATTAGCTCTAGCAATCTTCTTCAGTATGATGCACTCATTCTCATCATGCAGGCTTAGTTCAATCTTGTGGTTTTATTTGCTGAAGTAGGCAGTACATGTATTTGGGGGTTCAGCTGTGGCAGTAACAGACCGATTTCAATGCGTTGAAGGCGAGTGCTGAGTCAGGAAACAAGGTATCAGTCTGGACCACCCAGTGGCATAAGGCTCTCCATCTCAAAACCACCAAATCTCCACATTTAGTGTGGGTTGAAATGAAAAGGTTTGGAGATTTGAAAATCTTCGCGCTCCTACACAGCCATAAGAATGTCTCAGTAAAACATTGTGTTTTTTGTTTCTATTAATTTGGCTCTGCTGAATAAAAAAAATATATATGGCAGCATACTTAAATGACGTTAATAAAAAAATTCTAGATCTGTTTTGAATTTTTACAGCACAAGGTTTGGCTGTTTCTGAACATGATTTCCTGTTTCGCCATTTTTTTATTACACGGATTTAGTCATTTAATTTGATGTCATCATTCATTTATTGCTATTTTTATTGCCAGCCTTGCTTTTGGGGAACCATTTGTTTCAGTGATCTCATGCTCCCTAACGAAGGAAACTGTGGGAGAGGAATACCACTGTTGGTGTCACTAAAAAAACGATGACAAAATTCAACAATGGCAGAAAAGCTATGTGATCCGTCATTCTACAATGAGCATTGCAAATGCTTGCAGTGAATAAGCAACAATGGATATTGTCTGTGATTATCCCAGACATCTCCATCATTTCTTTAAAGACACATAACATTTGTATTTACTGTGATCTTCCAAAAACCACACATTGTTCATGAAAAATGTTAAGAGTTCTCCTCTCACTGCCATCCTTGTTCAAAGCTACATGCCAAAATATTACTAGTGGGTGAATTACTAAGCTTTTGGCAAAGGCCAGAGATGTGTGGAGCTACGGCATGACATCACATATCTGTCAAAACCACAGAGATGTCCTGGAGTAAAAATCCATCTTGGCGTTCATGCGTTCAAGTGTTCTTTCACCAATCCCTGTGGTGCATTTTTCCTCTCCCGTTACTTTAAAAGCTTTTAGCAATGAATGATTAAATCCAGGAACGTTTTTCTTTCTTGATTATGCCCTCTATCATTTAGGTCATTGCTATCATTTCCACTTGAGGCACTTTAAACTAAACGTTCGACTCACGGTCCTGACATTAATATCCCTTATGGATATTTTATAACTGAACACCATCTAGTCTACATGTGCCCAAACCTGATAGATGTTTTGTATGGATGAGTGCATGGTTTATGTGGTTAAGAAAATCTGTTCCCCTCAGGCCTGTTCTGTAACTTTGCCCCCTTGTAACATATGGTCTTTCTTTACTAGATATGACCTCATGTTAATATGCTAGCAAATGAGAAAAGAGAGAGATGGGGTAGTGTGCAGTGTGTAGCGCTATTAAAGAAATTTATTGTCTTTATGGTGCTGTGGTGATGGTATGCAGGGCTTGGTGCTGCAGATACAAAAAACGTACTGTAATTTTTACAGTAATGTACTGGCAACAGGGCTGCATGCAGAAAGTTGTATGCTCCAGACCAATACCCTCAACCTTCAAGACCCCTGATTAAGACCCTTAACCTACAGCTCAGTTGTATTCTGCTTCAAGTGTACAACCCCGTTCTGGAAAAAGTTGGGACAGTATGGAAAATGTTAATAAAAACAAAGAGGAGTGATTTGTAAATGTACTTTGACTTGTATGTAAAAAAAAAAATGTTTATAGACAAGGTATTTGATGTTTTACATAATCAACTGCATAGATAAACGTTTATTTTGAAATTGATGCATGCACGTTCTAAAAAATTTGGGACGGGGCAATTTCGGACTAATAGCGATGTGACGAGTTGGAATAAGATGATGTGAAACAGGTGAGTCATTCATCTAATCATAGTATATATAAGGAGCCTGCAAAAAATGTCTAGTCCTTCAAGAGCAAGGATGGGTCGAGGCTCGCCAACCTGCCAACAGATGTGTCAGTGAATAATCCAACACTTTGAGAACAACATTCCCCAAAGACAAATCGGTAGGATTTGGGGCATTTCACCTTCTACAGTGCACAATATACTTAAAAGAAAACCACTTCTGAATGCGCGTGATCTCCGATCCCTCAGACGTCACTGTCTTAAAAACTATCATGATTCTGTAATGGAGATCCTGACATGGGCTCGGGAATACTTTGGTAAACCTTTGTTAATCGACACTATTCGCCACTGCATCCACAGATGCAAGTTAAGGTTGTACTATGCAAAGCAGAACCATACATCAACACTATCCAGAAGCTCCACCCACTTCTCTGGGCTCTGTCTCATCTGAGTTGGACAGTAGCACAGTTAGAATCGTGTTTTGTGGTCCGACAAGTCGACATTTCAAATAGTTTTTGGACAAAACAGCCGTCGTGTTCTCCAGGCCAAGGCCGAGCTGTTATGAGCGTCAAGTCCAAAAGCCAGCGTCGGTCATGGTATGTGGGCGTGTCAGTGCACATGGCTTGGGTAACTTGCACATCTGTGAGGGCATCATTAATGCAGAAAGATATGTACACATTGTGGAGCAACATACGCTGCCATCCAGAGCAGGACAACACTGAACCACTTTCTGCCCGGATTACAAGCGCATGGTTGCGTACGCAGAGAGTGCGGGTGCTAGCATGGCCTGCTAAAGTCCTGACCTGTCTCCCATTGAGAATATGTGGCGCATTATGAAGTGCAAAATAAGGCAAGGAAGGTCTCTTACAGTTACTCAGCTGAATAAAATACATAATGGATAAATGGGAGAAAATTCCTCTCGTTAAACTTAACCAACTGGTGTCTTCACCCAGCGTCCAAACACTTAAGTGTTATTAAAAGAAAAGGTGATGTTACACAGTGGTAAACAGTCAATTGTCTCAACTTTTCTGGAGTGTGTTCTAGTCATCAGATTTGAAATGAGTGTATATTTTCAAAAACAAATAAAATTCACAAACTAAAACTGAATGTGTTTTCACTATAGTACAGCGTGAAGTGAATATTCAAACGACTTTTTTTTTTTTTTGCATTTTCCATAACGTCCCAAATATTTTGGAATTGGGGTTGTAAGTTGTCAGCCAAATGTGTGAATGTATTTTATTATGTGTTATTTTATACAATATATTATTTACTGTAAATATATTTACATTTGTTTGCTGTGCATTATTTACAGTACTTTACTGGCAACCCTAAAATTTACAGTAATTTTTTCTAATAAAGTGGATAAGAACACAGTTGTGGATTTTACAGGATACAGTGTAGCTTCCAGACATAGACACTTACCTGGTATAAGTAAATATTTGAAGGGATGTGCCGGGTTATTCCTCCCACTCCACTAAAACCTGTGGATTGGCTACACAGGTGTGACTGGATGTGCGAGTGGGTGTGTGCATCGTGCCCGGCGATGGACTGGCCTTTTATCTGTTCCATCTTGTTCCAAAGTTCCTGTGATAGGCTCTGGATCCACTGACACCCTGACTAGGATAAAAGCGGTTCCTGAAAATGATCTCCAATCTTATTAGAAATTACTGGAGAAATGACAAGTTCAGTACTGTTATTCTCTCCATGGAAGGCTTATAACTGTATATTGTTGACTATTGATATGTTCTCCTGGAAGATAAAGTTTAAATAATTGAAATGATTGACGGTGTCTGTAATAGAGGCGTTTAAAGTTTGACTTCCTGTTTGAGATTCTAGTCCGAATTTCTTTCTGCTTCGGAATGATTTTGGGTTGAATGTCGCATTTTCCGCACATCCCCTTTCCTGCCTGCTGCTTCAGATTAAAATAAGTGTCTTGTTTAACGGTGTGTCTTATGATAACAGAAGGCAAATGGCTCCCCTGGGGCAGGACATAATCACTTTCAAGCCTGCCTCTCAACTGAAGTCTTGAACAACGTTTCCTCTGTCACGTCAAACAAACAATGGCAGTGGTGAAATTAATTATGTCGGGGTAGAGCCTCACGTGACATCAACACTAGCTCTTTCTGGTAATAAAACTTTTTTTTTTTTTTTTTAAAAAAAAAGAGAGAGAGGATCAGCTAGGTTTCTGCCAAATGACTTTTTGTTGCATGAGACGACGATCGCATATGGAAGCGATCGGAGCCGAAAACAGTTCACACATGGCCTAATAACCTTCCCAGAGTATAAGCAAGTGCTCATTGCCTTTGCCTGAGCTCACGAGAGGACACATTCCTGTTCCTCTACTCTCGTTCTTTAGTTAGGTGATGTCATAAAGGCTATTCAGTTAGCGAGGACCACGTACTCTTTCCTCCGGAAACATCTTGTTTATGATGACATTCGGATCAAAAGTGTTTCATTCTGCTGATAGAACAATTGCAGCACTTTATTATGTCTTTGACCAGAGCATGGCTCACCTTTTTATGTAGACTTAACCTTTTTTTTTTTTTTTTTTGCCTGTTTGATCTTACACATCACATACTTGGGACAAAGAGTCAGCTTTGGGTCAAGTGTTTCCATCAATAAATGCATCCATTACTTTGAGAGGGAGCCTGTCACACAATGGCACCATTTAGAGAAGCACTCTCTGCATCCTAACTGTAATTTGAATCGACATTTGAGATGTTTATCCTTCAGTCCTTGGCATGTTGGTGTATCAAATGTTCTCATACATACTTTGATTCATGCTATGTTTAATGAGCTCCAGATGTTCTCAGAGGCCTGGTCGATTTAGAGTCATAAACCTGTTTGGTGGTGGTTGTATTTTTTAGTTTTTTATTTAAAGCAGGATAAAAACAGATTCCAAACAGTACAGTGGACAAGATTACTGATATAATGGTGTGGTAATTTGTCTCTGTGGTTATTTCCCTTTTTTTTTGTGAGTGTTTACTTGTTAACATTCTTGAGGATTATTGTTGATGAGGGGTAGTTATTGGTCCCAGAAGTGCACAGCGGTACACTGGATTGTGGAATTGGAAAAGATCTGGTGCAGCGTCACTTTGGGAGTCGTGTAATGTACATGATTGGGGCGGAAAGAAGAACGAATAACACAAATGAAGTACAGAATCAGCAAACTAAAGTTCAGACATAACCAACCAGACCTCGTGCAAATGCTCATTAAAACTGGCAATGGCAATCACTGCTGTGTTTAATAACATTTTAAGAAGATTAACTGAAAAAGAGGAATGTTTAGTTCTTTGTAAGGAAGCCAGGGGGTCTGCTGTTTCTAGGGAACACAGTGTATATACCTGCCTGTCTTTATTAATTCCGTAAGAAAGAATTGGCATCTGCAGCATTTTCACACTTGTGGTGCCAACATGGTGCTTATGGTTCTTATACAGTTCCAAGTTTTACTGGAACCTGCTGCTGATTATGATAGATAGATAGATAGATAGATAGATAGATAGATAGATAGATATCTATAGATAGATAGATAGATACATACATACATACATAAAATCACCTCAACTGACTGAAAATGAAAAAAATCCGTGAGAAAACAGAGGCAGGCGGATGGACGGATAGACAGATGGATAGATAGATAGATCACTTTATTCATCTCCGAGGGAAATTCAAATATTACAGCAGCACAGAGAGTTAGAAAGTATACCAAGTGTAATTTAACATCATAAATGAAATAATAAATTAAATTAAATAAGAGTATATATATATATGAAAAGAATAAAGTCCAAGAGTGTGACATGGTAATCTCTCCTGTCATACATCAACTACTAACTGGGGAAGGTGAAGGCTTACTCGTGCTTCATCTAAGACATACTGTATGAAATCACGCAAGCAGATTTTTTTGAACTGCCTCTCATTCTGCATCACAGCATCTGGATTTTGACTCGTGATATCCCCGTCATGCCAATAAAGTGTGAATCGTAACCCCTAATGCGCTAGGCTACTTTTGTTTACAAAAATCTTAATTTATGCGAAGGTATTCGAGAAATTCAGTCAGCAGACTACAAACATAAAATATTAACCATGGGTTCTTGGTGAGCGTGAAGATCTCAGGTACTCCGTTTGCAATCGACCTACTGTAATTAAATGAATGGAGACTTTGTTTGACTGACCAGGAACACATAGATAGATAGATAGATCACTTTATTTATCTCAGAGGGAAATTCAAATATTACAGCAGCACCGAGATATATATATATATATATATATATATATATATATATGAAAAGAATAAAGTCCAAGAGTGTGATGTGGTCTAAAGCCTTTAGAAGATCAGAAAATCACTGAAGCACAAACATCTGGATCACCTCTGCAGCGATTGCCTGATAGTATAAATGATGGGTAATTGGCGGGAGTTTGACTCTGCTGCTATAACGATGTTCAAGATGCAGTGTAAAATATCTTGCTGTGTAGCAGAATTCCTGATGTCTTCAGGCTTTGCAAAAGCCCTGGACACCTAGCTGCAAAACTGGCTTATTATTATTATTATTATTATTATTATTATTATTATTATTATTTTAGCTTTTTGCCCTAACCGTCCTCTCCCTATACATGGGAGCAATACTCTTATTGACAAATAATACTCTTTCTGACAAATTTCTTTACATGCAACTTTTTAAATTGTTTCAGACTATTTAAAATGATTTATGCTTTTGGGTTGGATTGAGATTGGACCATCTGTCTCTTTTGTGTTGTAAGATTTTTGTTTTTTCCTCTCTTTCTTTAATCGAATCATTATGTGTCATGTTTATTTTATGCAGTTTTTTCCCCCCAACCTTTTTCCTGCAACGTGCCAGTAATTCTGGAGTTGATTATATATTTTAGAGTAAATATCATTTTCATTTCTCTGTCCAAAATACATCATATTAAATTATTTTATATATATATATATATATATATATATAACACCTAATTGTTTTCAACTAGTGGAGACATTTACAGGACAGTAGACTTTCTATAAAGAATAACAAACATAGAACGAATGCACAATTTGAGGATTTGCATGAGGATTTTAAGCAGTTTTTCTTCTGTATTCTCTGTGGAGAATTGTCTATCATACATTTTGTTCCTGAAGCATCTGTGGTTGGATATAGCTGTCTTTTCTTTCCATCACCAGTGTTTTTGTGTGACTGGGCTCTTGCTCCAGGTACAGACCAAAAAAAAATAAAAAATAAAAAATAGAGCAAATAGAGGAATTCTCTGACTGACTTCCTGAGTCCAAATGAAACACAGCTGTTTTACATGCATTGATGTGAACCTCAGCATTCTTTCTCCCTCTCCTCTCTCAATCCCCCCTTTCCTTTCCTTCACATACCCCTCAGTGCCTTCTATGTCTCCATCACCACCTCCACATATCTATTTCACAATGCTTACTTCTTTCATCAGCCTCCATCAGCAACATAAAATGTAGAATGTTTATGACTCCCACCTGCAGTGTACTTACTTTATTGCTTTGGTCGCAGGTCTGAGTCTTGGTCCAGTATGAGGAGGGTGATTACTCTCATATTTGTTCACTGCCAGTTATGCCACAGAGAACATCGAGTTAGATTCAAAAAGGAAGCTCTAGTATTTATTTACTCTTTGGGAATTTCATGGCTCAAACCCTGTAGTAGGTCTGCTGATCGACACATCTGGCTTCCTTATAGCCTTTATTTAATGAGCTTGGCAGTTCACTATGCCTAAACTGAGTTGTGTTGACATCAGAGTTGATCAGATTTCTGTGTCCATTGGCTTGAGATTGAGGACTGTGTGAGTACGATGTCATCTTAGTGCAAAACTCGTTAAAAATCTAAAACACGACAACAAATCAGAATATGCAAGAACATTATCTTCAACTGGAAACAGTAGGTCTTTATTCTCGTATCTGATTGGACACGGTGTATAACTAGCAAAAGGAAAAATAGTTGGCCTACTAATGTTACAATAGTGAAGAGTAGTACTTTCTTCCGAATAGTCCAGCTTACTTTAGGTAAACACTGTCCAGCTCTCTCTTTCCTCGGGCTCTCAGACTGACGTTCTGTAGCCAATCAGCAACGAGGGCCTACCCTTTTCCGTTTTGAGTTGATGTTGATTTTAGTGCTTTTGGCTTTGTTGTCAATCCATGAATGTAAGCCAGACTTTGTAATTTTTTATTTCTTTATTTTTGCTGTTTAAAGTTTGAGAAAAAATAAGTCATAAGTTCATCCACCACATCAGTAGACGTTCAACCCGCAGTGTGCTGTTCAAGAGACTGATTTATGCCTCAGATCAAATAATGCTGAGAGAACGGATGGCATCTCTGGGAAAATACTTTTCAATCAATGGACCATACAGTGCTGTACCCTCCGGTGCAGTATTTTCCATAAGGATCTTTCTGTGTGTTTCTATCTCGGTCTGGCACTGCTTGTTTATGTGCTGATGTTAAACTTGAGCTCTTAGATGATAAGATCTTAGAGGGGAGTCTTCATCCCCCACACACAGACCACCTCAGTGTGAGCAGGGCCACTGGGGGCCTCAGTTCCCACATCCGGGGCCCTTTGAGGCGATGTTTACACAGATGTTTGGCTCCAAAGATGTGACCTGCCCTCTTCATCCCCTCCATCTCCCTCCTGGGGCCCTTATTAGAGCACAGCCTAGATGCCAGGGCTGCCACTGTGACCATCTGCTGATGAAGGCTCACATTCTGATCAAATTGGGAGAAGGGGGAGAATGTCAGTCCAGCTGTGGAATGTCTAAATGTATTGTGGTTGTGGATGTTTATTTTGCTGAAGCCACATTAGCTTTAGCTCCACATGACTCCTCCCCTTCCTGCACAGACAGCCTCTGCTGACTATGAACATTCTGCTGAAGCATGATGTTACATATGGATTTTGATGTTTCCCCATGATTTACATGAAATAGTGTTGCAAATAAAATTAGATACGCAGGAGACTCCAAAAGTCTGAGCTTCTTGTGAGTTTTGATTCACTGACACAAAAAAAAACTACTACAACCTTTTACTTTGGTTTATATGTGATATTCATCAATATTGGATGTTCACTTGCTCAATTCTATTTGGTCAGAATTGGTGATTCATTGTCTAACAGCATTCTATAAGATTTTCAGCTGCAAGGTTTTTATTAATGCAATTCCAAAAAAGTTGGGACACTTACATGTCCAGCCTTTTGTTGCCCCCGTCCCAAATTTTTTGAGACGTGTTGCGGCCATCGAATTCCAAATGACCTTATTTTTATTTTTTTTACCATAAAACATTATTTTACGGTACATTTCCTCAGCTTAAACATTTGATATGTTTTCTATGTTCTATTGTGAAGAACATACAGCTTTATTAGATTGGCAAATCATCGCATTCTGCTTTTATTTACATTTTACCCAGCATCCCAACTTTTTTGGAATTGGGGTTGTACTATGTTCTCATTTCTATAGTAACAAATTAAACAGTGGCTTGTATGGTGAACATGCCACAAAAACAGATTTTAAAAACCTGTGTGATCTTTCTGTGAAGAGATGTTTATTTAGCATTTTTGGAAGGACTCTACAGTGTCGATGCCTTCCTGAGACATGAATGTCTTCAATGTCTTCATGGAGCACTTTGTGGATTCTTGGTAACATGGCAAGCTGCATTTCTTTTCTTATTAGCACCAAGTGGGAGAAAAACTGGAGGATGGTGAAGGAACGACTGTTTAGTGTTTATATTTGTTTCAATGAATGAAGTGATAACAGGATGTTTCAGGGATGTTCCACAATATTAAGTTCAGATCAGGTTTTAGATGACTTGCATTGTAATTTTGGTCTTTGGCATTTACACGTTAAGCAGTAAATAAATGCATCAGACTTTGCAGAAGAAATAAAAGCAAAGAAGGTTTCAGTTGCCATGTCATATGATTGAATAGAATGTGCATTTTCATCTGTCTTGTTTTCCAGCATTGTGAAACTGACATGTTTTACTTTCTTTCTTTTACAGGTATCCAGGAGGGGAATGAATGTACCAAATGTAAAAATGACTGGGCACTAAGGGCAGCCATTGCTCTCTTGTTCGTCCTGTGTGCACTGCTCACAATAGCTGTGGCTGTATTAGGATACAAAGGTAAGTACAGCCCTTTTATTCTAATGTTCTTATACAGATCGGTACAGAACAGGTCATATTAGAAAATACATGATTTACACACACACAATCTCCTCCAAATGTATTGGAATGGCACGGCCAATTCATTTGTTTTTGCTAGACATTTGGGTTTGAGATCACTTGGTATCCTTTACCAGCACCCTTCCTATCCTGCCTAAAACCAGCTACCGATAATTCTCTCCTACCCATCAAAACTTGCATTCTATCTCTCCCTCTGCCATAGCTTTCTGCACTCTATCATCCCTTCCAGACCCTGACTTCTTTTCCTCCCTACCATTGCCATTAGCCACAGACAATTTCCTCTCCTCACTTTTCTCATCCATGAACCTCCTCTGCCCTCTATCCTCTAAACAAAGGAAGCTTTCTTACCCTGTTTCTTGGCTATCAGATGTGTTACGCAGCAATCAGAGTGAACCAAGAAATCACAACTGGACACAGATCTTGCCACTTACTACTCTCCTGTCCAAATTCTCATCTGAAGTGACTTCTGCTAAGACCTCCTTCTACAAGGACAAGCTGGAAACTTCTGCACAAGAAACTCGCAAGCTCCACATCTTTTCACTACTCAACCCAGCAGTGCCTCCTGCTCCATATTTCCTGACTGCTGAAGACTTTGTCACTTTTTATGATGAGAAGATTGATAAAAATCTGCCTTCACTTCTACACCAACTACACTGCCCACTGAGTATTCCCTTTCTCCTTCACTGGCACATTTTTCTAACCTAGCAACAGAAGTGATCCTGCAGGTCATCTTGTCCTGCAATCCTACCACCTGCCATATGGATCCAATCCCTTCCACAATGCTCCAGACCATCTCAGAAGACCTCATCCCCTTCATTATGCCTATTATCAATGGCTCCGTGTCATCTGGTCATGTACCAACTCATCATTCAAAAGAGCAAGGGCTGTTCCCATCCTGAAGTAACACACTCTGGATCCCTCTGGCAACTACTGACTATCACTTCTCTCTTTTCTTTCTAAAATCCTTGAATGCACTGTCTACAATCAACTGTCTCTCTACCTCTCACAGAACAACCTCCAAGATCCTAACCAGTTTGGCTTCAAAGCAGCACATTCCACAGTCAACCACAAGACTCTCTTATCCACCCTCATGAGTCTCGGAATTCTTGGTACAGCATGGCAGTGGTTTCCTTCCTATCTGGAAGGTTGCTCATACCAAGTGACATGGAGGGGATCCACATCTTCTCCCCCCAGACTCTCCGCTGGTATCCCACACAGCTCAGTACTTGGTACTCTTCTGTTCTCCCTCTATACTCGATCTGTTGGTGAGGTCATACCACTGCTATGCAGATGATACTCAACTCATCCTCTCCTTCCTTCCCTCAGACCCTCATGTTTCCACTCAGATCTCAGCATGTTTGGCAGAGATCTCATCATGGATGGCAACTCATCAACTGTTGTTCATTCCAGCTTATTCATTACCATGTCAGGATCTTGTGATCTCCCTGGATCTACCTCTCTGATCCCACCTTCGGTCACTGCATGCAACCTTGGAGTAACCATGGACAATCACCTGTCCTTCTCCTCTCACATTGCTAATCTGACACACTCATGTCGAGTTCTCCCTTACAACATCAGAAGATTTCATCCATTTCTTTCCATACACACCACTCAGGTGCTGGTTCAGTCTCTTGTCAATTCGAGACTGTACTACTGCAACTCACTCCTGGCAGGTCTGCCTCTGAGCACCATTTAACCTGCAACTGATCCAGAATGCAGCCGTTTGACTTGTTTTCAACCTTCTTAAGTTCTCCCGCTCCACCACATTGTGACGCTCCCTCCACTGGCATCTTGTAGCTGCCTCCATTAGATTTAAAACTCTGATGCTTGCCTACAAAGCCAAAAGTGGACCAGCACTCACTTACCTCAAAGCACTTATCAAACACGCTCCCTCCGAACTTCTAGCTACGCTAGACTGGTGCCACCATCCCTCAGGGTACAAGGAACGCATGCATCAATAGTCTGTTGTGGCACCTAAGTGGTGGAAAGAACTTCCCCTAAATGTCCAAACAGCTGAGTCACTTCAAACAGCTGGTCATCAAACAATATTACATTCTTCTTTTGTTTTACATTACATTCTTTTCCAGGCTTATACTGTAACTTCTTTCAAGTTCTTGTTTGTTTTGGGGGTTTCCCCCTGTAGTCTCCTTCAGGAGGTGAAATGCTGCTCAACTCGGTTATGGTCTAAAACCGTACCCTTTTTTTTTTTTTTTTTTTTTTTTTTTGACATTTTCCCCTGATAAAGGCCTTTAAGATGGCTGTGTTTTGGATCATCGTCTTGCTCCATGGTGAAGTTCTTCACAATTAAAATGGATGCATTTCTCTGTAAATATGCAGCCAAAATGCTCCTGTAAACTTCTAAATTCATTCTCTACCTTCATGAGTTCCATCATCAATAAAGATCAGTGAGCCTGTTCCAGAACCAGCCTTGCAAAGCCAAGCCATACCACTACCTCCTCCATGCTTGACCGATGAGCTTGTATGTTTTAGATCATAGCCAGATCCTTTCTTTCTCCACACTTTGACATTTCCATCACTTTGATAGAGGTTAATCTTGGTTCCAGAACTTTTGTGGCTAATCTCTGTATTTCTTTGCAAATTCCAATCTGACCTTCTGATGCTTACTGTTGACGAGTGGTTAGCTTCTTGTGGTATGGCCTCTATACGTCTGTCTTCTTCAAACATGATACCTTCACACCTGCCCTGTGGTGGTTATTGGTGTTGAGATACATATATATATATATATATATATATATATATATATATATATATATATATATATATATATATATATATATAATTTATATAATAAAATAATATATAATTCATAAATATATATATAAAAAAAAATTCTTCACAGCTCTCACAATTATTCTGTCATCAACTGATGTCGTTTTCCTTGCCCAACCTGTTCCATGTCTGGGTTGTTAGTACATCAGTGGCTTCTTTCTTTTTCAGGACATTCCAGATTGTTGTATTGGCTATGCACAATACTTGTTGAATGGCTCTGATCATTTCTCTTCTTTTCTCAGCATCAAAATTGCTTGCTTTTCTCCCATAGACAGCTCTCTGGTCTTCATTTTGGTTTATCCTTTTTAACAACAAATCTTCAGGCAAAACACAGGGCTCAAAGCAACAGTAGACATTCAGAGCTATTAATTGTTTAAACAATCGGTCTAATGGGGCACACCTGGGCAACAAGAAAACCCGTCAGTCACATGTTGCAATATTTTTGATCACTTGATCAAAACACATCTAGATGAAATATCAGGAAAATTAAAGCTGATCTACCGATCTACTGTCTCATATTCCAGTACTTTTAGACTGGACTGTACATAGTTCATTATTCTCTTCAAGAAATGTTGTTGAAATTTAGTTTACATTATACACAGTAACAGTAAGTTGAATTGGATACAGTTACATTATGATGTATGTATCCATTGATTAATGTTCAGGCAAAACAAAGACTTCTGTCTAAACACTTTGCTTGTTTAGTCTACAGGCAGCTGAAAATTGTCATAATTTTTCCACAGTTTGTCAGAATATTTGTGTTATACCACTAGACATCTTGTCAGAAGGCCACATTGTTTCTTAGAAACAGGATGTTTTTACAAAACATTATCTTCATGATCTTCATTCCAGTGACATTTCTACTGTTTGTGAACTTTAACTATTGTGAAACCCACTTGAAAATCATGTGTAAATCATGAATTTTATGTTCCGCTGTTAAACATGGCTTTAGGACAGAAGGATTTCAAGTCAGTATCTCATAAAACTACCCCTGGAGTCAAAACAGCTGTGAACATCTTGAAGATTTGAGATGATTCAATCTAAATAGGGTTCAATACAAAACTATTTAAGTGTAAAACGATTGTTTTGGAGATATAAGCCTTTTCTATGGCCTTTTCCTGAAAACTAAACCACAATAGTTTATTACATTGAACAGAACAAAAGACTAATACACTGAAAGTTTGCCGATCATAATCCTGCCCCTGTTGCACAGTTTACGTGGTGCCATTTCTGAATTCAAAGCCTTTAAATATATGCCCAGAAAGATCAACCAAACTACTGAAATAAAATCCAATCGCTTTTAGAATACTCCTTTCATGTTCAGGTTTTACATGTTATAGAACATAGATGGATTAACGTCACACGTCATTACGTCGCCATGCCGCGCTGTCCGACCTTCCTTCCAGAATTTAACGCATCGACATACAGTTCGTCTTCATTATGGTACCGTATTCAGTTTTGGGTATTTCAGTTTTAATTTTACGAAAGCTTCAAGTGCGGTTAATTATTTGTCATGCTATACGTGCAAATAGACGACTGCTTGAAGCCGTGGGCTGCGTCACAAATCGCGTACTTGCCAACTATATAGTAGCCGAAATACAATTAGGTAAAAACACGGTTTGGGACGCAGCCGTGCTCTCTTGTTTGCCGTCAAACGGTTGAGCGCTGCCGTGTGTGTCCTGTAGAAAAAAAATGTGGTGAAAACTCCCACACGATGTTAATAGTGTGATTGAGGTGTGTACATGTCTGTAACGCACGTTGATAATGCGACTAAAACAAGAATACTCCACAAGTCTTCATTCCATTCGTCTTTACTTCGAGTATGACTTTAGTCGGCTTAAGGTCATCAATAATCACTGTTTACATGCTAGATTCTTAATCAGAGAATCGTCTCAATCGGGTTAATATCGGATTATTGTTGTGCATGTAAATGTACTGAATGTGAACTAGGGCAGGCGAGAAAACCAGAAAGACAATCAATAAACAACAGCTCAGTATAGACTGGTACAGAAATACAGCGCGTATACTTCGTAGTGAGTGAAGTGAGAGTCCTTAAATACTGTGAGTGTGACTGAGTCAGGAGAAAGTGAACATAAGAGAGTCTGAGGTGGATGGGTGTTGTAGTTCTTGGAGGCCATGTTAGTTGTCTGGGAATTGTATTTGGATGCTGATTCTGGCATTGACATGACACACATATTGACAGTTGATGTGGTCGTCTAAATTACTTTGCTTGTGTGCTTAGACACGAGACACTTCCAGTCTGTCCCAAATAACTGTTAACTAGATTGCACATTAATTGTGTCTCAAATCTTCACGCACTTTCCCAAAATCAGGAACATAATCCTAATTAGACAGTATACTTTAAATACTTATCACTGTAAATAATATTGTTTGTTTAGATAAGTACAGAAGCAGCAGATTGACTATAAGGCACATTTTGCCTCAGAACAAGAATCATTGTGCCATGTCATTACAATTTGGCCCTGTGCTCCTGAGGATAGAGACCGACAGCAAGACAGCTTTGGCCTCCCACTGATGGACTCCCAGTGAGAGGTGAACAAACAAGCCTTTGAAATGGACCTCCATGTTGCTCTGCAAAACATGCTATTGCTGTGTGTTTGGTTACACAAGTGCTGTCTGGAATGAAAACACTTTATTTTTGCGCGGGTTTCAGTTTAAACGATGATTAAACAAACTCTACTGAATGACGAATCAGTGGAGGAAAATATAAACAAAACGAGCAAATTTATTGAGGACTCGGTTAAGGATCACTGCTCTCTTTTCTGAATTTTTCACTCATTCCTATTTGTTAAAATACGAATAAAATGTGTACTAGTTGTAAGAAGAAGCTTTGTAATTATAGTTATGAGCCTTGACCTGTAAACACAGGAAACAGAGCTGTAGTTTCTCTTAAACATACACTGTTCATGGAAAGTAGATGAAGGTTGCACCCTCTAGTGGTGAAAGCTATATGTGGACACGTGACAAGAATCCAAATGTGAATCAGAACAATTTTGGACAATTTTTAAATCTTTATTTCGGCAAACATTCGCGTGTGAATTGATTTTTTTTTTTAAAGATCAAAATTTTAAACAATAAAGACGCATCCTTCTTTACTCATATTTACCAAGGGTGCCAATATTAGTGAAGCTCATTGTAAACGTTTCCTAACAGAATATACCATATGAGTCCCTGTGAAAGAGCTGTGACTATAGAAACAATAACATATTTGAATGAACACATTGATATAAACCTATTACTTATGTCAGAGCAATGTTTTTGTTTAGTTTTTTTTTTTTACAGAAAATGTATCAGAACCTTCTGATTTGAAAACTCGGCCACGCTGTGGAATAAATAAAGTTAAGAAATCCAATTTATCGCAGTAAATGCGACAAATGCTAACAGCGTGTCTATGTAGTAGAGGAATGTAAAAAAATTAAATAAAATAATGAAGAGAGGTCGTGCCAGAGATACTGATTGGGAACACCAAGTCAGTCCAGGAGACACCCAGACATGCAGAGCACGATCTCTTAGTGGCTAGTCGACATTCCAGAGGAAATGAAATGTCATGCATTTCCTGTGTGACTGTGCATATGGTCGGCATTCCCACTGTGTATGCTGTGCATGTGTGTGATTGGCGCTTCTGCATCTCTGGTGTGGTACATCGGATGCCTACTTTGTAAAATTTGATGAATTAAATACATTTCCTTTACCTGACAGTAGGTGGTACAATGTATAGGTCTGCACCTACAGTAAGTGTGATTGCCGTGTTCTCACCACCTAAACGAACCACACGGGTTGGTCTGAAATTCATCTCTTAGTGTTTTTGTTGTGTATGTGTTTATCAGTGGTCCAGAGGATGGATGATGTGACTGAGGGGATGGAGAACTATGAAAGCAAAATGACTGCTGTAGAGACAGACTTGAAGAAGCTTGGTGAGCTCTATCTAAAGACACACCACAACTTTGTCTCTAAAGTGCTTTTATACAGTGCGATTAATGCATATTCGGTTTAACGGAGTGTAATATTTCCGTCCAGACGATCAAACAGGAGAGAAGTCAGAGAATGCTACGAGTGAAATCCTATCATTCAAGGCAGAAATCCAGACATTGCAGAACCAAATTAATGACATTGCCGTGAGTGCATCGAGCAACAGGGCAGCTTTGGATCTGCTACGGGTTGTAGGTGAGGATATGCAGAGTGGCCATGTATCACTGAGAGACCTTCTAGAGAGCAATACCAACACCATCCTCACTGTCAATCGTACACTAAGCACATTCAACAACCTGATCGGTGGACTGAAGTCAGATACGGAACGGCTCCAATCAGATCTTCAGGTACAGACAAGGGAGCAGAGTCGCTCCACCCACAGCCTTAATGTTCTGAATTTCACTCAGAGCCAGCAAAGAAGTCTCATCAGCACACTCCAAAGTTCAGTGGAGGATACCAGCCAGGCAGTCCAGAAGCTTAAGAATGACTACCAGAGCCTACAACAGGTGGCCAGGCAGACCAAAGCAGATGCTGACTGGCTCAGAGAAAAAGTGCAGAACCTCCAGTTGCTGACTGCTAACAACTCAGCACTGGCCCGTTCTAATAGTGATGCACTCGAGGACATAACGTCACAGCTCAGTTCACTGTCCGAGCAGTTTCAGAACGCTTCGACTATTACGGACAATCATGACCAGAATCTGCGTGAGCTCATGGATCAGCAGCGCGATCATGACAATGCCACCACCAACAGGTTTGACACTTTAGAGGCACGTCTGGATCGCAACGAGGAGGAGATGGACCGCATCACAGGGAATGTGAGCTTTGCTACACAGCTGCTGGGATCCATCAGTACTGACCTGAATGGTCTTCGCACCTGTTCTGAGACAGTGACGAGACACTCTGACCTGCTGCTGAGCCTCAACAGCAGCATTGTGGAAGCCAGAGTAGATGGCACTGAGCTCAAAACCCAGCAAGAAGAGCTTGCTGCCAGGCTTGACAAAGAAGTGAGCAGCCTCTCCATAGTCATGGAAGAAATGAAACTGGTGGACAGCAAGCACTCCCAACTCATAACCAACTTCACTATCCTTCAAGGTAATTTTTAAATATGTTTGAATATTAAAGACTCGAAGGATCGTAAATAATGAGCTAATGGAATTTTAATAATAATCTGTTTACAGGTCCTCCTGGCCCCAGAGGCCCTCGGGGAGATAGAGGACCTCAGGGGCCTGCAGGAAAACAAGGTGAGAAAGGTGACAGTGGAGAAAAAGGTGCTCCAGGTGTGCCTGGCCCTAAAGGGGACAAAGGCCCCCCTGGAATTCCAGGCGTCCCTGGCTTCAAAGGTCCTCCTGGACCAAGGGGAAACCCTGGATCAAAGGGCTCAAGAGGATCAGGAGGTCGCGCTGGGCCTCCTGGTGAAAGGGGTGACCCTGGTTTACCTGGTCTTGCTGGCAGAGATGGTCAACCAGGTCCCCAGGGGCCTCAGGGGCCCCCGGGTCCACAAGGGCAAGCAGGACCTCCAGGACCACAAGGACCTCCTGGCCCTGCTGGTCCTATTGGTCTACAGGGACCACCTGGCCCACCTGGACCTCCTCCTCAAGTAGCTAAACCTTTGCGACCAATAGAACCACAAAGCGCTATGTCTCGTCAAGTTTATGAACCTCCTCCCACCAGCACAACAGGTAAAAACCTTCTGGAAATTTGAATATTGAAGGAAATTTGAAGTTTTGTTACTATTAAATAATTACAACAAAGTGACTGCACATTTATTTTAGCCAGACAAGTGCTTTAGGACTCAATTTAATGGTTAATCATGAGGCTATATTGTATATATCTCTGTGTTTTGGATACATTACTTATTATTTACCTTAAATCATTGTTCAAGTGAATAAAATGGATCAAACTTGGGCCCTATCTCACGGCATTGTCATGTCAAAACCTTGCTGGTAAAGCTGGTCTTGCTGCTCTGCAATATTTTTCGTATTCTCAGCGGAAATGATATACTATATCTGATAAGCTGACAGCTGGTGTCATTTGAGAAGCTTGGTATGACAGACAGTTTTCTGCAGGTATCAGCAACATACTGTTATCTAAGTCATCTTTGTCCATTTGTGACATATATATTCATTTGACGTTATTTTTATTTATTTTACTTACCATGAGATAGGGACAAGAAATAATGAATGCTCATTTATTTATACTTACCCTTTTACTCTTTAGGATGCCCACCTCAGTGGAAGAGCTACAAAGACAAGTGCTACTACTTCTCCGCTCCGTCAGAGCAATTGAATTTTGAAGAAACAAAAGAAATGTGCAAAAATAAGACTTCTATCATGCTTACCATCCATAACGAGGATGAACAGGTATATATAACCTTTGCAAATGTTGTTTTCGTTGCTAAACTTTAACAGTTCATAGCTAGATTCTTGAAAATCGATCTTCAAAATGGATCTAATATTTTGTTTCGTTGGAACTGCATGGAATGAAACTCCTACTCATTTTTAATGTACAGGAAGGCAACCTTGTTGATATGTAGATGTGCATATGTGTGTATTGGTGTGTTTTGTTTGTAGATTTGGATTCAGAGGCAAATTGCAGGAAAGGGTTACTTTTGGCTGGGTCTTACAGACATGGTAGAGGAAAACATCTGGAGATGGGTCGATGGGACCCTTCCCTCCTTTACGTGAGTAAATCTGTTACATCATAACAAACAAAGGAACAAATTTACGTGAAACTTTGTGTATCAGCCTCCCTGTGAGCCTTTTAGATACGGTGTATAATAAATCGATTATATCCACACGTGTGACACTAGGAACTGGAAACCAGGACAACCAGATAACTGGAGCCATGGCCATGAAGAAGGAGAAGACTGCGCAGGCCTCATCCATGAGGCCAAGTGGAACGACTTCTTCTGTACAGACCGCAATGGGTACATTTGTCAATGGGCGAATGAAAGTGAGTTATAGTTTCACTCGCAACACGTATTCATGTACTGTGGATATAAAAAAAAATATCCCTGTTAAAATTGGAGGTTTTGTGATATAAAAAATTAAACCAAGATAAATATCAGATCTTTTTCCACATTTAATAGGATATAGCAACCAACAAAATTCAAGTTAAAAAAGAACAAATAGAAACGTTTTGGGAAAATTGAGTAAAAGTACACACTTAGGCAACCAGGTTATTGTACTTTTCTTTCTATTTCCTTTTTTTCCCCTAAAACATTTGTATCCATTTTTCACTTGAATTTTGTTGGATGCTATGTCACATTAACGGTGAAAAGAGATCTGACACGATGTATCTTCTTCCATCACAAAAACCTGACATTTTAACACGGGTGTGTCGAATTTTTACATCCACTATATGTTCGTCTTCTATTTAAAGTCTGTATGACTGTTATAAATCGGCTCATTAAGCTTCTCTTGGTATCCCTGCAGTGCAAGTTCCAGTTTTATAGCATCCACTGATGAGAAAAGAGAAGAACAGACATGACAATCATGGAAAATTCTCAGGTGGTCACTGTTACAAGACATCCTTCCGAAGCAAGGAGAAACATGGTTTTGCCAAAAGACAATTTTATACGACACTAGATGGACAAGAAAAAAAAAGACAACAAATAATAAGTCATGTGCCTCGGCCATAAACTGCATTAGACTAGAGATTGCCAGTCATGTTCATGTAAAATTGGAAATGCTGTAATGTATTAAAAAAAAAAAATAAAAAAAATTTTTTTTTTTTTATTTTTTTGAAAAAAAAATGTGGGGGATTTTGCGTGCAATATAGCAAGCTTTAATTGCAGTAAGCTAGAATCACTTAACACCATAAGCTACACAGACCGTTTATTCAGTTGTGAATATACTGATGTTCATATGAAGGCCCATAGGTTATATATATATATATAAAATTTTATTTTTTTTCTTGTCTAGATTATCAGTGGTATGATTTATCATAAATTAATCTCACAATTATATGCAGTAGCTAGTTATGCATAGAACGTTACATTTGAACTTGCAGTATACATGTAATCATTCTTTTTTTCCCCGCCTTCTTTTAAATCTGAAATAAAATACAGTTGGTATTTTTTCCAATAATTGTTGAGTTTATAAATGGAGTGTTTTGGCTGAAAACGCTCTTTAATGTAATGACTGAAAGAATTCACAACCACAGAGAAATGTATGCCCTATTTTTTTACTTCTTATTTTCCATGTAGATAATGGATGTTGAATTTATTAAAGAAATCTTTAGACACACTTCTTGTGTAATGCAATAATGTAATACGATGAGTAATTATACTGTTTTTATTCTTCACATAGCAAAAACGACACTAAAGAAGTCTTTACTCTCCACTGCAGAATGCACTGTATGTAATGTTGCTCCTTTTCCTCAATCTGATGAATTGACATTCTGTGATCATGTGTGTTTATGCACAATGAATGTATATGAATATTGATTATTGCTCCATATACTCTCATGGTCTGCAACAAATGGAATTCAAAAATTGTCAAGGGAAGCTCTGAAGTGTTTCCCTGTGTAATACAATAAATCAGATATAAACCAACACGGTGTGTGATCTAACCTGGTACGGAGTGATATAGCGCTGAGAGTGGACATTTGTAAACCGTTTACTTTTTTACTTGAATGACTCATTTAGGTGAATTGAACAAACCGATTTCCAAGGATGAATAAATTGAAACGTTTTTTTGTTTTTTTTTGTCTACACAATGAGATGAGATGTTTTGGGTTTCAGATATGAAGTAGTGTGCTAACAAATGATCTCAAGATTCTTGATTCATCGCTTATACTCCCATTTATCCTTTTACAGTGCTGGTTCATTGAATCTAATTCATGACTCTTGGGTATTTGGCAAAGAAAATTAAGAAAGAAATTGTAAATTTGGTTTGTGCGACTATCATCACATAACCAATGTTATGAACCATGAACATTGTATGTTCCTGGATTCCATCCTGAGTTGTGAATCAAATGAATCAAAGCATTCTCAGATTAATTCATTTAAATCCGCTTTAGTGCCAGGGTAATGAATTGGATTTGACCTGGGCTAAATTGTCAGGAAGCAAGTACTATAATGGGCCTAAGCCCAAATTATACCCCACTTTAGTCTTTAAATAAATGTGACTACAGAATGATAGGCTGGAGTCAGCAGCCAATCAGGTGAGAGAGAGGAAAATAAATTGACCGTAATCAGAGTGAGTCAATATAACACTATAAGAGGGGGAAAAAAAAAAGATTCAGGACTAATAGAGTTTTAGGTTTTTTTTTTCCCTGCTTAACAATTTTTATTATTTATTTATTTATTTGTTCCATAATTTGGTGAAAAGCTAATGAATGAAGGTCAACAGGTTCTGGAATTTGTATCATCACTTTAATAGACAGATTAGACGATAAAATACGTTGAAATCTCGAATAAGGTAGTAAAAATACATACATCTGAGGTGACCGACAGTCCATCCAGGATTTTGCAGATTTGTGATAACAGAAATTAAAGCAAAATCAAGGAAACTCCGCAATATTCATAGGAGCTTACAATTTGTTTTAATTACCGCATATTTTCTGCAGATTTGGGCCAAGACCTGCCATGTGACATCATCACAACACGCATTCAGGCAAACCCCCCTTCAATTCACGTGCGCCGAACACAAGTGCAGCTAAAATATCTCATTGATCAACAAACATGACCGTGAAAGACCATGCAAAACGATCAAGTGCAAATGCAATTTCACCAATTCGAGTAGTTTTCCACAAAAAAATAAAAAAGCCGCAGCAAAATCAAGCATTTTTGGCTGCAACAATCACAAATAAGACTCCTGTATGTGAAATCCTGTACAGACAGGATAGAGGTGATTTGTTTTCTACACTGTATTTCAATTAGAGTTAGCGTTACCAATGATTGTCATACACTGTGATTGGAAATACATTTCTGTGAAGGTGCTTCATCCAAAACATTTCCTTACCTGGTTCTCATAAATATGTACACTGTATGGCTAAAAGTGTGTAGACACCTGACCAGCACACCCATGTGACTTTTGAACATTCCATTCCAGATTTAGTCCCCCTTTGTAGTTATAATAACCTCCACTCTTCTTGGAAGGCTTTCCACTAGATTTTATGACATGGCCTCTCCAAGAGCAACATTTCTAATTCCATGTCCGAATTCATCCCTTTCATCAGTAATAAATTTCCCCATCTTGGAAATACTAATGCTTCTTCTACTACATTTCTTGTGCCGTGGAAATTAGACAACACTCACAGACTCGTCCTCTGAAAGTTTAAAAAAAAAATGTTTATTACAGAGAGATGGCCAAATGTATCACAAAATTTGCCAAATGTATCATGTACCGCTGGTATGATGGAATGAGTCAATGGGGAATGCCACTTGATAACCCGTCGCTCTTTACTTATTTATTGCTCGAACCGGACTCTTTCCGTCAGCAAATATTTTTACCGTTATTATCTCTCTCTCTCTCTCTCTATATATATATATATATATATATATATATATATATATATATATACCCGTCGGTATATTTCTTAGTTTTGAAGCTGTGATCTAAGAAACACCGATATCTCTGCCACCGCAGAGGTGAAGTTCCTGGAACTTCTTATAAGAAATGCTCCATGTAATACTTCTCTCAATGTAATACACATTCTTTAACATTTCTTTATATCATTGACTCCCTTCCACACAGACAGCAATAAAACAATGACTTCATATGATTCTAATTCTAAATTCTTGATGATTCCTAACAGTCAGTGGTAAGGCTGCATCAGTCTTTCACTCTGCACAATAAAGGACAAACTGCCTGCGTGTAAAAACAGACTTCAGGTTGAAACTTTTCCACAAGCGCCCTCCGGTTTGCTTGTTGTCCAGAAAAGCTGAAAAGACTTGCACAGCCCAGCCAGGAGATACCAAATTATCGTAGAAATTAGACTCACAGACTCGTCCTCTGAAGGTAAAAAGGTTTATTACAGAAAGATGGTTAATGCAGGATAGAATAAAGCAGGATAGAATAATGAGAGCGTTCTGAAGTGCTTGTGCTGAACCACTACTATATATATATGAAACGCAGAGCATGACGCACTTCTGTGTACCGATAAGAAGCGGTTTGAGCCAGCTCAAACAGGCTTTGTTTTAGAGTATTGGAAGATGTGCAGACGAACCTTGAACAAAAGAACATGTTTGTGTTAGCAGATAAACATTCTGTACTGATCTCAGTGACATGATATGGCCTTCTTAGGCGTTATCCTCTGATGAACATAAACAGAACAAGAACCAAATTATTACAAAGTAAAAATGACTAATTTCTCTCGCACTTGTCAATAAGTTTTTGGAAGTGCATGCTGTTTTTTTTACACACAGCAAAAGGATATGGCTCTGCCGGGTGTTTACAGAATGTCACCATGTTTTCTTTTCCAAACAGACCGACATGGTGATGGAGTGAACAAGTACTGAGGACATGTCTAGAAAAAGACCCATGTAAACATTCCGTACTGAACCACAGTTTTCCAAAAGGGTTTTTTCAGCCACATACAGTGGCAAGAAAAAGTATGTGAACCCTTTGGAATTTCATGGCTTTCTGCATAAATTTGTCATCAAATGTGATTTGATCTTCATCTAAGTCAGGGGTATCGACAAATATAATGTGTCTAAAAGAATAACACAAAATAAATTCTGAACCCTCATGTCTTTCTTGAACACACTCATTCAACATTCAAAATGGCAGTGGAAAAAGTAAGTGAACCCTTAGAATTAATAACTGGTTGACCCCGCCCCTTGGCAGCAATAACCTCAACCAGGCACTTCCTGTAGCTGTGAATCAGACCTGCACATCGTTCAGGAGGAATTTTAGCCCATTCTTCCTGGCAGAACTGCTTTAGCTCCGTCATATTCTTTGGACGTCTCATGTGTATGGCTCTCTTCAAGTCATTCCATAGCATCTCTATTGTGTTGAGGACTCGGACACTCCAAAAGGTGGATTTTGTTTTTCTGAAGCCATTCTGTTGTGGACTTGCTCTGGTGTTTTGGGTCGTTGTCCAGTTGCATCACCCAACTTCTACACAGTTTCAGCAGACGTACAGACATTCTCACATTATCCTGAAGAATTGTCTGATATACTTGGGAATTCATCTTCTCCTCAATGATTGCAAGCTGGCCAGGTCCTGATGCAGCAAAGCAGGCCCAAATCATGATATTTCCTCCATAATTTACGGCTGGGATGATGTTTCCATGATGATATGCCGTGACCTTTCTACGCCAGATGTAGTGCTGTGTGGTTTTTCCAAATAGTTCAATCTTAGTTTCATCAGTCCACAAAACATTTTTCCAATACAGCTGTGGAGTGTCAATGTGCTCTTTTGCAAACTTCAGGCATGCAGCAATGTTCTTTTTAGTAAGCAGTGGCTTCCTATCGTGTTTCCTTGCATGTGTCTAAGACTTTTGCACAGTACTGTATATATTCCAATAAAACTATAATTTGCACAAGTCCTGACTAAGAAGCTCACATACAATGTTGTCTTTCCTGCAATCAACTGTACAATGAAGAAACCAAAAGGAGACTCTCTGCTTATGTTGTCAAGCACTTTTGTGCAATCAAAGTAAAAGGTTTACTTTCAACGCTAATGGATATAACATTAATGACGTCATTATTTGTGAGAAATTAACTGTGGAAACGTACAGAGAAGAAGCTCATCTACATTTCTGAACACTGGAGCTCCATGGAATGAATATTTCAACTACAGCTATTACAGCATCGAGCTCCTACACCTGGAGTGTCCAATCTTATCCGCAGAGGGCCGGTGTGGGTGAAGGTCTTCATTCCAACCGCGCAGGAGTCACACTTGATTCCACCTGTTTAATCGGTTGATCTTGAGCTTTCGATAGACTCAGGTGTGGCTTCTGCTTGGTTGGGATGAAAACCTGCACCCACACCGACCCTTTGTGGATAAGATTGGACACCCCTGTCCTGAAATAGTCTTAAAAACACTATACGGTAATTGCACAGCCGATGAAGAACGTTTGGCCAAAAGATCCTGTTTCTCTGGAAACTTTTCGTACCGTTACATTCACTATCATTACTGATGTACACTGCAGTTCCTTTCTGGATTATTCTACACTGTTATTAAACTGCGTACAAATTGATGATTTAATATTTATGTTTTTTTTTCTTCTTCCTTCATTCAAAAATAAGTTGGAAGACCTTCTAAAACCTCTACCACGGTCTTTCCCATACCCTCATCTGTCCATGGTACACACTACTATGATTTCTTGCCATATTCATTGTTGTAATGAAATCTCAGCCAGGCAGGGGATAATGACATCACTTCAGTCCCACGTGTTCCTGTGCAAAAAAAAAAGTCAGTCATGTGACCCAATCATATGATTGAAGAAATTTCCCTTGTCCTCTTTGGTTTTAAGAAGATTTATAACGGACACAAATACTAAACCAAGTCAATGCCACATGCATCGAATATTTATTGACATACACGGCGTATACTGTTAACAACGCAGTTACCCTTGAACATATGACACACGTTCTAATTTGTGTTTTTCTCTCTCTTTTGTTTAACACCCGTATTCTGAAACCCCGCCCACAGAGCAGTGATTGGCTACATCCCGTGCTCCGTCAGGACCAGCAGCTCCGGTTTACTTCTGCTATTGGACTACAAAAAAAACAAGTAGGTGGGCTTTGTAGAAATACGGGTGGAGAATAAGAGCTTTTTCTAGGTTCCCTTCTTTTTTTTTTTTTTTTTACCCATAATGCACCAATTATTACTCCGCCAAGGAGCGACAGTCTAAGTGTTAGCGCTGCTACAGTGTGTCTAATTGTATTATGTCTGTGCATGTATTAAACAGCTAAGACGTGACAGAGAGGAGGAACGAATAGCGTAGATCGGTCTTGCTGCGGTTCCTGATTATATCTCGGCGATGCCTCTTTTCACGTCCAACCCTTTTGATCAAGATGTTGGTAAGTTGTCGAAATGTCGAGCAATGCCCACAATGCTGCCGTGATGTTGTTGTTAGCTTAGCAGCTGGCTACGTTCCCCCTTGATGATCCGTTGTGTCTTGTGTAGTTCACTCGCTACTGTACGTGAAAATAGCAGCAGCGACATTTTTGAGATGTTGAATGGGGGGTTCAAATCGACTGGCCGATTAGCTCGTTGATGTTAGCGCTTAGCATTGTACGTCATTTCCGCTGTGTTTAAAAAAAAAAAAAGTGCACGCACACGGTGTCTACACGGTCTAACACGCGTTCGGTCCGGAGTGAAAGTCGTCACGGCCATGAGAACTATTTTAGTCTCCGGGCTTTGAGCTGGAGCTACAGTGACGCTGCAAATGCGTTGCTAGGGAGCGGCTGTCTTTATTCGAACCGGAGGTGTTTTCTGGTCGCACCGCTATCAGGTCAAAGGCGGTGCTGGCTGATGTGACGTCATCGCCCACATTTGCATATTCATGAGGTCGGTGTGCTCATCTGCGTATCAATGCAGCCCCCCCCCCCTCCCAATAGAAAGCAAGCACACAGCAGTACAGGAAAATTATAAACGATGGCTTATTGTGACGCCCCGACGTCGATTCTGTTATATTACAGCGCAATTTGCAAATTATTATGTTTAAAAAATGAGGTGCATGTAGTTTATCAGAAGAGTCGTTAAGAGACCATGTCACACCCCTCTTCATCTCCCTCCACTGGCTTCCTGTAGCTGCCCGCATCAAGTTCAAGGCCTTGATGCTCACCTACAAGACCTTGTCAGGAACAGCACCCTCCTACCTCAACTCTCTACTGAAGGCCTACATTCCCTCTCGCAATCTGCGACCGACTAGCGACCAACGTTTAGTAGTTCCCACTCAGCGTGGCGTAAAGTCCCTTTCCAGAACCTCCGCACTTACCGTTCCCCAGTGGTGGCATGCACTTCTGATCACAATCCGGACTGCAGAATCTCTCACTATCTTCAAAAAACAGCTAAAGACACACCTCCTCCGTGAACACCTAACCAACTCTTAGGAATAAAAAATAAATAAATAAATAAACCCACACTCAACACACTTACACCTCTACTCTGTGTACTTTGCTTCCTCTGGTATTCAATTAATGGATCTTGTATAGTAGCACTACTTGTATTGTTCTCTGCTTGATATATCGCTTTGCTTATTTGTAAGTCGCTTTGGATAAAAGCGTCTGCTAAGTGAATAAATGTAAATGTTAAGTAAGGGATTCAACTCAGCGGGGCTGTGCTGTTCTAGGAAAAAAATCAGTACAGAGTGGGGTAATTTGCGCCAGGAACAGCGTACAGTACGTAGTGTGATGTGAGAGATTGCCCAAGCATTGTTCTTCATATTGTCGTGATTCTTCTTCGTTGTTGTAGTCCTTCACACTAGAATACCTACTTTACTGTTCTGTACTGACTCTAGGCCAGGACGGGTAGTGCAGGTTGTCGTGATGCGTGCGCATAGAATGTATGTATACACGTACATGTCATGTGGAGTATACTTTGAGAGATTATGTATACGACTGTGCGCATACACTAGTGTACGTGTATATCTGAAGTGTACCAAAGGCCTAAATCTGCCACCCTGAAATGGATTATTTTTCCTATAGCAGCATGTTCCTGAAGTGCTTTATTCCTTTTGCAGTCTTTAATTCATTAATAAATGATACCTTGTGCTGTTTGAGTGCTTAAAGTTACAGGAGCGGCTGAGAAGGGTCCGCTGTCATTATACAGTACGAGAGCGGCCTCTAGAGGCGAAATAAAGACCATCACTGACAGATTTTTATTGTGGTGTTTGAAGTGTTTTTTGATTAATTTTGGATGTCTGTATTTTTATTTGTTATTTGGAGTGTTGCCTTTTGGTTGAGTTTGGATATGAACTTTTATTTACTTTAATATTTGTTAATGGTTAATATTAAAAAAAAAAGTACACTTTCATGGTGCAGTCAGTGTTGTTTATTTTTGTAATTAAGTTCAGCAGTATTTTACTTTAGGTGTTATGTTTTCATTTAGTATCCATTTTAAACAGTATCGGTTATGGGCGGGTCCTGCACAACTTGGTTATCGGTATCAGTAAAATTCAGTATTGGTCAACCTCCTGATAATAAGGCAGTTTAACTCCTAACTGTTACTGTTAATTATGGAGAAAATGTTTCATGGCATTTTTTTTATACAGTCAGGGCAAAACTGTGTGGCAGAAATATATAACACTTGAAAGCCTTCACAAAACATGCATATCAATTTTCAGATATATTTAACCCTTTTAACAAATCAGACAAGTAAGCAGTTTCAGATGTATTTGCATTTTATGTCTATAATAATAAGTTGGTACAAATGAAGATTTTTAACATGCAGCCATGAGTAATGACAGCCTGTGTAAGTCTGCCACATGGTGTCCTTCAGTATTATTATTTTTTTAAAATTTGTTTAATATTTCTCTGCAGAGAAAGCAACCAGTGAGATGAACACGGCTGAGGACTGGGGCCTCATACTGGACATATGCGATAAGATAGGACAGTCACGCACCGGGTGAGTGCTCCTACCTAGTCCTGAACTCTATTCATCTTCTTTCTGATTGAGTGTCTATGTGCGGTATATCAGAGCAAATGAAGGTTGATGGTTAGTTTCCTGCATTTTGTAGACCTAAAGAATGCCTTCGCTCCATTATGAGGCGAGTCAACCACAAGGACCCCCATGTAGCCATGCAGGCTCTGACAGTATGTTTTTTCATCCTTAAGTCTCTCTTCCTTGATTCTTGTGAAGTGGTTTTGGTTTTAACTGATGTCATACAGTCCCTTCTGAAAGTACTGGAATGACTATAATATTGGGACATGTGATTGACAGGTGTTTTCTTGTTGCCCAGGTGTGCCCTGTTCAATTGATTGTATAAACAGTTAATAGCTCTAAATGTCTTCTCTTGGTTTGAGGACTGGGCTTTGCCCGTGAAGACTGCATTTTTTGTTAAAACAGATAAACCAATATGAAGACCAGAGAGCTGTCTACGGGAGAAGGTATAGGGAAATTTGATCAGATTCAAACCGCTCACCTAAAAATTGGGCCGGTTGACACCAAATGCACCGTGTTCTAAGTTGTTTGAAACATCAAGATGTAAATATCAGAAAATGAAAGCTGAAATTCTGATCTATCAACAGAACAATCAACAGAATTGCCGTTCCAATACTTTCAGAGAACACTGTTGTCATGGAAAAGAAGTCTGCTTGTTTTTAAGTCACGTGACTCACGAGTCTGTACTTTCTTTCTTTTTTTTTCTCTCTCCCCCTCCCACACAGTTATTAGGGGCTTGTGTGTCAAACTGTGGGAAAATCTTCCATTTGGAGGTGTGCTCGCGAGAGTTTGCCAGTGAAGTTAGCAGTGTCTTAAACAAGGTATGTTCACTGGTTTACGAGAGTGCAGTCCTTCTGTTAATATTTAGCCGACACTGAGAATTAGTTGTTGTTTTATTCAGGGCCACCCAAAAGTATGTGAGAAGCTCAAGGCCCTCATGGTGGAATGGGCTGAGGACTTCCGAAACGACCCCCAGCTCAGTCTCATATCAGCTATGATCAAGAACCTGAGAGAGCAGGGTGTCACCTTCCCCGCTGTCGGCTCCCAGGTTAGTAAACTAATGCTGTTTCCACTCTCCTCCCCTGCAGCTTCTGGACAATTTCAGTAAACATTGCCCGGTAGTAGTAAGCCAAGGCGAAGTACTTTGGCATTCTGAATGATCCGAATAACTGAAGATCGTGAGTTTGGTGAATCCCAACAATGTCCCAGCCGTCAGTAGTCAGGAGTCCAAGAGAGCAAAATTGGACATGCTGTTGGGGTGGCAGGGGAGGAATACCCTGTCAATTACAATGACACGAGTGTAGTTGTGGGCTTTTGAAAACCCCTGTATGTTGTCAAGTACAGTTCGCGCTTTCCTCTAAGTGTGTTCCTGTGACGCAGCTTAAAAAGATGCTGTTAGCTAGCACCCTTCCTTGTTGGTAGCTGCTGTATTATAGATTAGGCTTGGCTGGTGGGTGGGAATTGGGCATCTATTCGGGAATAAATGGGAGGAGTAAAAAAATAAATAACAATATCCATCTAATATCCATCCATCCACCCCCTCCCCTTTTTCAAAAACATAAAATTACTAGACAGACATGTAAACTGTACGTCAAATTTCAGGAATGTGCAAGCTGGATCAATGACTTGTATGTTGTTTTGCAGGCAGCAGAGCAAGCAAAAGCCAGCCCTGCCTTAGTGGCCAAAGATCCAGCAACATCCACAACCAAGAAAGAGGAAGAGGACTTGGCCAAAGGTGCGCCCCTCAGACATTCAGTTGTAATGGGCCCCAGATGGCAAACAGGCTTTTAAGAAGCTGTGTTAAATGTATTTGCATGAACTGGGTCCTAACTTTGAGTGCTCAGCAACACTTTTATGGCGAAAAGAACCTTGATCCCTCCAGAGTATACGTTCTATAAAAGCATTGGCACTTGGGTTTGGTACAAGTCGTTTGTAAATAGCACGAAATATGGGATAAAGAGTTTCTTTCAGTTGCCATGCCTTATCACACTGTAAGAATGCTCAAAGTATAGAAGGTTGACTTTGATTTTATCTCCTACTTGCAGCCATTGAGTTGTCCTTAAAGGAGCAGCGGCTGCAGAACCAGACCTCGTTCTCCGGGCTTTACCCGAGCGCCAGCAGCCTTCTTGCCTCCCACAAAGCCGAGGGAAGGAAAGTTCGGGCTATTTATGATTTTGAGGCAGCAGAGGACAACGAGCTGACCTTCAAATCTGGAGAGATCATCACCATCTTAGATGACAGGTCACCCTCTACCTTAGAACAGTGATGGGATTTAAATTTGACATGGCCTTTTGATGAATCTGAGCATACTTCATATTTACTGCTTAATGTCAGTTGGGTGTGCTCATACGGTTTGACAATGAATGATTGATTGATTCATTTATTTATTACAGTGACCCCAACTGGTGGAAAGGTGAGACGTATCAGGGCGTGGGCCTTTTCCCATCCAACTTTGTCACAGCAGACCTGACAGCAGAACCAGAGATGAGTGAGTAGGTTTATTATCTTTGCTGTCGTCTGTTGTCACTACAATACTCCTGTCTCTGTATTTTTCTGTTTCATGACGTTCTTACGTTTTATGATCCGCTACTTGAGCTGAGGTCACGCACATGTCTTTGTATTTTCCCAGTGAAAACGGAGAAAAAGACAGTGCAGTTCAGCGAGGACATCCAGGTGGAGACCATTGAACCGGAGCCTGAACCTGTCTACATAGACGAGGTGAGGGTTCTTCTAAATAAAAGGCATGGCCCTTAATCTTGCACGAATCAGTACGTCATGCTCTTATCGGGAGTTTTAGTTCCTGTGTGTTATGTCTTGTAAATGGATCAGTAGCTGTATAAACTCGAAAAGCTACCTTCCGCCATTAATAGTAGCACTGATTGACCCTTGGTATGGGAGTAATTTTGCGATGCTGCAATCCACACAGGAGAAAATGGATCAGTTGCTCCAGATGATCCAGAGTGCAGATCCAACAGATAATGAGTCCGACGCCTGTGAGCTGCTCCAGCTGGAGGGTAGGTCACAGGGCCTTTCCTTGTGTGTGTCTGTCTGTCTGTCTATCTATCTATCTATATATCTATCATGTGTATTTTACAGTCTACCTCTTAAATTTATCTGGATCTGTGTATTTAATTATTATTTTTTCTCTCTTTCTGTTCAGCTGCCTGCAACCAAATGGGTCCGCTCATCGATCAGAAACTGGAAGAAATTGACAGGTGTTGATGCATGGATTCATTGATTGAGTTGAACTTTATGATTCAATTTTTTTTTTCTCCCTGGAAAAACATGTCTTCGTTTAACAAATGTCATGTTGTTCACACTGCCTTACAGGAAGCACTCTGAGCTGTCTGAGCTTAATGTGAAGGTGATGGAGGCACTCTCATTGTATGCCAAGCTGATGAACGAGGACCCTGTGTATGCCATGTACGCGAAACTGCAGAGTCAGCAGTACTACATGCAGCAGCCCGGCACCTCACAGCAGGTGAGCAGCTTCGTCAAATGAACTTTAGTACAATCAGTCATGCTCAGTATTACGGGCATGAGTAAATGCCTTGTGTCCACAGGTTTATCCAGGGCAAACATCTGCAGGACAGTATGCGGTGGCTGCTACAGGGGTGCAGGGTTACAATGTGGAGCAGATTCCTGCCATGAACCAGGTGCCTGCTCCTTTACCAGGCCAACCAATGCCCAGGTAATATCTGATCACTCTGCTGCTCTCTTGAAAAATACAGAAATGATCTAAATGTTATTTTCAAGCCCTGGAGAGTCTGTAATTCATTGTAATCCATTCAACGTTCGCCGTGTGCGTTTCTTCACCAGTGATGTGCACATGTACATAGGCCAGGCGCCCGTGTACAGTGCTCCTGCGGGCAGCATGGCTCCTGCTGAAGTGCAGCAGGCATACCAGAACACCGCCAGTGGACAGGCAGGCCTGACCCAAAATCTCAGCTACAGCTGTGCCAATCCCACAGACCCTCAACAGAGCCCTTACCCAGAAAAAGCCCTCTTATAGGACCCCGAACACATTTCTCTCTTCTCCAGTATACATACACACCCTTCTCATGAACAGAGAGGTGCAAGCTAACACTAAAACAACATGGCTGCACAGCACGGGTGCAGACTGATCCGCACTCTTAGTTGACCGTCGTTGTTTCTGCTGAACGTACACATGTCCATACACACTACGCTCTTTCAGTAACGCACCCAGAGGGTAGAAACCCATCTGTCTGAAAAGTAAGCGACACCGAATATCGATTCACTACTGACTGGTTACATTATGCAATTTGAAGACCGGCAGACAGAGGAGTCAGTCTCTCTCTAGCCATCTCACTAGCTCTCTCTCTCTTTCTCTCGCACTCTTGAAATATATCTCCATCTATCTCTTTCTATCATGATGCCTGTATCTTTCTCTCACGCTATATCCTCTGTTTTGCTATCTCTATCTTCTCTCCATCTTTCTTTCTTTCTATTTCTCTACCTCGCTTATCTGTCTGACTCGCTAGCTCCATCCTACCATTTTTGTCTCAACTGTGTCTGTCTTTCACACTCTCTCTCCAGGTCTCTTTCTCCGTCTAACTCACGATCTGTGTCTCTCAAGTTCTATCTCGGTCCTTCACTCTTAAGTTATTTGACTGCATCGGTGCCACCCTAATGCCTACTACAGTCTCCCACTTACTTGTTTTGGGGGGGGGCACAAGCGGAGCATGCACATGTACATAATTTCCACTTCCGTTCTGGAACTTGTGACAGTCGCAGGTGTTTGTTGTTACAGGGTTTCACAGGAGAAGTTTTCATTTTCCTGCGAGGTCAGTCTGCATACACAAGTGTACGGCCTTCGCGTGTCATTAGTTGTCCGAAAAAAAACAAAGGCATAGCAGCCATTCCACCTCTCCTGTCGGACTGTGTAGCACAGCACCAGCATGGTCCCTAACAGAGTGGCGTAGTCCGTTCTCAGCAGGATGGTGCAGCCCACCTTCCTTGCTTCTTGAAACATTTCTTTAACACAGTGTTAAATTGATTCTTAATTATTAGTATGTCTATTTATTTTGACTGTCATTTTAAATGCACTGTACTTTGATATGAGAGATGAATGATAATGATAATATTCTGCTTTAAAATGTAGATGTGATATATATACACATACATATACACATATGTATGTGTGTGTATGTATGAATATATATATGTATGTATGTAGTATGTATATATATATATATATATATATATATATATATATATGATAAAAAAAATGAATGAGAACCTGCCAGTGAAAGGCATGTAGTAGTATTATTACTCGACGATGTTATGCACTTTTGATTTTGACTCACAGTCTGAAGTTTGAGCTCACCTCAAGTTGTTAAACATTTTAACCACGAACGGACTAAAGCGGCTAACGTAAAAATTCGAATATTTAGGCGCTGGGAATTTTACGATTTCAAAAACACACACACCAAAAAAATGGCCTTGTACGTTTTGATATGTCTCGATTCCCCTGCATCGAGAACCAGTTGTGTATGAAGTATATGTGGGAATGAGCGTCGTCCACCCTAACGTCAATACATTTTTAATCATTTTGGAAGATTTGCGTAGGCTGAAATCGAGTTCATTAGGATCAGAGGTCGTATCCTCTTTGCCTTGGTATCATATGAATAGGTGGAATAGCTAAATATTAAAGAGTTGTTCAAAGATCTCGACCTGGGGACAATGAGCCAGTTCCATGGTGGTCCACTGCTTTTTACACACCGCTGTGATCCTGATAGAAACTTTATTCACAGGGAGAATGTTTCCATGTTTTACCGGTTCTTGGTGTATCATTTCGGTTAAATGTATCTAGTTGTTTATGTACTATTTTAATCATCTGAATGATTAGTATTCACAATAAAATTAGCCCAAATATTCAATGTGGTGTGGTGTGTTCCGGGCTTATTACGGTGACAAATAATAATAAGGGAAACGTTATCTTGACGTTAATGTTTAATGCGCTTAAACATTTTTTGTTTGAAAGTAAAATAAGCAATAAATGAGCATTAGGTTTATTGATTATTAATTCCAGTTGGGTGTGAAATGATCTCGGATCATTGGGTAAAAGTATGACTATTGAAACTAACCTGTTCCTAGAATATAAGTATATGCCAAATAAAGTACCGTTTACTGTAAATGGTCAACATAAAATACCAGTTTATATATTTAAAAAATTATACACATTTAGATGTTAATCGTCACATGTGCACTCACTGTCCACTTTATTAGGAACACCTGCACATTTTATGCTGTTATCTAATCAGCCAATCATGTGGTAGCAGTGCAATGCAAAAAATAAATAACTCCTGCAGATCCAGGTTGAGAATTTCAGTATAAACTCTTGACATGAAACATCAGAATGAAGAAAATGTGTGATTTTGATCATGGCGTGGCTGTTGGTGCCAGATGGACTGGTTTGAATAGTTCAGAAACGTCTAATCTGGGAATTTTACACACAATAGTATGTAGAGTTTACATAGAATGGTGCAAAACAAACACACATAACAAAACATTGAATGAGCAACAGTTCTGTGGGTGGAGAGGTCAGAGGAAAATGGTTCAAGCTGCCAGGAAAGATGTAGTAAGTTTTATAATAACACTTTACACTTGTGGTGAGCAGCAAAGCATGTCAGCATGTTCAAAACATCGAACATTGAGGTGGATGGGCTACAACAGTAGAAGATCACGTTGGGTTCCAGTCCTGTCAGCCACAATCTGAAGCCTGAGTCTATCATGGGCACAGGCTCATGCAAACTGGAGAGTTGAAGATAAATAATAATTACAATAAGGTGAGTTTGTACTCATGACTGGGGGGAAAAGTGTTAAATTGAAGTGTTAAAGATCCTGAATTTTGCAGGTCAATATGAGAAGGATAAAACAAAAGTATTTGTATATCTAAACATGACTTTACCTTTTTGTCATAATTTTTTCTTCCACCAGAGGACAGTCTTTTGTGAAGCATATTTGGATTCATGATTGCATCCATCCATGCATGCATTTTCTGTACTGCTTATCCTGACTGGGTCATGGGGAGCCTATCCCAGGGCACATGAGGCTCAAGGCAGGGGACACCCTGGACGGGGTGCCAATCCATTGCAATCCAGGCGAACGTGCTAACCACTAAGCCACCATGCCTGCTAGTCACTTTCTTCGGAACTGCTGTACTGTCATTAATGCAATTATCCAATCAGCCAATCATGTCACAGCAGCATAATATATAAATCATAAACCAGTCTGGTCATTCTCCTCTGCCCTGTCTCATGAACAAAATGTTTTTGGCCACAAAATGCCACTTGCTGTACACCCCCCACACCCCCAAAACCCCACTCCACAATTGTGTTGTGTGCGAAAGTCAGCGAATCCGATTATTTGTCATTTTCCGAAACACTCGAACTGCCCTGTCTGGCACGAATGCAAAATTCCCATCGTGCTGTTTGATTTGAACATGAACTGAGGCTCTTGACCTGTATCTGTATGATATGATGCATTGCGTAGTAAGTATTAGTTAGCAGTATTAGCTGATTGGATAATTGCACGAATGAATATCGACATATAAGAAGAGATATTTTACCTATCCATCGCCTCTCCACAATTTCATGCTCACATCAAAAACGAAACTACACAGAGTATAGTTTTCATTTGCCCACTTTACTGGATTATTTGTGACCTCCATAAAAAGAGAAGCGTGACTTCTTCATCGTTAAGACAATAAAAATGGAAATGCAGTGTAAGCAATAGCAGCGTCCAGAGTCCATAGCAGCAGTCAGTTAGCTGTGTGAACTAGAACTGAGGGTAGTGGATGCACCTGACTCGGCTTTCACTCTGATTACTTCTGGAGTGTTTTCACGCAGACACTCCAAGTCAGGATGCCTTCTGGACGGACAGTCAAGCTTATCCTGTATGAGGTGTTAGAGTTTGTATGTCTGTGTGTGCCCGTGTTTGTGGTTCTGGAGCGATTTGCATCTCTAATGAGCTTTGTAAACGTCAACGACACTACAGCTTACTGGTTGGTGGTGGCAGCATCCATAGCCTATGTGACCTCTGTGTCCCTGTTTGTCTGGGTGCCGCTGAAGTACTTTATCCTGAAGTCCAGGGGAATTTTTAAAGAAGTTACTAACTGGTAAGTGTGTGTTGCGTTTGTACGTAATGACCCTCAGTGACCATTAACCCTTATGTTCTGTTCACTACCTTCAGTGTATCTTAATCTCTAACAGCTAACATGTTAAAAATAAAATCAAATGCAGAAATACACAGAGAATCTCTTTACAAGTGCTGGAATCCTCCAGATGGCTCGAGGTATAGAGGTGTAATTGCAAATAAGAGTGGGAAAAAAATCATCTTCTCGGGAAAAGGAGTCTGAATGTTTACCCAATTTTGCTACTCTTTTTGTATTTTAAAATGACTTCAAATTTTCACCTAATTCATTCATCTTCAGTAACCACTTTATCCTGGTCAGTGAATCTGAAGACTATCCCATGAGACGCCAGTCCATCGCAGACCACCATGCACACACTCATTCTAGGTTAATTTAGCCAGTCTAGCTAACGGTATCTTGTTGGGAGGTGGGAGAAAACCGGAGAACTACACAGATATGTGGAAACCCACATAGACATGGTGAGAACATGAGAAACTCCACACAGGGACTAACCCAAGCTTTGAATTAACCCAGGACACTGGAGGTGCATCACCATCATACCACCCTAATAGAAGTAGGATTTTTGAAAAATCCTTGTAAGATCATGTACAAGAATGAATCTTCTAAAAAAAAAAAAAATCTTTAAAATCTCTGTGTTCATAGAATGAAGTGCCTATAGCTTGACATATCTGACGAGTTCATCTCTTCTCTCTGCACCATAGATGTGTATCTTGATTAAACTGAACATGTTAACATCAAAATCTGTGCATCCACAGGAGACCTGTGACTCTCGCCCATGCACTTCTCTGCACGCTTCCATGTTTTGCCATTCTCATTGCCAGCTCAAAGGTAATATCATGATCAGATCATGTACATCCGCTTAGCATCTCGTTCTACATTTCATCGTTGGCAGATAACAAATTCAAATATTACTCGGGTATTTACTTCCTTACAAAACGTGTGACAGTTTGTGAGTAAGTGTTGAAAGCTAACCCACCTGAAAAGAACCTCTTGAGGGAACTGTTCAAGTAAAACAAATTTTTCACTTACATTTGATCACTTAAGGTTTTTTTTTTAATTAATTTATTTATTTATTTTTAAACTTATATTAAATGTGGGTGTAATAAGTCAAGACAAGTTCTGCTTCTCTAGCTTTGCCCAGCGGCTAGAAGGCTAATGTAACAAGCAATACAATTAGCCGTAAACTAACTGCATGTTGAAGTCCTAATGCACTGAGATGACAAGTCTTTGTCTTCTCTTTGGCATACTCCAAATTATAGTAAGAAATTATAAATCTGTACTTATAGCCAGTTAATATTAAAATTAAGTCATTTGATTTGAGTTTCTGAGTGATGCTTTTTCAGTAAAATTTATTTCTTGTAGAGTTCTGAATGAAAGGCATTCAGTGAGCCACACTAAAAACATCAGTTTTATCATTAACTTGCACTGCATCTGTGGAATGTTAATGGTTTTCTATTACAACCAACTTTGTAAAAGCTTTGATTAGGATTAGGTTCTAAGATACAAGTATGTGGCTGACAAGCTTAACAACTTCCTTGATGAAATATAACCTTATAGATCCTGCAGTACAATAGGAGCATACCGTATCTCACAAAAGTGAATACATCCCTCACATTTTAGTAAATATTTGATTATATCTTTTCATGTGACAACACTGAAGAAATGACACTTTGCTAAAATCTTCTAGTAGTAATGACGTAGTAATGACATTTCAATGTGAGGGGTGTACTCACTTTTGTGAGACACTGTATATTTATTTACTTAAATAATTTAGTGTATATGATAAATTGACTTCCTCACAGGTAGTGTTGAAGAGCTATCCTGACTCATCTGAATGTCTTAGCAGGTTCAGTTGGACACGGGAGTTTTACATGACCACTTTAGTGAGCTTCCTGTCTCACTGGTGCTCTTTGCCCTGATCTGCGTGGACATTGTAGAAAGAATTCGTCCATATTGCCTAAGAGGACAAGGTATGGCTTACTGAAAGTATTGATCTGATATAAATACCGTATTTATAGTCCGTAGTCTATAAAGTCTTCAAATAATTTACAACTGTAGACAAACATATCAGCATTATACAGTAGATTAGAATTGAGAGCTAATTCAATATATACTAAAAATGTTTTTAATTGCAGTACAAATATACAGTCAATGTCCACTTTAATAGGAACACTGGTATACCTCCTCATGCATGTAATTATACAATCAGCTAATCATGTGGCAGGAGCACAATGCAAATCGTGCAGATACAGGTCAAGAGCTTCTGGTTATATTCACATCAAACATCGGGGTGTGGAAATGTGATCTTGTTGAATCTGAGGCTACATTAAGGCTACAAGACTGGACAGCGGGAGTGGAACTTTCTTTCTTTGGCTTTTGTAGCCCATTCACCTCAAGATTTGGCATGTTATGTTCTATGAAAGCTTTTCCTATCAGCTCGAACCAGATGCCCATTCTATCCTGACCGCTCTCCTCAACAAGAACGGTTCCCATTATTCTGTGTGATCTCTATAGACCTTTGTACGTGAAAATTCCAGATCAGAGTTTTTTTAAGTACTCAAACTGACACCAACACCCACACCATGATCAAAATCATCGAGATCATGTTTTTCTTCCACAGTCTGATGTTTGATTTGAGCAAATGACCTATATCTGCATGTTTTTTATGCCCTGTGCTGCTGCTACATGATTGGTTGATTTTATAATTGCATGAATGAGCAGGTGTACAGCTATTCCTAATAAAGTGGGCAGTGGGTGTATATAAACAGTTTTTAAGAATTGCCTGCAAACTAGGGGGCATGGTGGCTTAGTGGTTAGCACATTTACCTTACACCTCTATTGTTGAGGGCTCCATTCCTTCGGGGTTTCATCCGGTCTCCTCCCCCAGTCCAAAGATATGCATGGTAGGCTGATTGTCATGAATTTGTGTGAGTGTGCCCTGCGATGGATTGGCACTCCTTACTGAGTGTCCCCTACCTCGTGAATTATGCCTCCTGGGATAGGCTCCATAACCCTATTAAAAGTGCCCAGTAAGTGTATGCTCTTGAAACTTAAATGACTGCTGATTTACTAACTAAATTGCTGTTAATGGGTTTAAATGAAATGAATTGATTTTAAAAAGTGATTTTGTCTCATGAAGCAGATGGTCTGGACGTTGAGGTTCCTGGGCCTGTTCTAACTCACCTAGAGCAGGTGTCCACGGTGACATCACATATTCAGAGTAACAGAGGTGCAAATGGCTCAGAGCCGAGGTCAGAAGTCACAAGTACATTACCATCAGGACACTGGGCAGACATGAATGGCATCGCACGTTCTTCCAGTATGGCCTACGTGTACTCCTCCCACTCTGACTCAGGCTCTCTTAGCTTCCTCTGGGTTCGAGACCCTCGCTCTGAGCTCTTCGTGGAGACATTTGTGTTCTGGCTGGACACAGTGGAGATGATCAGAGTGGCTGGGGTTCAGGAGGTCTACAACTCAAACTGGGTCTTTCCTATCTACATCCTCAGCTTTTTCTCCATTCTGCGTGTGGTTGTAACACCTAAACATCCAATGTTAGCGTCTTTAGGAGTCGTAGCACAGGAACTGCCCTTCCTGGTTTTACGCATCTGCCTGTTAACTGTCTTTGGCTATGTGACTCCGATACTGTACATCATGAAAAATCTGCTCACATGTCTGACTTTTATTTACTTTTACTTCCTGACAAAACTGAAGGTGTTCAACAGTGGAAGCTTGTTCTGAGACCTCTGGAGGGGAAGCTACTGGTGACCACTTTGGGTAAAGAAATGTACGGGGTGGTTATTAACAACTACCAGTAGCATTGAAACACAGTCTTTTTTCACTGATGTTACTTCAGAGAAGACAAACTAATAATAGGAGTCCACATAGCTTTGTAAATATGACTCCACCGGGTTATTTCTGAAAGTTTGGGGTGACTAATATCTTATTGAAAATGTATGTGGGAAAAGTGTTTTACAGGCGCTATAAGGCATTATATTGTTAGCAGTATAATAAATGATTTTCAGTCAGACCATCCAACACACATGAAGTTTCATTCATCTTACAACTTGTACAACTAACAGAGTTCTAACTAACAGCCTCGTCACTTTTAATTTCTATGGGACTACTCTGCCTAAGCAGGGAAAGATAGTTGGAATGTTAATAGAAATAAAGAGAGCTGAGGCGTAGCAAGCCATTAGCTTCCACCCAGCATTCCTTTATTGAATTTAAACTTCATACACTGCCTTGCATAAGTATTCACCCCCACTCAGCTTTCCCACATTTTGTAATGTTGCAATCTGTATCTCAAATCAGCTTCATCTGTATTATATGTCATGGACCTGCACAAAATATTTTTGGAATATTGAATGGGGTAGGGTGGGTTGCTTTGGGTGGGGAGCGGGGTCAATATAATTAGCAATAAAGTTGCAAAATTATTTACAATGAAGAAAAAGTAAACCGTGTGATCATATACGTATCTATAACCTGTTTCCATGGGAGCCATAACACTTCAAACCGATCGAGAAAATTGCTGTTTACCTGTCGTCTCCAATGGTAAATAATTATGCAACTAGCAAAAGTATGTTTTTAGTATAAGTAAAATGATGGACATGGTGAAGCATGTTATAAAAGATGAAACATTATGACCAAAGTCCTCTAAACATTATATATATATATTATATTTATCTGCAGTATCTCACAAAAGTGAGTACACCCCTCTAATTTTTGTAAATATTTGATAATATCTTTTCGTGACAACACTGAAGAAATGACACTTTGCTAAAATGTAAAGTAGTGAGTGTACAGCTTGTGTAACAGTGTAAATTTGCTGTCCCCTCAAAATAACTCAACACACAGTCATTAATGTCTAAACCACTGGCAACAGAAGTAAGTACACCCCTAAGTGAAAATTTTTTTTTACCCAAAGTGCCAATATTTTGTGTGGCCACCATTATTTTCCAGCACTGCCTTAACCCTCTTCCACTCTTCCATGACAACATCACGGAGCTGGTGGATGTTAGAGACCTTGTGCTCCTCCACCTTCCATTTGAGGATGCCCCACAAATGATCAATAGGGTTTAAGGTCTGGAGACGTGCTTGGCCAGTCCATCACCTTCACCCTCAGTTTCTTTAGCAAGGCAGTGGTCAACTTGGAGGTGTGTTATCATGATGGAATACTGCATACTGATTATGCTCTGCTTCAGTATGTCACAGTATATGTTGGCATTCATGGTTGCCTCAACGACCCCAAACACACCTCCAAGACGACCACTGCCTTGCTAAAGAAACGGAGGGTGAAGGTGATGGACTGGCCAAGCATGTCTCCAGACCTAAACCCTATTGAGCAAGGCGTGTCTAAAGTGTCCGTCGTGTATGAATGGGTGTGTGAGTGTGTATGTGATTGTGCCCTGTGATGGACTGGCACCCTGTCTAGGGTGTACACCACCTTGTGCCCAATGCTTCCTGGGATAGGCTCCAGGTTCCCCTGCGACCCTGAAAAGGAGTAAGCGGTTGAAGATGGATGGATGGATGTTTGTGGGATTGTGAGACTAAGTGGAAGTGCACTGTATTTGCTTGAATCATGTTTATTAAAAGACGTGCATTTTATTTTATTTTTTAGTTGTCCAAGTGTTTTGGGTTTATAGCTCTATTGCACATTTATGTCCTTATTTATAATTTTTATTTTTACAGTTCTGTCAGAAAACATTGTCTCATGTATGGTTAGTTTGTGTGATAAACATTTTCTCACTTCCAAAACATAACTCATGTCATGAAGCTTGTGTATTATGCAGTGGTGGGAAGTCGTGTTGCATTTCTTATCATACACAATATACAGTATATTTTATAATAAATGTTGTGTGTCTAGACATCAAGTTTCCATTTTTCTTTTTAGTTCCCATTAAAGTCGATCCCAAAAAGAGTTGATTCATTGATGCCAGGAATAGAAAGCTAGGAGTCAACCCCAAAGCTCCGGAGTCAATTCCACAAGGCATATGCATTTGTATAGTCATAATTAAACCAATCAGCGCTTGAAATTCAAATTAACACATGCAGTGGATTGCAAAATTATCCAACCCCCACACGTAATTTGGGGCTTAACACTAAACATTAGCTATGGAATGAACTGTGACTATGAACATGGCATGGAACAAAGATTCTATATTCTCTATCTCTTTCTACATAGACCCATAGATCTATTCTATTTAATTACCCGCTCCGTGTGTAGCACGGCTCATGGTATATATACATACCGACGTCATTAGCCCTGAACCGCTAACAGCTGGGGGCAATACGGAAATACACATGACCTCATGACACATGGCAAGACAGGACGGAGACATGACGTCAACAACACTAAAGAAGCAGGCGCATGCACACCAGTGCTTAATGTGCTCTGCTTCATGGGGGAATCATGACAGAACCCCCCCCAAAGGCACTCTTCCTGGAGTGTCAAGAGTCCTCCCCTTTCATTGGCGGCCTCGGCCCCAAGGGCTGAACGTCCCAAGCAGAGCCACGACGAAACCGCACGGTGTTCTTGGTGGAGCTGGGGAACATCCTTGGCAGCTGGACAGGAATGCTGGGCGACATCCTCAGCTGGACAGGACTGCTGGGCGATGTCCTCAGCTGGACAGGACAGCAGGACAGCTTCCTCGGCTGAGCAGGGCAGCGGGACAGCCTCCTCGGCTGCGCTGGACAGCAGAACAGCTTTCTCGGCTGTGCAGGGCAGCAGGACAACCTCCTCGACTGGACAGAACAGCAGGACAGCTTCCTCGGCTGAGCAGGGCAGCGGGACAGCCTCCTCGGCTGCGCTGGACAGCAGGACAGCTTCCTCGGCTGTGCAGGGCAGCGGGACAGCCTCCTCGGCTGGGCTGAACAGCAGAACAGCTTCCTCGGCTGTGCAGGGCAGCAGGACAACCTCCTCGACTGGGCTGGACAGCAGGACAGCCTCTTCGGCTGTGCAGGGCAGCATGACACCCTCCTCAGCCCCATAGGCCTCAGGCTGGAGCCCTGCTGTCCTCGTCGCCCCCAAAAAAATTTCTGGGCCAGCCTTAGCAGACTCTGGCGTGAGCCGAACTGGATTCACTGGATCCGCAAGCTTGGACGAGACGTCAGGAACGCGAGACTGGTCTTGGACAGCAGGAACTTGAGACTGGACTTGGACAGCAGGAACTTGAGACTGGACTTGGACAGCAGGAACTTGAGACTGGACTTGGACAGCAGGAATGTGAGCTTTGGCTGGAGCTTGGACATCAGGGACGTGACCTTTGGCTGGAGCTTGGACTGGAGCTTGGGCTGGAACTTGGACTTGAGCTTGGACTTGAGCCTGGGCTGGAGCTTGGGTTGGAACTTGGACTTGAGCTTGGACTTGAGCCTGGGCTGGAGCTTGGACTTGAGCTTGGGCTTGGACTTGAGCTTGGGCTGGAACTTGGACTTGAGCTTTGGCTGGAGCTTGGGCTGGAGCTTGGACTTGAGCTTGGGCTGGAGCTGTGGCTGGAGCTTGGACTGGAGGCGTGGCTGTGGCTTGGACTGGAGGCGTGGCTGTAGCTTGGACGTGAGCTTTGGCTGTGGCTTGGACTTGAGGTGTGGCTGTGGCTTGGACTTGAGATTGGATGTGGCCTGGACTTGAACTTGAGGCATGGCTTGGACTTGAGACATGGCTTGGACTTGAACTTGAACCTGGGACGTGGCCTGGACTTGAAACTTGACTTGGATTTGAAGCTTGAGACTTGACTTGGACTTGAGACTTGGATCTGAGCGGAACTCTGAGAATTGGGTCAGCAGATTTGGAAATGAATGGAATTTGCTTAACGGGATGAGTGGTGATTGCCCTGTCTCTCTTCTTAATAGAGGTTGAGGCTGGGGCTGTCCATTGACTCTCCACCCCAGTAAGTCAAGTCCACGAAGTTGTCCGGGCTGTGAGAACTTATTCATAAAAAGTTCCGCAAACTGCGTGACATCATGGAGGGCTGGCGAGCCAGCACTCACCAGCTGCTCCGCCCAGTCACGGGCCGGACCGCAAAACCTTGACAGCATGAACCCTATCCACTGTCTCTGAGAAGGCTTGGGATGTGCCAGGCTGCAAAAATACACCTGGCAGTCCATCAGAAACTCCAGCGGGTGCGTCCACTCCCACTGTCTCTAGAGGAAGCTCGACATCGTACGTTTGGGGAAATTGCATGGATGAACAACGTAATCCAGTAATCCGAGCGTGCCCCGATGCGGTATTGTCCTATTACTTCCCCAGTTTCCGTAGCGTGCCTTCTCTCTCATCCCGTGCTGCATCCATGCTTTGGCGGGTAATTCTGTCACAGGTCATGATGTCAGGGAAGTAGGAAGGATGCAAGTGCAGTTCGAACGAGACCTTTATTGAAACAAAGGAGAGCAGACAAAGGAGAAACAAGAACAAGAAACAAAACACATGACAAACCAAGGAACTAAGCTATGCTAGGCTATGCTATGCTAAGCTAGGCTACTTTAAGCTAAGCTAGGCTATGCTAAACTATGCTATGTTACGCGACTTCTAATTCTATACACTAAACATTAGCTATGGCATGAACTGTGACTATGACTATGAACATGGCATGGAACAAAGACTCTATATTCTCTATCTCTTTCTACATAGACCTTGACCACTAAAGAAGCAGGCACATGCGCACCAGTGCTTAATACGCTCTGCTTCACGGGGGAATCATGACAGTCACCAAAAAGACTAAACAAGTACCAGTATGTGTTCTCAGAGTAAACAAGATATCACATTCTTCAGATTGTTACCTAGTAGCTATGATGAATAATTAAAATATTTGATGCTATAAAATGAAAAAATAAATCAGCCAGGGTTGGAACTCCTTTGTGCCTCCTTTGGCTGTATAAAAAGAGGCGTAATTCGAAATTATTCCATTGAAATGGATGCAGTAGATTAAATTATGCATGCTCTCATTCTTCTTGTTATTAATTGAAATCCGATGGAGACAGAGAGGGAGAGAGAGAGAGAGAGAGAGAGGACAGAGAGAAAGAAAAGACATGCTGATTCAGTATGCAGATAAAAATAATCTGATCAAATGGGAATGATGATTGTTCTGATTGGCTAACAGGAGAAGAGGGGAGACCTGTATGCTGCTGAGACACATTTGAATTCAGGCAGCGTGTCTCATGCGCTTCTTACTCCGGCATGTTGTTTAGCAACCTGGAGGGACAGCAAAAACTGAGAAAAAAGTATGTAGCTGCAAGCCACAATACAGTTGTGTGGGTCTCAGGTGATTGGGGGAATGGAATGAGAGATAGAAAGAGACAGAGAGCGAGAAAGAGAAAAAGAGAGAGGATTCTGGGGAGAGATAATAATGAGAAGTTGTAAAGGAATTTCTGTAAGGAGAATAAGGCAGAGAGAGAGAGAGAGAGAGAGAGAGAGATCTCTGGGCAGGGACATTTGTGAGGAGTTGTTGAGGTAAAGGACTGGCAAGAAAAAGTAGAGAGAAAGAGAGAAAGGGAGGGAGTGTTAGCTCAAGCCTCTGCCTAAACGGACTGGAGACAGAGATGCTCACAGAGACGCGGTGCTGCTCTCTTCTCTCATTGGCTGGAGTCGGAGGGAGAGACTGACGCAGGGAAAGTCAGATGAGAAAATGACATTTACGCTGCTGTGAATCAATCCTTTAACTAGTGTGTGTGTGTGTGTGTGTGTGTGTGTGTGTGTGCGTGTGTGTGTGTGTGTGTGTGTGTGTGTGTGTGTAAATAAATAAAGCAGACGCACATTAGAGGTATCATTAGAGGGATGATCTCTCTCACACACACACACACACACCTGAAGCTTGTGCCTGTGGAATCTCAAGCCAGAGCAAATCTAAATCAGTGTTTATGAATGTAACCCTCAATCTTTTGGTTCAACTCATCCACCAGAGGTAGGTTGGAGTTTCTCTGCTCTTGTCTGTGTGCTACAGATACAAGTGGAGTCTATATGGACAACACTCTCTATGTGGACAGCACAAATCTAATGTGTCTCCCCTTTGGGAAATGAACAGCTCTGGCGGAGCTGTGAAGTGACCGGTGCTTTGCTTGGGATGTTGTCTCATCTTGACCTCTGGATGTGCTCTTGATGCTTTGCTGTGGTCTGGGACACTGGCGGAGAGTACAGTCCACCCATGTAAGTAAAACGTGCTTAGTATGATCTATATTGGCGATTGTAACAGTAAAGGTTTCCTCAGCAGTGTAACATCATATCATAATGAATTTGAGTGGGAAGAAAAGTCAACGTATGGTTGTTGTAGATTTGGAGATATCGAGAATGTCATACTGCATTTTTTTCAAAGCTGTGTTCAAACATTGTTAATTTGTGAATAAAAAAAAAAACAACAACCTGTTAATACAGGGTCAGATGTTCAGGGTTGATGTTCAGGGTGCGTGACCTTCCTGATTTGACCATCCGAGCCGCCGCCATCTATCTATAGCAGAATCGAACTGCTACAAGGGTATATGCTTCCAGATTTTGATAGTTTCAGCAACATCCTCCTAAACTGCAGTATAAGACACGGAAATGAGTCAGTGACCTGTTTGGCTGAATCCTCCTATGCATTGCAAGCACTCAATTCCATTAAAAATAGTTTATGTCTATGTGCTTAAGTAAGAGAACAACCTTAGTCGCTAAGGTTAATCCCACTCAGAAGTTCTTCCATGAGTTTCGGTACAATGGAGCCCCAATGCGCTCGCTAACTCATCCGAAAATTTTATTAGCAATGCTTCACTAATTTATTTATTTATTGTTAATACCTGCATGGTCTACTCAAAATTATTCATGCAAGTCTTTGAATGAACCTCAGCAACAAGTTGTTTCTCAAAACCCTCTGTTCTTATAAGTGCACCACATTTACAATTCGTTCTGAAATTTGTAGATGTGCATGGTACTGCAGGAGGGCACATTAAGGGGTGTGTCTGTTTTTTTTTTTTTTTGCCACATCATTTTGTCTTCTTGGACCCTTGTAGATGTGTCAGGCAGTCTGTGATATGGAAAGCCAAAAAGCCTGTAAATTCATCAAGAACATCTATTTTAATATACAAAGCACATCAAGAATAATTAGGAATAAATAAAGATGACACTGAAGTGACTTTGATGTGACAAAATAAAGAAAACAGTCATGCACCTCTTGTCCTTTGTAAATGACACAATTTTTGTACAACACCTTTATTGTACGTTTTCAGCACGTGAGTTTTTATTTAGCCAGTAACACAGAAAGAAGAATAGTAAGAACACCCATTACCTGTGACCCTAAATGACATTGTGTTGATGTCTCGGCAATTTGCAAGCAAAATTACTTTTAATTTAGGAAGACTGTAAGCCAATAAAAGGCAATAGGTGTAAATGTTAAATAATATTGAGAGTCAGTCTCAGAGTCAAAACTCTACATGCAACATCTGTTTCGGACAGTTCACCACCATGCCACCAGAGGGCCTCCATTCAGCTTAAACTCCCCCAACATCTGGGTCACAGCATGAGTAAACCAAACCTGTTCGCTAACCTGGAGGTAAATCGCTTCATACTTTGGCTTGTTCAACCAGAAAAACATTCAAAGTTCTGGGAAGTTTTCTGATATACCTATTACAAGAAAGGATGCAGGTGAGAGACTCTTAACACAGAAAACAGTCAACTGCAGATTAAGCATGACCCTTTCACACGCTCGCAGTGGCTAGCAGATGGAACAAACCAGCACCTGCACGGACAACCTAATCAAAGCAGCTGAAAGACCTCACGCTTTTCACCTGAAGAAAATGACTGCTGTAGGTGGAATGTGTCTATCCTATGGTAACAGGACATTTTTGAGGTTATGTGCAGCCAAAAGGGTCAAGAAAAAAAAAAAAAAACACAGACTTGCACTTACACCTCTACTCTGTACACTTTGCTTCCTCTGGTATTCAATTAATGGATCTTGTATAGTAGCACTACTTGTATTGTTCCCTGCTTGGTATATCGCTTTGCTTATTTGTAAGTCGCTTTGGATAAAAGCGTCTGCTAAATGAATAAATGTAAATGTAAATGTAAGATATAACCAGGTGAATGAACATGTCACACCAATGATAGAAATTGGAAGAATAACACTGCCAGAATAGTTATCATGTTGGTCAAAAAACAACTATTTTCCTGTATTATTGACAGCTAAAATGCTTAATATTCCACTCAACAGAACCTTGACCGTAGATTGTTCAGCAGTGAGGAAAGGAAAAACATTACCCAGTGGATAATTCCCCTCCAGACATACATACACTCTACACCTGGAAAACATTTCACATTGCAGTCTTCAGCAATTAACCAAAGTGAAGAAAACAGGCTTCTATTCTCACTTCAATTTTCAGTTCATTGGTCCTCGTATAACACTCTCCTTTCCCACACTCACTTTTTTGTTGGCACTAAGCAAAGCTGAATTATATTAAGTGTTTGTCTGGCTGTCTAGCCACTGTACTACTGCAGGATGACTTTCTCTGCTGTGGGAAGTGATTCTCTCTCTCTCTCTCTCTCTCTCTCTCTCTCTCTCTCTCTCTCTCCTATGCGCCAGTATGCCAAGCTACACGGAGCACCTGGTGAAGGACATGCTTACATTAAGACCTATTTTTGGCATGCGGATATGCCATATTACAGATAAATGAAAAAGCTTCACCATTCCTTTTTTTATGCTGAGTTTGTACAGTGCTCTCCACTAATATTGGCACCCTGGGTCAATATGAGCAAAGACTGCTGTGTCGTTATTGTGTTATTGTTTAAACTTTTGATGTTTTGATTTTAAAAAATCACAAAAGTACTCTGTTCTCATGGATATCAAACAATTGCAAACACAACACAGGCTTATCAAATAAATAAATAAATAAACAAATAAATAAATAAATATATATATATATATAATTTTTTATTTTTTATTATTTTTTTTTTTTTGGATAAGCCTGTGTTGTGTTTGCAATTGTTTGATATCCATGAGAACAGAGTACTTTTGTGATTTTTTAAAATCAAAACATATACTTATTGTTTAAACTTTTGATATGTTAAATATAGGTGTGCAAGGATTATTGGCACCCCTATGAATTCATATCAGAAAAATATATTCAAAGTATGACTGGCATTCTGTCCAGGGTGTACCCCGATTTGTGCCCGATGCTCCCTGGGATAGGCTTCAGGTTCCCAGTGACCCTGAAAAGGATATGCGGTATAGAAGATGGATGAATGGATGGATGGATATTTTTTATTTTTTAGTCCATCTAGGTGACTAGGAGAAGGAAAGTGTTCAACCATGACTTCCTGTTTCACAGGGGTATAAATATGAGATAACACACAGGCCAAATTCCCTTAGTTGTTCATCACAATGGGTTAGACCGAGAAATATAGCTGTGATGTGCGGCAAAAGGTTGTTGAGCTTCACAAAATGGGAAGTCGATATAAGAAAATAGTACAAGCATTGAAAATGCCCATTTCCACCATCAGAGCAATAAATAAGAAGTTCCAGTCAACTGGAAATGTTATGAATCAACTTGGAATTGGACGTGTGTCTATATCATCTCAACACACTGTGAAGAGGATGTTTTGAGTGGCCAAAAAATCTCCAAGGATCACAGCTGGAGGATTGCAGAAGTTAGTTGCGTTTTGGGGACAGAAAGTCTCCAAAACTACAATCCAAAGTCACCTACAGGTTGTTTGGAAGGATTTCAGGAAAAAAAATTCCACTCTCATCCAAAAATAAACTAAAGCATCTTCAGTTTGCCAGACACTACTGGAACCTCAAATAGGATCAGGTTCTATGGTCAGATGAAACCAAAATAGAGCTTTTTGGTAATAAACACCAAAGGTGGTTTTGGTGCACACAGAGAGGTAGCCATATGGAATAGTATCTCATGCCCACAGTTAAATATGGTGGTGGATCTTTAATGTTTTGGGGCTGTTTTTCTGCCAGAGGACCTGGACATTTTGTTAAGATACCTGGCATCATGGACTCCATCAAATATCAACAGATATTAAATGAAAACCTGACTGTCTCTGCCAGAAAGCCTCAAATGGGCCATGGTTGGATCTTCCAGCAGGACAATGATCCAAAACATACATCATACATACATAAAATCAACAACAACATGGTTTACTGACTGCAAAATCAAGGTCCTGCCATGACCATCCCGGTCCCCTGACCTGAACCCCATCAAAAACCTGTGGGGTGAACTGAAGAGGAGAGTCCACCATTTAACATTTGAAGGATCTGGAGAGATTCTGTATGGAGGAATGATCTCAGATCCCATTCCACGTATTCTCCAACCTCATCAGGCATTATAGTAGAAGACTCAGGGCTGTTATCTTGGCAGAGGTAGCTGGCACAAAGTATTGACTCAAAGGGTGCCAATAATTGTTGCATACCTATATTTAACAAATATATATATATTTTTTTTTTATAAACCTGTGTTGTGTTTGCAATTGTTTGATATCCATGAGTATTTTTGTGATTTAAAAAAAAACAACAAAATATCAAAAGTTTAAACAATAAAGACACATTTTTCACAGCCTTCTTTGGCCATATTTACCAAGGGTGCAAATATTAGTTATGAGCAGTGAACTCCTTTTTGAGTTTTTTGTTTGGCAGTCTCATTGCTAATAGCTAAGTGCTAAATGTGCCAATAAAATATGTACTTAATACTTAATAATAATATGTACTATTATATTATATTATATTATATTATATTATATTATATTATATTATATTATATTATATTATATTATATTATATTATATTATATTATATTATAAATTGCATTACTCAACTCATTTAGTCTTTTAAATTATATTACAACTTTAAGCAAGTCTACAGGGAGTTTAGCCTCATCACATAGGACATAAATAAAGTAGCTCCTTCGCATCTAGCCAGCTAGTTTAAATAATGTTATGTATGCTAATGAACAAATGACACCCAGTAAATTCACCTCAAAATGTTAGGAGTCTAGCTAGACAATTAAATATATTATGTAACCAGAGTGCAACAAATTATATCATAAAAATCTGTAGAAATATTTTGTTCGGGTACAGGTCTTAGACTTTTGGACAGGGGTGCGCAATACGGCGATCGACCGGTTGATCGCAAAGGAAGTGCAGGTAGAACGCCATTAAAACAAAATAGATGTTAGCGTTGACGTACAGGGCATCCAGTCTGAGATCTCATCTTTTCTCTCACCATGTGTGTGCGATCAAACGCGGCAGCGCTAAAGGCTAGCGAGTTAACATTTTTCAGTCTTTTAAAGACTTCATTGGCAAAACCCAGCTCCCAGTGTGCATATTGATATCAGACACCACAGCCGGTGCGCCCGCAATGGTTGGCAGCGCAAACAGATTCATTGCCAAGTGCAGGGAAGACGATGCTTTCCCTGACTTCCTTAAGTATCACTGCATAATGCACCAACAAGCCTTATGAGCAAAAATGCTAAACATGAAAGAAATCACGGATGTGGCAACAAAGATCGCCTGTTCTATACGTGCTAGATCACTTCACAGATGGCTGTTCCATGCGCATCTGGAGAAGGCAGACTGCGACCACTCTGAACTCCTGCTACATACTGACATGAGATGGCTTAGTAGGGGTAAATTCCTGCAGAGATTTGAGAGCTCTGTCCGGACATAAGGGAGTTTCTCTTTGCTGTTAAACATGCAGAATACAAACAACTCAATGATGATCAATGGCTGCTGAACTTGGCATTTTTAACCGATCTGACCAACATGTTAAATGAGCTTAATTTGGAGCTGCAAGGAAAAGACAAAACCATGGTCAATATGATCAGCTCAGTTACTGCCTTTAAACGGAAAATGCAACTTCTGTCCTCAAAACTGCAGCGCCATGATTTGGGAACATCCATATATATATATATATATATATATATATATATATATATATATATATATATATATATATATATATATATATATATATATATATATATATATACTGTATATATATACATATATATATATATATATATATATATATATATATATATATATATATATATATATATATATATATATATGGCTCGCAAGTCAAAAAAGTGTGGGCACCCCTGCTTTAGGCCTTAGGTACAAGCCTTTATTTCCAGACTGTATAAACAGACTACATGAAGCTTGTAGACCATTTTCTGGCTGGTATTTTTAAGGTGATGTGTGCATGACCATGCCCTGTCCACTGTGTATTACAGAGCACGGCTTTACACCGACACACCATGCTCTAAGAGATTTACAGACAGATGTGTGTATGTGTGTGGTGGGGGTTGAGGGGAGCAATCATAAAAGTCGAGATGTGATTTCAGCATATGTACAAGCCATGCCTGGCATTAAACTTACATTGGAGTGCATGTATGTGACTGACTGAATGGTAGACTATTTAGTAATCATCAGCAGAGGCTCATCCTCGTAGATTTTGGTGGGGCATTATTACAAAATGAATAACAACATCAACTAAAGCAACATTGAGAGGCTAACACACTTGAAGAATGCTATGCAGTTCTGTTTTTGACTGTTTGTCTGTATGTTGTTGACAATCGATTACCTATTATGGTTTACACACATTTCTGGTCCACTCCATACTCCCCCTTTCCCTCTCGCAATCTTTGCTATATATATATATATATACAGAAATGGTTCTGTAGATCTTAGTCATGCTGTCTGAAGTTACACTTGTTTGAGGAAAATGTATCTTGTGCCCTCTCCCTTAATCCAGCAAAAAGATCTGTTGAAAGATTTTTTAAAAAGGCACAGGCATTTAAAAAGTCAAACACCTGTCAATGTATTTTCATAATTAGATTCTTATTATTAGCTGTTGATTCTGTGGTGAATTTACCATCATCTGCAAACTCCATCCATCCATCTATCCATCTTCAACCGCTTACTCCTTTTCAGGGTCGTGGGGGAAATTGGAGCCTATCCCAGTAAGCATCGGGCACAAGGCAATAACACTAACCATAAACAATTGTTTTCATAATATAGCTATATCTAATAACTATAATAAATTAAATAATTAATTTTGTTTGTACACTGCTGTGGTATAAGAGGAAGAAAACACTTTTGGGATGTACTGTTGTAGGAAAATAATCAGTCCATATAGGATTTCCTTTTTTTTTTTTTGTGATTTCTGGAAATATTTTCCAATAGATAATTTTCCCCACGTCTGAGACTTCGTTTATTCGGTGAAATTGGGAGAATTTATACATGCATTTATTTGGTAAATCTCAAAATCCCAAAATATGGTAAATCTGTAGTACATTTTGTTTACAATATTTAACCTCTGTATATAGCAATTTATACAAAAAACAAAACAAAAAAAACCCCACACAGTTTTGTATTGTTTATAATTCATAAATAAAACAAAGAATCTTTTTGGTCATAATTTTTCTTTATTTAATAAAAAGTATCGTAAATTGAATGAAATTGTAACTGGAGTGTACTATGTATGTCTGGGAGACCTTTGTGAATGTTATGTTTTTAGTACACTCCTGCTATAGGTCCTGAGCACCAGTGTTATTTACATTTACATTCATAAACGACTTATGTGTATCTCATTTATACACCTGAGCAGTTGAGGGTTAAGGGCCTTGCTCAAGGGCCCAACAGTGGCAGCTTGGCAGTGGATTGGATAGGATTTTGAACACCCCCTCTTTTGATCAGTGGTCAAAGCTTGGGGTTCATGCAGGTTGCCAGATTGGACAGTTTTCTATCTAGTTTGGTTGGGCTGTGCAGAGATAAAATAATAATAATAATAATAATAATAATAATAATAATAATAATAATAATAATAATAATAATAATAATAATAAAAAACACAAAAAAAACAAACTGCTTTGGCATGTGGACATAACTGGACTCCTTTGTAAGGATTGAAATGTGATTAATTTGTATAGTGTTTCCTGAATTGTTTTTACAATGTTAATAAATAATAAATGTTGGCATACTGATACAGTTGTTGCTCATATGTTTCACTTGAATATGAAATGTTTTCCATAGCTACAACAGTGTTTTGGAAAACCATTTTAGTATAGCCAAATACAATTCTGCAACAGATAATGGACAGTTACCATCTTAAAATTTTCTGTGAATGTGAAAGTCTTGGTACTGTGACATAATCCTAACAGGACTGCACCGTCTCACTTAACACTTGACTTATTTTATCTCCATTGACTGGACAATTCAGATTCTTTTGCTGGTTTCGTGAAAATTTTGAAACATTTGGATGGATCCATAATACACTTTGGCCACGTTACCAATCTGTGACTTTTCCATGACATTTTATTTCAATACTTTTTACTGGCACAATTTTCACACCTTATGTAGGTATAGTTTGTTAGGTACCTTACTTTAGGTGAATCAGGCTTAGAGTCGATTACTGGAGTTCAGGTCATAGAAGGATGCAGGGAGAAAGCAACAGATGCCATGCTCGAGAAATAAGCCATCAAAGCTGCTGAGTCTACCCACCCCCCAAACACACACACACACACACACACACACACACACACAAGAGTATGAGATGCGCTCAAGCTTTCGGTGTTGCCGGACAGACGCTCCATTTTTCAGGGTTTTTTTTTTCTTCCCTTTTTTTTTGCATCTGTAATGAAGCAAGAAGAACCAATGATCACCAGACATAGGCAGCAAGTCTTGCTTTAGCATGCATATTTAAGAAATTGGTCATCTGTTCTAGAAAGGAAAGGATTAAAGGGGATCTCATGTACTTCCCTGGGTGAGATTGAAAACAGTTCACTTGTGCAGTAGTCGTGGAGCTAAAAGCAGAAAACAAGTGTAGTCAGTATGCCACCCAAGAAAAAGGTAAGATGCATTCCCTCTGAGTATTGTTTGTTTGTGTGTGTGTGTGTGTGTGTGTGTGTGTGTGTGAGAGAGAGAGACGGGTGATGAGGTAGGCTATATTTGAAAGTGCCATCTGAGGAGAGGGCCATCTGTTGCATTCAGCCATAATCCAAGTGAGCCTGAGTGTCTCCTCTTCACTGCATTTACTTGCCATATACTCAGATTGAGACTGTACTCTTAATTGTATTGTAAATTGATATTGTATAACCATGTCAATATCATTTCATATTTCTAGGCCTGCACAATATCATTCATTCATTCATCTTCAGTAACCACGTTATCTTGGTTAGGCTTGTGGTGGATCTGGAACACATCCAAGGAACACTGGGCAGAAATACCTCTTAGGAATACACTGGATGCCAGTCCATTATAGGGCACCATGTACACTCACATTCACACATTCATTCGCACCTAGGAGACAATACTGCTTAGCCAATCCACATGTTTTTGAGAGGTGGAAGAAAACCAGAGAACCTGGAAGAAACCCAGACGGACATAGGGAGAGAAACTCCACACAAACAGTAAACCAAGCTAATAATTGAACCAGAGTCAATGAAACTGTGAGGGGCAGCACTAACTGCTGTGCAAACATGCCTCCAATTACCTTTGCACACCATTTGTAACTTCACAAACAATATATTTTGCAACCCTGGGTTATTTAGTTTTGCGCTTGTCTGGACATGATTATTGCAGGCTGAAGTAAACAATGCAAAAAACAACAACAACAACAAAAACCAACCATCTATTTCTTTAAAATAAAGAGGTCTTTTATTTTACTGTGCAATTTCATTTAGGAGATTTGTCTTTACAAACAAAACAGTTATAACTGTTTATCAGCTGCATTTCTAAGCAAAACATTTTTTTTGCCCTGTAAGACATCAGAAAGTCACTGAGAATGCGTGTTCTGCTATAATAAAGGCTCTTAATTACATACACACTGTTGTTTTATACAAAGTAACAGGTTTATTCATACTTCCATGGGTGTATGTGTGTCGAGAGGGGGGGGCAATTCTTTCCCAGATTTAATGGGAAGGTTTCTCTCTTGCTCTGAAATGGTACATGTACCTCTATTTGCAGTCTTGTAAGGCTGCTTGACCAAGAGGATTTTGCATTTGTCTCTCCCTCTGTCTCTCTAAATCCTGGACTGACCTATGTGATCTTAATCTCCTTACAGAGAAGCAATCATGACTGACAACAGTAATGCATAGATAGAGGACCTATCAAGCATTGTAACTCACTCAGACTGGTGTTTCTGTCATGCCACTCACTTACATGTAATTTATCGTTAATTCATTCATTCATTCATTCATTCATTCATTCATTCATTCATTCATTCATTCATCCATAATAACCACTTTATCCTGGTCAGGGTTGCAGTGGATCTTGATCCTGTCTTGGGAACACTGGATGTGATGCAGTCTTAGGGCTGTTTTAGAGACATTCTCAGCAGCGAATGATTCCCATGAGAAGGAAGATGCAAGCAGAAATAAAGCATCAGGATAGGCCAGGCAAGTCCAGCAAGCAGAAGGAGTCATGATCGGGCATAACCATGAGGCAGCAGGAGTACATATATACTGTAGCTTGGCAAAGGTATTCACATTGTGACTGAGTGTAAGCAGGGACCCCAGCAGGACTAGCTATGACAGCATAACTAATAGGGACAGAGGGAGAGCCAGGCGTAAACACAGACATGGGTGCACCCTGGGACATAAACAAAACCTGAGTGAATGTGTATGGTGGTTGAGGGGCTAACACCATCAAAATATACCAGTTTACCAAAACTCTCTATGCCCATGAAGTCCCAGACCTTTACCTATGAGAAGAATTACACTACTACTGAATAGCAGCAGTACTGTAATGTTTAACTGGAACAGTGATATTAACATTTGACAGTGGCATGATCAGACAATAAATGAATATGCAGGCAACCTGCCAGTGCTCAGTTAATGACAGGCAGGAAAATAGTCTAAATTAGTTTACTGAGGTGTTTTACATTAGGATGTATTGAGCTCCTGGTGGCAGGTTGCATTTTTCATGTGTGATGTAAAAGGTCAAACCCAAACAGAGCATCCCAGCACACAAACCTCTGAAATACACTTTATACTTATGGAAATTACAAGAAATTCCTTTGACTTGTTAACTGTCATTAGTCTATGATTAAGTGTTAAATGAAGAAAAACTATCAAACAAATATACTTTCCCAACAGTGGGTCTCATTTATTAAACTGGATCCAAATAGCCAAGTGGAGCGGGGTGGAACAGGCCTCTCTCCATACCTTGCACCATGAACAGATGTGGGCTTGCACAGAGGGAACTGTGATATTGTTCTCCTGGATGGAGAACAAAGGAGGCTGATGACAAAGAACATTCAAAGGAGGACATACCAGTGGTGGTGCTGGACTGGGACTTGTGGGCACACTCAAGCCAGGGTAGCTGGGAGCTCCAGGTTGAGGGGTGGTTGGCAGTGGCACATCAAATCGCATTGCCTTGGAAAAGCAGTCTATAATGGTGAGGATGGTAGTGTTATGTTGTGAGGGGGAAAGACTGGTGACAAAGTCCAAGGCAATGTGGGCCAGGGGCAGCTGGGAACAGTCAAGGGATGAAGGAGGCAGGCAGGTGGTGGTATGAAGCTTTACCTCTGGCACACACTGAGCAAGCAGTGATAAAGGCCTGGTGTCGGCAACCATGGTCAGCCACCAGTGTCACCTCAGCAGACCCAACATGTGGCTGGAACCAGGGTAACAGGAGAACCAGGAGGACCCCACTGGAGCACCTGGGAACACATAGTCTCATGGACAAATAGGCGACCTGGGTTGGGTTGGGTGCATTTAGCCTCCTTGATCTGAGCTTCAAATTTACCACATGACTGCCTCACCACTCACAAAGTAGGGAAAGATGGTATCAGGGCTCGAAAGGGCTTCCTCAAAGGTGAATTGATGGGAGAGGGTAAGTTGAGCTGTTTGATGGTTTGAATGTAGGGTAGGTTCTTTTCTCCCTCTCTCCTTTTGCTGAGCCACACACGAATGTATGGAGATACTAGAGATCCAGATCATTTCAGCCTCTGGATGGAGCTCAAATCTCAACTCTTCTCCAATTCCAGACTACTGGGACTGCGGATGCTCCGAAGGCCATACAGACTTCATGTACATCCATACTGTACTATTTCACACTGTCTGTTGTTACCCAGAGGAGGATGGGTTCCCTTCTGAGTCAGGTTCCTCTCAAGGTTTCTTCCTTTAAACATCTTAGGGAGTTTTTCCTTGCCACCGTCGCCACTCAGTGGCTTGCTCAGTTGGGATAAATTCACACATTTAATATCTGTATACCGTGTTTATATTTCTGTAAAGCTGCTTTGAGACAATGTCTGTTGTAAAAAGTGCTATACATAAATAAAATTGAATTGAATTGAATTGAAAAAGTTCTTAAGGTTGTTCCATACAATGAAGGGTTGTTCAGCCTCCTTGAGCCAGTGTCTCCACCCTTCCAGTGTCAACTTGACCACTAGCAATTTGCAATTCAATATGATGTAGTTGTGCTCAATGGGGGACAGCCAGCAGGACATGAAGGCACACAGGTGCAGTTTCTGGTCCGGGGCTGTGCATTGGGACAGAACCACGCTTACTTCCGAGCCTGAGGTGTGTACCTCCACTATAAACTGTCAAGATCTGGTTGAATTAACATGAGGGTATAGGTGAATTTTTTTTTTTTTACTTGGTAAAGGTGTGCTCCACTTCAGGGATCCAGACAAAGTGAGGGTAGGTGGAGGTGAGCATGATAAAGGGTGCTGTTATCTGGTTGTAATTCCTGATGAAGCAGTGGTAAAGGTTAACAAACCACAGGAACCATTTTAGATGCTTCAGGGTGGTAGGCCTGGGCCACTCGGCAATGACCCAGATCTTCTCAGGATCAGCCTTCACCCGCTCCCTCTCTATAATATACCACAGGAAGGTGACTGAGCGGGCATGGAATTGGCACATCTTAACTTTAACAAACAGGCAGTTCTCTAATAGCTACTGAAGGACCTGATGGATGTGGAGTGTGTGCTCAGTGGAGGTGCAAGTAAAGTTTAGAGTGAGGGTTGTCATCTAGGTACACAAAAATTAAGTGGTATTGGGAAACCATGAGGAAATCATTCACCAGGGCCTGGAAGACTGCTGGGGCATTAGTAAGGCCAAAGAACATGACCAGATACTCAAAGTGTCCTAGGGCAGTGTTAAATGTTGTCTTCCACTTGTCCACCTAGCATATACTGACAAGGTGGTATACATTCCACAGGACCAATTTGGAAAAAAAATGGTGGCCCTGTGAAGTGGCTCTAAGGCAAACATGAGGAGAGGAAGGGAGTATTTCATTTTTTTTTTTTTTACTGTAGTGCTGTTCAAACCCAGGTAATCAATGTAAAGACAGAGGGAGTGGTCTTTCTTGACCACAAAAAAGAAGTTGGCACCCAGGGGGATGAGGAGGGTCAGATAATGCTGGCGGCAAGGGAGTCACTGACATATTGAACCATGGCCTCTATTTCCAGGTGGAACAGGTTATACAGATAACCCCAGGGAGCAGGTCTATGACACAGTCATACAGGCAGTGAGGTGGTAAGGAGAGGGCCCAATCCTTGCTAAATACCCAAAAAAGTGGATGTTTGGCTCACCAGCAGCCCGCTCTCTACTTGTGAGCCCTGCCTTTTAACCAGAGCAGGGAGGTAACCAATAAATGGCCCAGTTGACTGCAATAAATGCACTCACTTGCCTTTAAAATTAACTTTAGGTGCTAGTCTGCCGAAACAAAGCTTTTTTGCATGACTTCCTCTTGCCCATGTTATGAGATGTGCATGAAATTTCAGTAGCATAGTGTTTTAGCATGGCTGAGCAGCTCATAGTGTTGTTAAATAATTAAGTACTGGTTTGTACAGTGCTTGGCATGACATTGAGCAGCGGGAGGCGTGATGCTGGGTGAACAGATGCCTATGGAAAACAAGACTACAAATAAAAGCTAATTTTCTTGACTGAGTTAATTAGTAACAGTCCTTTCTGTGCTCCTCATATATATCATCATACAGTGCCTTGCGAAAGTATTCGGCTCCCTTGAACTTTTCAACCTTTTGCCACATTTCAGGCTTCAAACATAAAGATATAAAATTTTAATTTTTTGTGAAGAATCACCAACAAGTGGGACACAGTTGTAAAGTGGAACGAAATCTATTGGATATATAGAAGAAAGCCATTTCTCAACGTTTGGTGTGACGTTTGGTGTGTCTCCCAGGTGGCTTATGGCAAACTTTAGACAAGAGTTTTTATGGATATCTTTGAGAAATGGCTTTCTTCTTGCCACTCTTCCATAAAGGCCAGATTTGTGCAGTGTATGACTGATTGTTGTCCTATGGACAGACTCTCCCACCTCAGCTGTAGTTCTCTGCAGTTCATCCAGAGTGATCATGGGCCTCTTGGCTGCATCTCTGATCAGTCTTCTCCTTGTCTGAGCTGAAAGTTTAGAGGGACGGCCAGGTCTTGGTAGATTTGCAGTGGTCTGATACTCCTTCCATTTCAAAATGATCGCTTGCACAGTGCTCCTTGGGATGTTTAAAGCTTGGGAAATCTTTTTGTATCCAAATCCGGCTTTAAACTTCTCCACAACAGTATTACGGACCTGCCTGGTGTGTTCCTTGGTCTTCATGATGCTCTCTGCGCTTTCAACAGAACCCTGAGACTATCACAGAGCAGGTGCATTTATACAGAGACTTGATTACACACAGGTGGATTCTATTTATCACCATCAGTCATTTAGGACAACATTGGATCATTCAGAGATCCTCGCTGAACTTCTGGAGTGAGTTTGCTGCACTGAAAGTAAAGGAGGCGAATAATTTTGCACGCACCACTTTTCAATTTTTTATTTGCTAAAAAAGTTTAAAATATCCAATAGATTTCGTTCCACTTCACAACTGTGTCCCACTTGTTGGTGATTCTTCACAAAAAATAAAAATTTTATTTCTTTATGTTTAAAGCCTGAAATGTGGCAAAAGGTTGAAAAGTTCAAGGGGGCTGAATACTTTCGCAAGGTACTGTATATTCCTCCTTAGTCTCTTGTTAATAAAGAATTAATTTACAGAAAGTTAATTAAGACCAAGTAAAATATATTACATTTTTTATAACTAAATCAAAATTTGACAACAAACTCAGTCTGGTAAGTCATAAACTATCATAACCAGGTAAACAAACTTTAATGAACCTACTAGTTTGCTAGCTAACAGCAGAAGAGTCCCTGGTTTGATCCTGGATATTGGTTACTTTCTGTGCAGAGTTTCTCTGCACGTTCTCCCTGTATCTTTATGGGTTTCCTCCCACCTCCCAAAAACATCCCAACATGTGAATTGGATACTCTAAATTGATTTTGATGGAATGATGGAAAGTTGTCCTGGGCCAAATGTAGCAAAACAGGTTCAAACCATGATACCACCACTAGCACGTTTCACAGACAAGATAAAGTTCTTATAAGTGTTTTTTTTTCTCCAAACATAACGCTTCTCATTTAAACTAAAAATTGGTCAATTTTAGTCTCATCCATCCACAAAACATCTTACTTCTTATGTGATCACAAATTTTGAATTGAATTGAAACTGAAACAGCATATTACATTGTAAGTGACAAAGAAAATAGAAAACTCGTTTGTATAAGTTATGTCAGCCTGCTGGTTCTTTTTCCCAGTAAAATATTGGCCTGGAATCTAAATGAAATCCAGTCATGGTATTGTGAAGAAAGGAAATTTACATGATTTGAACTGGCGGTATGACACACACCGTTTTGATAATTATTCTAAATCATGACCTGTTTTCAGTTGTGCCAATTGTTTTCCCAGTGGAATATGCATCATGATCATTTGGTACCAGACTGTTCTCAGAATTTTTCTTTAAAATATTAGTATATTTTTGCATTTTATGGTGAGTATGACTGACCTGAACATAAAGATTAGTATCAGCCAGCATGGTTGTTAAAGGCAAGAACCATTTGTGTGCCAAATTGTGTGCAAGGAAAGATTTTGGGTTCATCTCTTTTGCCTTTTTTCTGTCAGGGTCTGGCGGACCGTCAGGACTCAGGGACCACCGAGGAGAATGAGAAAAATGCTCAGGTCCAGCTGGAGAAGGCCAAGGTACACTACATTTCTTACAATATAAGCAGTACAAACAAATGTACATACTGCTTCTATTTATGCACTGTCCTGTGGACCCTTTTCATACACTGTGTAAGAACGCTGACATAATAAATACATTGCAGTGATTTTGTAATGAGCAGTCTGGGGCAGGATGCAAGTTTTTAAGGACATTCAAAATGTCAAAGTTCATAGCATTGGTGAAAAAAACAAGATTGCAGTCTCATGTGAGACAGATCCATGATCGAAACAAAAGGGCAAGCACAATTTGGAAAACCAGAAAACACAATGGTAGGAAATACGAATTAGAAACACACACTAATTTTTCCAGAGCTCCACCTAACCACTGCTATGCTGATCTACAAGTAAAAACAGTTTGGAAGGTTCTAGCCAATTAAACCAGTTCCTAGCCTCCTTGTGAACATGAGTCATACTATTGAGGGACTAATTAAATCACTCAACCAGTCTATCCATCTGGGGATGATAAACACTGCTGCAAATTGTCCAGTAATTAGAACACTTTGCATAGTGTGTGTGACACTACATGAAAGTGGAATCTTGTTCTGCCAGAATCTCTTTTGGGATTCCAGTTCTGTAGATTATTTGGGAAAGTGGTGCCCAGCTAGTTCAGTAGATGGAGCATGACTCTCTTAATCTCAGGAGTTTGAGCCCTATGCTAGGCACCAAACCCAGTCATTGACATTGCACAAGCTGGTGCACTCTCAGTGCCAGTCTGGATAAAATGAAAAGGGTTACGTCAGGGATAGCATCCGGCATAAAACCTGTGCCAAATCAAATAAGCGGATCATAAACCTGATTTCCATAATGGAGATGGATGATCCGCTGTGGTGACCCTTAACAAGAGCAGCTGAAAGAAGAAGATTATTATGGAGAGTGTCTCTACAACACTACATGCTGAGATATTTAGTAGAGGCACTACTAGAACTAATATTAAACACTATAAGACAGTCTTCTTGTGCATTTCTATTCACTGGCCCAATTTATAAGAAGGGGGCCATAATTGGGGTTATACAATGGCATATTTGGGGTGGCTGGGAGATAAGTTACAGAAATTCCACCTGTGTACAGCACTGCGAATGCTTGCCACTAGAAGAGAGCCATAAAATGGTTCACTGATGAAATAAGGATTATAAGGATGTCTCCAGCTGGACAAATAGATCATAGACATCAGTAACATTTTAGGGAAAATTAAAAAAAGTTTTAAACAATAACCTTGTTTGCATTCATAACAGCTATGGCTGTATTTCACATGCATACATTCTCAATCACAGCTGATGATGTGTTTCAGACGTGTCAGTGACATGAGTGGAAAAATATAGTGCCAAATGTATATCAAATCATGTCTTTTCACTCTCTTATCACCTGACATGAGTGTTACTGAGGAATCTACAATCTGGGTTAGAGAGAAATCAGCCCCAGCCTCACTTCTTTATACCTTCCTGTGTATTTTTCTTATAACCACTGGTGGTGCTGTTATGCATGGTTCCACATAAGTCAAAAATAGTCCAGGAAATTTGTTAACAGCAAATAGTTTTAAAGGAGACGCCAAAAATTAAACCTCATATTGATGTCTTTTTATCTTTGAAACTTAGCCCCTTAAGTCTATTATACCACCCACCCCTGGCAGTTCTCACAATTCATAACAGACATTTACATTTCTTAATCATTTTCATTTCTAAATTATCTTAAAGTTTACATCAATTTGACCTAAAAAAAAAAAAAAAAAAATTTTTTTTTTTTTTATATATATATATATATATATATATATATATATATATATATATATAAATAAATTTTTTAATTAGATACATAATATGTAACATACTGTATATATATATGTATATATATATATATATATATATATATATATATATATATATATATATATATATATTTTTAATTAGATACATAATATGTAACAGACTGTATAGCATTTCAATTGTCTTGCTGTTTATTATTGGCAGTCTAAACCTGTTGCATTTGCTGTACGCACAAACTACACCTACACCCCTGCCGATGACGACAATGTTCCTATCCCAGGACAAGGAGTTGCCTTTGAGGCTAAAGACTTCCTGCATGTCAAAGAGGTGAGGGATCACTAGACACTGCTCCATAAACCACCTACATTTTAGCAACATCAAAATTATTATGTGTATACACGGTTTTGCAGAAATTCAATAATGACTGGTGGATTGGGCGGCTGGTGAAAGAAGGTGGGGAAGTGGGTTTCATCCCCAGCCCAGTCAATCTGGAGACTATTCTCATTCGGAGAGAGGTGCAAGCCAGGAAGGCCGCCAAAGCCCTAGCCAAGTATATGACTCCTTCCTTACAAAGCAACCTATACACATATGTCCAGAACATTTCGTTCTGTTAGCTGCAGAAAACCTTTTACATAGCAGGTTTCTACAAATGATCGTTTGACCTGCTTGTCGCTTCAGCAAAGCAGCAAGCTCTGCCAAAGATGATTTGAACTCGAAGAAAGTCACTCCTACTCCAACAGGTGAGCTCAGATGAATCAGTAGGCAAATTGAACTTGCTGAATACCTGCAGTGTTTTAGTCTCCTCCTTTATTTATTTATTCTAATTAGGCTAGACCATACATGATTATGATGGATTCTGTCTAGCAGAATGTCTAACAAGGCTAATTCCATTAAAACTGTACACATTATTCATTTTGAGAAGTGAGTAAATGGGTTATAGTATTATATTTTCATGATTGCACTAAATGTAATCTATCTTGTCTAAATCTTACACCACAGTTCAGCAAGTGAAGAAGAAATCAGTAAGTATGATACTGTACCTCCAGAGTGACATACTGTATTTTCCAGAATTAACAAAGCTAATTCTCATTTCCTCATACTGTTGTTATTGATGTGACTCCATTGTATTCCCAACTATTAGCTTCACTCTGCCTGTCAATCAATGAACTGTCATGGTAAAAATAACTGCACTTATAGTTTAAATCATAACATCTAAAACTTTTTATTTTTAAATGATTTTGTGAGGGAGAACAACTGGCAGCATATGACGTTGTGCCTTCCATGCGGCCTGTCGTGCTGATGGGGCCTTCACTCAAGGGTTACGAGGTGATTGAATCCCTTCTATTGTCAGACCCTTTGTTAGACCCTGCATTTTGGGCTAATTTTTTATGACATTCATTTTTCTGGCACCTAAGCGTGTAGCGAGGCACACATCACCAGATCACCAAAACACTACTGATTGACTTGACTGACGTAGCACTAGGTACAGTAGCTTCAGTGATGAAGGGGCATAAAGTGAGTTATCAATGTGCACTAGCATGTCCGTTTAATGATACAGCACTTCCATGTGGTCAGGTTGTTGAAAGTGCAAAACGATAAATAATACAAACGTGACTATGAAGTAATCTAAACAAACATTATGAAAAAATAATGAAATATGAGCAGAAATAATTCTAAACAATAGATGAACTAATGTACTCACAGGCAGATGGCGCAAGATTAAAAGAGATCTCGATTCATGGACTTCATCTGAAATCACATACTGTGACAGTACTTACTTCAGTAGGTTCAGTACCTACTGCTTGGCCATTGATACTGTACAAACTGATCAGTGTATGTGTGTAGTATGAATAAAATCTGGAAATACTTTGTCATGTGACCTACAACTTCAAAAAAGCCGACGTGTTGCCTTTGGACATTTTGCATTCTACATTATGTAAATCTCAATGTAAACTGCAATGGATCATTAAAGGATAATTAAACACATGACCATATAGGCTAATTAAGATAAAAATATTATGATATTGAATTTGTTTTGCACTGATGTTCAAGCATGTTGCACAAGGGTTGTTTTACTGTATAAACAGGGATTACTGCACCCTCTGCTGTACAACCTGCATTTTGCAGTCTTATTTCTACTTTACACACACACACACACACACACACACACACACACACACACACACACACACACACACACATATATATATATATATATATATATATATATATATATATATATATATATATATATATATATATATATATATATATATATATATATAAACGTGCCTAATTTTGTTTTAGAGGTCAATAGGTTTACATGCATCCAAGGTAAAAAAAAAAAAACTTTAATTTTCTCATAATTTACATTGCAGCATCACCTCTTTTTCTCAGTGTCACAAATGACTAGCTCAAGGATATGTTCACTCTAAACTCCTCCTTCCAGAGAGCCTACTCTGCTCTGATTGGTCAGATGTCCCAGTCTGTAGTGGTTGGTCTATCGCTTACAGCACATGTCGGAAAGGAAACGCCCATTACCAAATCTAAATTTCAGCTCAGTAATAATGTTGTTCGTTTTACCTTATCAATTTGAGCCCGAATCTAATAGCAATACATCGGAAGATCGACCCGAACCATCACCGCAAGCACGAGAACAGGACGTTTCTCAGTGATAAGTTTGTATGTACTTTGACAATAATGTGAGTTAGCTGGTTATGAGAGGCCTACAGCTGTGCACTGGCTGTACACGGATATATACAACACAAAACTTTGCATTTGGTACACATACACATTGTTCACGAGCAGCTGATGAAGACCAGTGTCGGGGGGTTTTGTTACAAACCTACGTAGGTTAGTACAGGAAGTAAAGTCTGGAATCACTAATGACTCAATTCAGCTGTTCAGAATGGGTTCCTTCATTTGGGAGTTGAAACTCTGCAGACTTTTTACATTCGCAAACAGCTCTTTAGCACACTACATGAAAGGTAATATCTGAAAAAGCATAATAGGTGCATTTTAACGTGAACAGATTATGTGGTCATTAACAAAAAAAAAAAAAAAAAAATTTCTGCTGTCTTTTGCAGGTTACAGACATGATGCAGAAGGCCCTATTTGATTTTTTAAAACACAGATTTGAAGGCAGGTATGTAGTTACTTCATGTTGGTAGAATACTTATTGTAATTATTTTGGTGTTCTTCTGTTGTCTTGGTGCAAGTAAAGATTGATCAGGTTTATAGTTATTCCATTGTCATCTGTTTATTAAGTGCTGCTTAAAAAAATTATCTTATAGGGTATTATATTAAATCTATATGTTGGAACATCTTTCTCTTTTTTTCCTTTGATAGAATAACCATCACTCGAGTGACAGCAGACATTGCTCTTGCTAAGCGGTCAATCCTAAACAACCCTAGCAAACATGCTATAATGGATCGCTCCAACACACGCTCTAGCCTTGGTAAGATACCTATGTCAAGTGTTCTGACTAAACAACATTTTTACTCACAACTACAGAGGTTTATGGTATCTGTTTTGGGATTACATTGAATACGTTGTTTACTAAACCGTAGAAAGCACATATTTATTTTTCTATGAGGTGTGGACAGCTGTGAAGTGCCAACATAAATGTAAGGGCATCTAAATGGATTCTCTCCACTCTATTCCATTCATTGCCTCAGATGCCGCTGGTATGTATTGCTCCCAAACCTATTCCTGTTTGGTTTTAGCACGATCACTAATAATAATCAGAAAATGCTAGAGAATCATTATATATGTACCTTGTTGAACTGGAGGCTGTGTTGTAGGTGGTGGCTAACATTTTTCCACAACAAAATCTCATATTGTGTATATTGTGGTTTTGTTCTGCATTAATCTTACGCATGTCTGTTTGTATTAATAGCACAGTATTTGAATTATGAGTTGTCTTTATGAGTAATTATGAGGTGTTATATTAAAAATAAATAGAAATAGAATATCCAATCTTTGTTCAATGTTCTTTTAATAGAGTCTGTGACAGTTAAGATAACCTTAAGGCTATTGTGTTTCAAGGGAACTCATTGTTCTCATTTTCATGGTTTGAATAGAAGGGGGTGTTAAAAACTCTCTTTAACTAGGGTATGCTGGTTTAATATAAAACATCTCTACCTGTGCCTGTAGCTCAGATCCAAGGGGAGATTGAGAGGATCTTTGAGCTTGCACGTAGCTTGCAGCTAGTGGTTCTGGATGCAGACACTATAAACCACCCTCTCCAACTCAGCAAGACCTCCCTGGCCCCAGTTCTCGTCTATGTCAAGATCTCCTCTCCCAAGGTTTAAGTTCACATTCACAGAGTAATTCTAGTTACTGTAGATTTGTAACTTTGGTACTGTGAAATCCAGTAAGCTGCCAGGAATCACCTGGATACCAAGCCCTTCAAAAAAGTCACAAAGTGATGCATCACACTGTTTGTAATAAAGTATAGCTGTCATATTACCATCTTTTAATGGAGCATTCTCACTGGGTTCTCACCGTTTTGGGGCTGGTTGTGAATGACAAGGAATTCTGGTATTCACCCAGGTCTCATAGAACCACAGTTACATAATGTTCTATTTCAACACTTCTATCCTCCATGGGCAATGAGAATTGCCTAGATAATGTATGTATGATGAGCAGATACATCTTAGGAATAGCTGGAAAGGTGTTTGGATATGCTTGCCACACTCATACCACTGGGATGATGTTAATCTTGCAGAACCAGAGCAAAGTGCATGGTGATACCCAGGTGGAGTGTCATGTCAGGGTAGGGGCTATCCAGCCCATCTATAGGCTTTGGTGATGATGTCGACCATCCAGTGTGCCCCAAGTGTCTTTCCTCTGGATCTGAGGATGGAACTGAGGTTGGACCTGAGGTTGACCTGAGGATCGGATCGCTATGGTTTGGTCTAAGAAGTACTGTAGATTATGTGCATAGCACAACACGGAATACTCTGCTCAACTTCATGGACAATGGGTTGATTTAAAATATATGTTGATATGACCTTTGGAGGAAATACTGTATTCACCTACAAGGTCACCCCAGTCATTTGGTCAACAACACATGCAAGGTGAGCTTATCACCAGAGCATGGAGTCCTTCCACTCTTTCTGCTGCAGTGATCACTAATAGAAATGTTAGATCCATCTTGCATAGTGTTATAAGGAGGTTTACAAGGAGGAGATCCCATGCTGAGCTCTTGTGAACTCAGAGAGATTCAATCCATGGTTTTGCTGTTGTCTAGCAGTCCCTGAAGGAAAGGTATTATTGCAGCTCATGCAATGCACTGGATCCAATCATTTCATTTTGAGGGACCAAACCTGCAGGCACAGGTGACCTGGCTGGTTATGCCAAATCTATTTGTCCATTTGATCAGATCTGCTTTTGGAAGAGATTTCTTGGATGTCTTAGAACCAGTAAGAAAAACCTACTATTAGACCGATTAGGACTGCCCTCAATGTTATAATGTCACCCCTGGTTGCATTGCACTGCTCCCCACCAAGCAAACGAAGCATCCTTAGTGACTATTTCTTGCGAAGGGGGCACCAATGCGAAGCAGATTTTCCTTAGAAAAATCCTGCATCTTTACCACACTAAAGGTTGTGCCTCTTGCTGAGACAAAGACACATCTCAGTCTGGGCCAGACATCCAGGCTCAGATTCCAATATTAACAAAGATCCAAGCTAAAATGTGAATAGTCCACAGTATGGTGAGAGAAACCCACACAGCCATGCTAACAGTATGTAGCCACAGGCCTGCTATTTGCCCAGACAGTGGGGGATGAGGAATACTCCGAGGAGTGCACAGGGAGAATCTCATCTCTCTGAGCTCCAGCCTAGTGATGGATGTTGGTGGACTCAAACGGACCTAGTGAACGGTGGACAATGCATGATATAGTGAGTGAAAACAACTCATTTGTTTGTTTTGTTGAGGGGTGGTGGTGGGGGTAAAGAAAAAAAAAAAAAAAAAAAAAATAAATATTTATAAAAAAAAAAAAAAAAAAAAAAAAAAAAAAAAATTTAAATTATTTATTTAATAAAAATAATATTTTAAATAAAAAAAAAAAAAAAAAAAAAAAAAAAAAAAAAACAACTAAAAAAAATATCATATATATACAGTATATATATATATATATATATATATATATATATATATATATATATATATATATATATATATATATATATATATATATATATATATATATATATATATATATATATATAAAATTATATGTATATATATATATATATCTATATAGATATATATATATATATATATTTTATATATACCTATATATATATATAATGAGATCTTTCCTAGATGGTGCTAGTCTTGAGTTGGCTTGTGATTTCACAACTGAGCTGCCAAACTCAGTATATATAATATATATATATATATATATATATATATATATATATATATATATATATATATATATATATATATATATATATATAAATAAAATAGAAATTCACCGCAGGCAGGACAGATGAGAGGGGTCTATTGGCAGCTTTGGAAGACTTATTACTTGTTGCTCCAGAAGTGGCTAAGTACATTGTGTGTGTGTGTGTGTGTGTGTGTGTGTGTAAACCTATTGACCTCTAAAACAAAATTAGGCACGTTTATATATATATATATATATTTAATTAATTAATTAATTAATTAATTCACCAGGGCAGGATTGATGAGAGGGGTCTATTGGCAGCTTTGGAAGACTGATTACTTGTTGCTCCAGAAGTGGCTAAGTACATAGCTCCATATGGTGTACATGTAGTCTAATTATTTTTAACTGCAAATATTGTGTTCTATGTCACTATCTGGCCTTGTTGCAGGTCTCAGAGCTCAGGATATTCTCACTGCCTCTGGTGCATTTGAGGGGTGAAATAGAACAAGAGCTAGAGTAATAGACCACAATCCACTAACTGAAAACATTTACAGTATATCTCTATTTTCTCTCAGCTATTTCCTGTTCATTTGTCTCTTCTTTTATTTGATGCTTCAGGTTCTCACCAGGTTGATAAAGACCAGGGGAAAGTCCCAAACCAAACATCTCAATGTCCAGATGGTGGCAGCAGATAAACTCGCCCAGTGTCCCAATGTAAGTTTGCCTTTGTGCTCATTTTTTTTTTTTTGTAGGACCAGACCCCTGGTCTTGTATTAGAAGTAATACATACAGATTTAAATATATATATATATATATATATATATATATATATATATATATATATATATATATATATATATATATATATATATATATATATATATATATATATATTAAAAAAATCTTATTTGGCCATTACAGACTTTCATCAAATGTCCTGACTTTTTCATTGGGTGATGTATTTAACTGCTTTGAATTGTCTGGTGACAAAATGTTTATATTGGTTCAGCCTTACTATATGCTCTGCTATGGTTGCTAATTTGTAAAAGTCATTTGTAAAAACAAATAATAAAAACAAGGGTATGTATTCTTTACCTGTGTGTTATTAACATTACAGATGATATACTAAATCTTTTATATTTTTTAACAAATGAAACATTGCATTTAGAAATACAAGTGGAATGTCCTCCTTCACCTTTTACTTGAGGACTTAATCAGAGACTAGTTTCATGGGATAATAAAGACATTTTATTTTATTTTTAAATATCAGAGATGTACTTTTCTTTGTTTTGCTATGCACAACTAATAAATTAAGATATTAAATGAAGGCAACATTTTAATTGATGGTTTTTAATGTTTTGTTTTAGTATAATGATTTAATGTTGACTTTGCATGATAGAATTGTGTATTTTAAATGTTTACTGGGGCATCTTTCTTTTTTTTTCTCAGTACAAGATACCTACGCTACAGATACAGTGGATAAATATTGAATGAATTCCTACAAGTTTATTATTATTTCACCCTCACGTTTCTTCTTGCTTCTTTATCCTTTAGGAGGTCTTTGATGTCATCTTAGATGAGAACCAGCTGTCAGATGCCTGTGAGCACATAGCTGAATACCTGGAGTCTTACTGGAGAGCTACTCACCCCCCAGAGGTGGAAACAGCCAAGCCTGCAGTGGAGCCCACAGAGAGTACACTTCCCAGCAGCCCCACACCTGCTAAGGTAGACATGCATGCACAATGGCATTCAGTTTTCTGTTCCATTTTTCAGTTAAATACAGTGGTTGAGAAGAACACTTATCATTGTGTGTTGTGTTGTTTGTAACTCTTTTTCTTTCCATCACTTAAAACTATTTAAAGAAGACAGATATGAGGTAGACGAAACTCTGGTGAGTGATATGGCATATGCTGGATGCTTTAAATAGATTAAAAGAGAGAGTATAAAAGTTGGTGTCTTAGGAAGTAGTCTTAGTCTTTAGTTGGATGTTCTATTAAATAACAGTAGATTAACTTAGTTTGTATAGTGCTACATAGAGTTTCATCTTCGCCAATATTAAGGACAATAACACTTTTTAAACCAGCCAGAATATACTTTTTTATTTGTATGCATAAACCTGACAAAAATAAATACAAGATAATGGATGAATGACTTTAAATCTGTATGACAGATCAGTACACCTGTAGCTATTTCCTGAGAGCTTTTCCAGACCAGGACTCTCTTTAAGGAGAAGCGTTTTAAAGCATCTTAGAAGCCTCTGTTTTAAAATGATCTGATCACTTTTCTGTAACCTGCTACATATGACAATAAATAAATAACAAATACATACTGTATATTAACTGCATGATGGGATGACATGACTCCATCATCTAAGTGGATACTCAAAGAAGACTTTAACATATGCATCATACCCGGACATGTCAAAATCATCATGGGATACTGCATATGAGTGTTATGAATCCTAATTAGCAATACTTTTTTGGATAGTCTAATTTATAAATGTCATCAACCAGCTTAACAACTGATTTATGTCCAATTGTGTTTATTTACCTTTCAACAACACGTCAGATTATGTATCGTAAGAGTCCTCAGAATCAGTCCACTGCATACAAGAGATTGTTATTTGGTTTGGGAAAGGCACACTTAATAAAAAAAATCAAACTGTGAATTAAAAAAATCTGTATAAGCTAAGAAAGTCAAGCTAATTTTGATTTAAAAAATTATCTTGATCAGTCTAGATAGAAACTAGATAAAATGTTTTGAAGGGTGCAATGTTGGAGTATTCGTTTACCTTCATTATTTTAATCTTTGACATTAGGATGAATCGAAAAGCAAGAGGGCAATGGCTACTAAGAGGAAGGGATCTTTGGAGAACCAACTGGCGCATCCCCAGAATGAGGAGCAGAAAGAAGATGAAAAAGAGGAAGTGAGGGAGGAAGAGGCAGCTGAGGAGGAGCGCCTCCTGAAGAGTGAACCAAAGAGACCCCAACATAGCCACCATCACCACCGTCACCATCACCATCACTGCCGGACCAGCACAGATCACACCGAACAGCACAACCACCACCCTGCCCACTTACAAAACGTTGACATAGATAATGTGGCAGGTAAGCACTCCGAGCCTCAGAGCCATCGTCTGCTGCTAGATAAAGAAGGGTTGGACCAAACAGAGGCACACCCTACCCAGATTACAATCCATAAAGACCAAAACCACCACCACCATCACCACCACCATAATCATCACAGAAAGAGCACAGACATTCACAATGAATATGGACAGGACTATAAACTGAAGCACAATCAGCGCAACAGGCAGCCTAGTCATCAGAGACAGCTACACCATTCTATTGAACAGACGCTGCCTTTACACCACTATGAATCATCTGAACATGAACAGCACTACAGCCTTGAACACAAATACCACTACCGTGGCCGAGAGCGAGACAGAGACAGGAACAAGGAGAGGGACAACGACAGACATGATGAATCTGGAAACTGGAGCAGAGACATGTACATTCATCACTGACTGATTTGCAGTGTGCTGATGCTGCTATGTGAAGCCTAGGTATAATGTTAATACTTGTACCGTTCAAAGGTCTCACCAAGAGCATGCACAACTACTGTATAGGCTTAGAATGTAGGTGCAGATGCAGGTTACTTAATTATTATTCAAATGTACTGTATTTTTAAAAACATATATTACAGCTGATCCATCTTAATATTTTATATATATATATATATATATATATATATATATATATATATATATATATATATATATATATATATATATATATATATATCTCCATCCATCTTCTACCGCTTATTCCTTCTTCAGGGTCACGGGGAACCTGGAGCCTATCCCAGGGGGCATCGGGCACAAGGCGGGGTACACCCTGGACAGGGTGCCAGTCCATCGCAGGGCACAATCACATACACACTCATGCACCCATTCATACACTACGGACAATTTAGACACGCCAATGTATGCTGTTTCTACTATCTAATAGGAGCATAATCTCACACAACAAACTTGAAATAACAAAATTAGACTAGTTTTTGCTTCCACAGTCTGCCTTAAGAAACTATTGAGAAACCATTTTTTTCTACCTATATATTAAGATAAGCTCTTTATTATGGCTGTTTGTTTTTAATTTCCACAATATGGCTTCTCAATGATCAAATCATCACCGTTCAAACCCTTTTCTGACAATGAAAGAAAAGAAGAAAAAACAAAATAATGCGGTCATTTTCCTAAATTGTTAACAAATTCATTATAATTATGAGTATTCATGTGGAAAAGTCTTTATACATGTGCCACATCACAACATTTCCAACATTTAAAGAAAAATTATGTAAAAATGTTTAAATTTACACATGAACCTTATCAATAGATAGTTGACTATTATTTTGAGTTTATACTGTATTGTGTGTGTGTGTGTGTGTGTGTGTGTGTGGTGTATATATATATATATATAAAGATTGCTCCAGTAAATAATTAATGTAAACTGCTGTAAATGTTGCTGGTGTAGCTTTATCTTTTATAAAACTTGCCCATATATGCAACAGCCTGACATGCTAACCAAAACTTTTTTACTGGCAGCCTAATCATGCTAGCTTGAATCTAAAAAGTGTCTCAGAGGAGATTGTGGGACTTTTGGCACAGTACACCTATTGGCATTACAGTATGCACTTTGTTTGCTTTCTTGCTTACATGTCTTACATTCTTTCACCTTTAGTCTTTCATTCAGTCATTCTCAGCCCCTCAAGCTTTCTGAGGCTAATCATATAGCAGTACATTTTTTCCCTGATCATTTCAATAAATATGGTGCCATTGCAATTACTTTGCAATTTCTGTATGCATGCATCATAATATTGCAGGTTTGTTTATTATTTATTTATTTATTTATTTTTACCAACCTCTCTTTGATACTGCTGTAAGTGTTTTAACCATTGCTATATTTTTCTAGAAATTTATTTTACAATGTTGGAAAGAATCATAAACAAGGACTGGTAAAGTAGCTGTTAATTTTGCCATGGAATTCCTCTTATTTATTTATTTATATGAAAGATTTTGAATTTATATTGATTTCTGATAATGATTGAAGTATTTGCACCCTTTCAGTTTTGTCCCAGGGCATATCATTATATATATATCATTTACTCCCCTGACACAGATGACAAAAGTTTATCTTTTATTTGCCTTAATATAGTGGTATTTTTTATTCTCAGATTATTATAGGCCATTCTCAAAATCTATTAAAGGTGATCTTAACACAAACTTAACATATGATCACATATGATTAGCCTATAACAGAATGTTAGCACACAGTATTGTTCCATAGCCTTGGTTAGTGTGTGCCCCTTTTTCATTTTGATGTAGTAACATAAACTCAGATAGTGCACTGGTTTATTTAACTGTTTTACAGTCATCCCAGTTTTATAATTCATCTCAAATTGTAAAACATTTTTGACACAACTTGAAGCACTGTTCATTACATTGGTCTTTTCAGGCTTAGAAAATATAATTACTCTATGCATTATTTTGTGAGTATTTGTATTTGTGCATACTATGTATTTGTGCATACAGATGCATCTCAAAAAATTTGAATATCGTGTAAAAGTTCTTTTTTTCTCCGTAATTTATATTGTAGATTCGTTACACATAAAGTGAAATATTTCAAGGCTTTTTTTTGTTTTAATATTGAAGATTATGACTTACAGCTCATGGAACTAAAAAATACAGCACCTCAAAATATCTGAATAAAGAATTTATAATACAGAAATGTTGACCCGAGAAGAGCTCTAATCAGCTATTTAACTCAAAACACCTGCAAAGGTTTCATGAGTCTTTTATCTCTCGGTCTGGTTCAGTACACACAACCACAGACATAGGGAAGATGAAAGTAAATGTTGCAATTCATTTGGAAATCAAGGTTCCAGAGTCTGGAGGAAGTGTGGAGAGGAACAGAATCCAAGCTGCTTGAAGTCCAGTGTGAAGTTTCCACAGTCAGTGATGATTTGGGGTGCCATGTCATCTGCTGGTGTTGGTCCACTGTGTTTTCTCAAGTCAAGAGTCGATGCAGCATCTACCAGGACATTTTAGAGCACTTCTTCCATCTGCTGACGAGTTTTATGGAGATGCTGATTTCCTTTTCCACCAGGACTTGGCACCTGCCCACAGTGCCGAGACTACCAGCAACTGGTTGTGACCGTGGTATTACTGTGCTTGATTGCCAGCAAACTCTCCCGACCCGAACACCATAGAGAATCTACGAGACACCAAACCCAACAATACAGACGAGCTGAAGGCCGCTATCAAAGTAACCTGGGCTTCCAGAACACGTCAGCAGTGCCACAGGCTGATAGTCTCCATGCCACGCCTCATTGATACTTTTGCACAGTAATTAATGCAAAAGGATTAAAGCCCCGACCGAGTATCAGTGCTTAAATTAACATACTTTTCAGAAGGTTGACATTTCTGTATTATAAATTCTTTATTCTAATATTTTAAGATACTGGATTTTTTATTTAGTTTCCATGAGCTGTAAGCCGTACTCATTGAGATTAAAACACAATAAGGGCTTGAAATATTTTGCTTTATGTGTAATGAATCTAGAATATTTGAACGTTCCACTTTTTAAATTCCCTTATGAGGAAAATTTACTTTTCCACAATATTCAATTTTTTTAATTAGTATTTTGTTTCTTTATTAATGTTTTGGTACATACTGTCATACACACACACACACACACACATATACATTATATATATATATTTTTTTAAGTTCCACCTTTGACAGTTAGGAATGTTGTATAGATATACTGACAAATCTGCACTTAATCATACACTGGATATTGCTCAAAGGGAATCTCATCACTGCTGTCTGCTGCACAACTTACTTACACATGATTATTCAAATTTCTTGAGATGTCCAGCTCAAACAATAAACAGTAGTACTTAGTAGTACATATAGAGAAGTGTCCATGTGGGACAAATGAAGACATTTACATTTACATTTACGTTTACATTTACATTTATTCACTTGGCAGACGCTTTTATCCAAAGCGACTTACAAATAAGTGTAATGAAGAGTGCACTGTTCAATAAAAATTGCAATATTTTTTCTATGCAAAACCAACCCACCTTTACTCACTGACTCCTAATGAAGCTGTGCGTCCTGTGTAAACATAAAACAACATATCTGAAGCCTGTTGTCCAATGAACCTTAATCTTTGATCCCTTCAAAGCACACTTAAATCTGCCATAGGTTTGCAATGAAGCTGTCATTGGACTGTGATATCACAGTGAGATATTTGATATGTGAAATTCACCAAGAGTTAATAATAATATAGACACATTTCTACATTTAACATAGAAACATTTCATTGCTGCATTTAAATTATATTTTATGGGACGCTGTGTTTCCTATGTAGTTTTAAAATAATTGCCTGTGGATATTGATACTTCTAGACTCTGAGGCAAAAAAAGCTTGATGCATTGACCCATGGTACAAACCATACTACATTATATGTTACCGCTTCCTTGATATGCAGAATTGCTCAAAGCGCAGAGAAACAAGCGACAATCAAAACAACAGCCTAGCAGTGAGCCAAGAGGCCAACACAATTGTTTCAATGTGCTCCTTTTAGATAGACAGCTCGGACTCTTTTTTTTTTTTTTTTTGCCAGGTTCCTGCCTTCCAAGTGGTCAGGTTTTGTCAACCACTTAATGGAGATTGCCACAGAGCACCACCTATAAGAAGAGAACCAGAGACAGAAAAGCAAACAAACAGTGGGACCAAAAAAATTAGCAGAGAGAGAACACACAAACACTGACATGTAACAGTACTACAATAGCTCTTCTGTGGGGTTGGACAAGACGGCCTCGCCTTTGCTCCTGACATGCATCAATGAGCCTTGGCGCCCATGACCCTGTTGCCATTTCACTGGTTGTCTTTCTTGGACCACTTTTGGTAGGTACTAACCACTGCATTCCTTGAACACATGAGACCTGCCATTGTGGAGATGCTCTGACCCAGTCGTCTAGCCATCACAATCTGGCCCTTGTCAAAGCTGCTCAGTTCCTTACGCTTGCCCAATTTTGCAGCAACTTTGAGAACTGATTGTTCACTTTCTGCCTAATAAATCCCACCCCATGACAGGAGCCACTGTAACTGTCATATCTCAACCCGGCCAGGACTCTGCATCACTCACCTCCCATGCACGCATGTGCTCACCAACCCCGGAGTTCTAATCTCTCACACCTGTCACCAATTACACACACACTCTCTCCACTAGTATTTAGAGAGTCATTCACCATGATATATGTATACATTCAGTTGACTCGTTCTCTGCGTTTCCAAGCCTTTGACATTCGTTTGCTATCTCAGGTATCTCGACCTCTTTTCCCGTTTACGATTACGCTTACTGCCTACCCCTTTTGCTTTGTTTGCCTGATCGCCTGACCATTGCCTGTTATATGACTACGTCTTTTGAACTTCCCTTATACCATGTATTACGCTTACCACGCACTTCTGCTTCCGTACCAACTCCGGTTCGTGACAGTAACGAGATAATCAATGTTATTCACTTCAACTGTCAGTGGTTTTAAAGTTATGGTTGATCGGTGTATTAAGTATTTCAATGGTATATTTTATTATTTTTATGTTTCAATTTATCTATTTTATTTCTGTGATAATGCATCTGCATATTTTATATATCTGACTTAATCAAACCTTTGGTTCTGAGTTTGTTGTTCTAGTTCTTGAGTCACGTGTCTTGTATAGCCTAGTTTGTATTGTTTGTTCAGTGTCTGTTTATGTGACTTTGATCTTGCCTTACTTTTTGGATATTTCTCTTTGCTCGTATTAAAGCACTGAACTGCACTTGCATCTGTCTCTACAATCGGTTTGTGCCAACATTGCATAAAAAAATGCAGCCAAACTGCTTCACTAGATAATAAATAAATACATTTAAAAAAATGTAATGAAAAAAACAACAACATGTTATATGAAGAACTTACATGCAGAACTTACACGAGGAACTCATGTGAAGACTAAATCTTTGATATTCTTTATTTAACTTAAGACAAACAAGTATTTGAGCAGCAAAGCAATTCTAATTGTTAAATGAAACACCAGCATCCAGTTTCTGATCAACAATGGTGCCCTAAAGCGCTGATATAATTTCAAAACCACTTAGCTAACGTCCCAAATTTGGAAGCATTTAGTCAATATTCAAGTTAGTTGATATTTAATGTAAAGAATAAAATGATTAATATAAGAAAGAACTCATTTAAAAAAAGCACATTCATGAAACTTATTCATTATTTTCCATGTGGTCAACTAATGATTTGGTATCTTTGTCCTCTGACAAGGGGGATTCTGTAGTGTAATACATTGGGTTCTCATATGCAGGTGTAGCAACCTGGCTGCTGGTCCTTCTGTGGTAGATGTAAGCCAATCCAGCCAACACAAACAGCACTGCAATTACCACAACCACAGCCACACCAGCAAGGCTCCTATGTACTGCAGCTTCTTCTACCAAGAAATCAGGGAATGCAACATTTAAGATGCGAGATGCAGCATTATAACTAAATAAAAAATACAAGAAGCATTTTGCATTGTGTAATAATTGTAATGAATGGTGACATCAAATGAGACATTATTCATACCCTTTAAAACCAAGAAATCAAGCAAATATGAAGAATTTTGATTAAATGCATATTTAAGATATGTATGCATTTCCAGAGTATTTAATAGATGTATTGAATTCGAAGCATAATTACCTGTAGGACTAATTGTTGGAGTAGTGGTTGGTTTTGCAACTGCAGCAAAAATAGAACAAGGAAAAATATGTTCAGGTCAGTAAATTACACATGAATACACATTTACAATGCCCAGAAAGTCCTCTGTACATACTGTCTAACTGTACATACTGTATTACATAGCATTTGTAATGACATAACTAAAAGATCTATGCCTTAGACTTGTGTTTCTACTTCCCTATTTCTAATTCCAGATCACTGGGGTGGTTTCCTTGTCACTGGTACTAGTGGAGAATTTTTGTTTCCTTGCCGAGTACAAATATCAAAATCCTTATTTTGTCACCCCACATGGGCAACCTATAAATCACCCCTACTATTTTACAGTCATAAATTCTTAGCATTCTCATCTTGTCAACAAGTTAAGTAAGTGGATTCAAATATGTAAATATAGTACTCTATCCTTCCATTTTGCAGACAACGTATCCTACACAGGTAGCGGGGGAGCCTGGAGACTTTCCAAGGGAACGTTCCAAAAGCACAAGGTGGGGGACAGCCTGGATGGGGGGAGAACCTATCGCAGGGCACAATTGCAGACAGATTCACACACCGGGGACAATTTGGAAATGTCATTCAGCCGACAATACATGTCTTTGGAGGGGTGAGGAAACCAGAATACATGGAAGAAACCCACAAAGCATGGGGAGAACATGCAATCTGCGAGCACAGGGTGAAGGTGGGATTTCAATCCCCTTCCCTGGAGGTGCGAGACATGCTCTATGTATTCTAGCTAATAATATTATTGTTAAATTGTTCAGTCAAAGGAGTTTGGACTGACATAAACCCATAAAATTGGATGAACTACTCTTACCATGATTCAAGGTACCCATAGAACAGACAGATGGCCTATTGTTTGTCAACAACTGCCACTGTAGTGCTAACATAACAGTTCCACTTCAGTACCACTTCTGTCTTGGACACGCTCAACAGCGCATGGCTGCAAGGCGGGGCTGTCTAAAGACACATGACTGGGTTGGCATGGACCTCATAGGGTTACTCCCAAAATCCACCCGGAGTCACGAATACATCCTGGTCATCATGGACTACACCACCAGGTACCCTGAGGTGTTGCACTATGGAACTAGTGCTCCTATTCAGCCACATGGGGATCCCAAAGGACATACTAACTAATACTAATGTCTGATCTGTGTCGACTGTTGAAGGTTAAATACCTGAGGACATCTGTCTACCACTCACAGAGGGATGGGCTCATCGAACGCTTCAACCACCCAACAAATTATGCTTTTTGTGTCATTTGTAATTTGACTAAACAATGAAGTAAACTGTCCAGAGCAAGCAAACGTAGAAGGGAAGGATATGCATGTAATTGTGGTTCTGTGACTGAATGGAGGACCTGCTGGATTACTCACTCTGGTTGATATGAGAAGTCTGTGAGATAGTAGGGGGCCACAATCACAATGTATGGCTTTACTATTTGCATTCAGCAATGAAATGAGCAACAATTATTACCGGTTCCAAAGAAAATTGTCTGGGTGGTCCTCCATACATAGTCATAGTCATCACTGTTACATACATAACATTTCATTAGTATGAAAGAGTTCCATTATGCTGAAGGTTTTGCTTACGAAATTGTGAAATTGAAGTATTTTGAAATAACTAAAATCAATAGAAATGTTTATGACACAAAGAATCATTCTGAACAACATTTTCATGCAACACACAGCTCTGACTTCAATTACCCTTGGCTGTCTTGCAGATGAACGGTGCATGAGAATATAAGCAGTGTTGTTTTCCCCATTGTTTAGTTTTGGTGGAGATAAATGCACAGTCACTGCTATACTCATTATAGTCTGTAGATTCTTCCCAATTAGTGTAATCCACGACACTTCTGTCTAGCCACAGCCAGTGCTCTGTGCGGATCAAACACAGACACAAAACCAACACAGTGTCAATGCCTTAAACATACAAGTTTCTGCTGCTAAGTCTATTTTGGTGAGCAGCAGTACAATTATACAAATATTATTACCTTCATGTGTCTTAAAAAGGCCTATTGAGAACCTGCCATCTTCATCCCCAAGAAAACTGATGTAATTCTCTATAAACTTGGCCTCATTTGTGTCTTCAATGCTGACAAGACTGGCACCTGATGGGAAATAAATAGTATGGACAAACTTTGTATATAATTATGTGTAAATAAATTTCTAAACATATCTAAATAATAATACTCTTTTCTCACCTCTTGTCAAACAGAGCTGAGAGGCTTTGCTCCATGATACGCTTTCAGTCACAAATGCATAGCAGTGCCCTCTATAAGGTAGCCATATCATCTTTGGTTCAGTTTCAATTATGTCAGGGCACACACCAGGGTACTGCATTGGTGGAGTTGGAGCAATATCTGTGAATAAAATAAGAGAAAGAAATCATCCATTAGCAATCATCAAAATCGCATCATCTATTTCTTTATTTGGAAAAAAAGAGAAAGTATGGGTTGTATTGCTAAATTAATATCATTCATTCATGTTATGCTTGTTTGCTGTTGAGTATAGCTCACCTGTTGATTTCTTACACATGCTGTAGGTAGTTTCATTGCAATAGGCAGTTTTCCATTTTCCATCCACATCCACGTAAACACAAGGGTGGGCCCTCTTTGGTTCACTGTAGGCCCAATTCTCCATATTCAGCTGCCAGTTATCAATCCACAAAAAGTATCCATTTGTCTGTACACAGCAATATATAAACATATTTTCTTTTTCTTTTTTATGTATGTATGTACAGAACATTGCCAGAAATGACTTGAATGATAAGTCCATCATCGTCCTCTTCAGTATTTCATTTTCTTGTGCCATACCTCTTTGCTGTTAAGGCCAATCCATAAGGGCTGTCCAAGTATTGAGGTCTGCAGCTCAATGTAAGACTGAGCAAGCAAGTCTCGAATACTAGCCAGATGTGCACCCTTCAATTCACACTGACTGCTTGCTTCATTCCATGTCAGGTTTTTTTGCAAGATCATGTAAGAATCATTTCCAACCTTGATGAAATTTGTGGGTGTCTTTGTCGGGCTTGGTTCAATAAAATGATCTGAACAGAAACAAAAAGTCTTAGAATTGGAATTTAAAAATGTGTTATCAGCTCTTTATTAATAAAAGCATAAAAATTATTTCAAATGATCCTAAAATGTTTTTTATTTTTTTTTGTATATTTACCAATAGCACGACTGCAAATAAATCCAATGGTATCATTACAGCTTTTTGTTACCCACTTGCCCAGCTCAAGTCTTTGCATGTTTCCCAGTGCAATACATGCTGCTTCCTAAAAAAACCCAAAACCCAACAAATAAATGTCATGTTTCATATAATTAAATAAGTGGATAAGTAAGTAAGTAAATAAATGAATAGAATAAATAAATAAGTAAATACCTCATTGTTCCATGTCCACTGTAATAAAAACAGAAACAAGAAACACATGCAAAAAACGTTGTTAAGCAAAGATGCCTTCAAAAATAAGGAAAACAGATGTTTCTGCAGTGAACTGCAGGTGAGCGGATGCGAATGAGAAAAGATATTGTGTTGTGTAAGCAGTCGTTAATAGTGCTAATCAAAATACAAATTAACACTCAATATTACACCAAATATCATTCTACTTTCAGCCAAATCATGACTGATGTGCAGTGGATCAGCAGTGGGATTCAGAACAGGCAGCATCGAGGTTTGTCATACGAGTATATTATTTTTTAACATGCGTACCAAATGAAAAGTTCTGTTTTGCAAAAGTCAGCAGCAAGAAAGGTTTCTTTTCTTTCTCTGGTTTTGAACCTATTTGTCCACCATGCAACTACAAATGAATAGCCTTCTTGTCCTGAATGCTTGGCTGGCTGTTAGACAAAGACAAGCTGGCTGTTAATTTTTTTATTTGTAGTTGCATGGCGGAGAATACAGCAAAATGTGGAAGGGCCCATTGTGTTATAAGCTAATATATGGCCAGCATCCCACCAATCACAGCCATTTAATTGTAATAAAACTGCATACACAGCTGTAAATTGACACACCTTTCTGTGTTAACTTTTCAAAAACAAAACATGCTGTGGTGGCAATGTCATGTAACCAAATGTAATTACCAATAATGGCCTTGTGATATGTCACTATAGGAATCTGTACACTTAAATATTTTTTTGTCATTTTGACAATGTTCTAACTGACATCAAGTGTGTAAAAAGTGCACAGTGTAAGGATTTTGCTCTTTGAAAAACAAACCAACAAAAAGGAATTGGTCATCTAACCATATATTCTGTTCTTGATGGTTGTCCTTTGGCCCAGCCTGTATAACTGACGACACTCCCATCTGTCCATTTAAATCCTTTGTTTGCCAAGTTACTGAAGCCAATCCATAAATCTTCTGGGTTATCAGCATCCATCATTAAGGTTAAAAAGGCTATACATAAAAAAGAAGGAGGAAAAAAGAAGGACCGTGAGTGTTCAAGTGTTCAAATCAAATGAATATTTAGTTCCCTCTGAATAAAAAAGTAAAACGAGTCAAAACTTGAGCTCACCAAGCTTTGGCAGATTTTCTGAGCCTACAGTCTATTAAAGCTCAAAATGTTAAGGAAACATACTGTATTACTATAGGTAATAGACTATGGGCCCGACAGTATACAACATATCTACTGTATTTCCCATTTTCCTCCAAACAAAATTCTATTCTAAACTATTTTTCTTCTTGAGGGGCCTGTCCAAACATATCTGGCGTGTTTTAGTTCACTGCTGCTGATTAGGTGTGACATGCAAGTAGGCAAGTGGATAAACAGAGACTGGTATTTATTAAGATGAATCCAAGAAACATCATCAAGAACAAGCAGACAGGATTAAACAAGGAATATCCATAATCCGTAATAAACACTTTAACAGACACGAGTTAGAACACTGGAGGTAACAGAAACAGGAAAGGCACGCATACAATGAATGAGAGATAACAATGAGGAATGGAGACAGCAGGGAATAAATGAACTAATCATAACTAGAGGGCTGTTCACACATACAGCGACTTGCAGAGACAAAGCAGCTGGAGAGCACTCATTTTCAATGAGAGCTGGCGACTTCCAGCCACATGAGTGACAGCAACCAGGGTTGTGTCCACTGAGGGCGTGTCCAGCAGCACAACAAAGCTTAACTTTATGCAAATATGGAGTGCCTTGGTGCAGAGTCTACCAGTTGGAGTGAAGAGAGTAGAGTGCACGTGATCCGTCTCCTGTCAGACACTGTAGTGTGTAGATGGAGGAAAAATTTATTCTAGTGTTTACAAATTGGCCAATATTTAGGATATGTCTCTGGCCATAAAAAGTAAAAAAAATAATAATAATATGTGTGCGCCTTAAAATTATGCACAAGTTAAAAAAATTATGTGTGGAAAAACATATCTAAAGTAAGATGATTAATGCATTAATGCATACCATGATTAGCTGAGTAATCGTAACAATAGGCATTCAAACTGAGTCCTGTCCAGCCTGAAATAATGCTGGAACTGGACCTCATACACCCACAGCTATGGTGCTACTCACCTTGTTGCCTTTGAATCCAAATGGTTTCATTGACCAAGATGGTCTGGAGCTTGCGCTTTTGCCACAGATAGCTGACCACAATGACAAAGAGAACGCACTGCTTCTCCTTTGTCTCATATCCCTACTGAAAAAACCCTAGCTACAACCAGCCTAGGCTGGTTGGCTGGTCTTTGCTGGTTGTACCTGGATGTAGTTGTATGTAGCTGGTTTAAGCTGGTCTGCCAGTTGACCCACCAGCTAAAACAGCTTAGTGTTCAGCTGGCTTTAGCTCGTGTTTGGATGATTTTACATGATGGGTTAGCTGGTCTCCCAGCATGGCCAAGCTGGTGCTCAGCTGGCTTTAGCTGGTCTCAAAGCAAGATCTTAAAGCAATGGCTTTAGCTGGTCTCAATTTACAAGGGTAGTCAGGCAGGCTTGGTATCATAGCTTAACTACTTATTTCAATTGTTAATGATCTAGAATATATCTGAAAACATAATTATTAAACTAGGGTAGTGGTAGCTCAGTGTTAAGAAATAGGACTACTGATCACAAGTTGGCCCCCCCACCAACGCAAAACGTCAGCAAAATAGTCTCAATCGTTTGTGCTTCATTTGTTCTGGTTTGTACCGTTAAAAGTTTCGTTTGTGCTGCTTCGGTTCCGGAGATATTAAAGGAATATTCAAAGGTCATTCTGAGGTCACCCAGCCCCCCCACATGCTCCAAATTAACCCGAAATAGTTTCAATCGTTTGTGCTTCGTTTGTGCTGGTTTGTGCTGATAAAAGTTTCGTTTGTGCTGCTTTGGATTTGGAGATATTGAAATAATATTTATAGGTCATTCTGGGGTCACCCGACCATGCTCCAAGTTCATTCAAAATAGTCTCAATCGTTTGTGCTGCTTTTGATTTTAATATATTATGGATTAAGTTCTATGAGATGACGTCACCAGCCCCACACATGCTCCAAATTGACCTGACTATTTTGGGTTAATTCGGAGCATGTGGGGGGGCTGGGTGACTTCACGCAGGTCTGATCACGCAGGTCTGATCACAAGGTCATGAGTTCAAATCCCAGCACTACCAATCTGCCACTGCTGGGCTCTTGAGCAATACCCTTAATCCTCATCTGCTCAGTTTTTATAAATGAGATAAATGTAAGTCGCTCTGGATAAGGGCTTCTGCCAAGTTGTCTGACCAAATATATTCAGCCTTTTTAATTTGTAAATTTCAGCTTAGCTAAGACCATTGAGTCATTGAGGAGTGCTATGCTGGGATCACCATGCTGGCGTTTGATTCCATGTGACTTCTACAGTGGCTCAACATGGATGCTCTGGCTCCTTTTGCTGACTTTGAAAGTTTCCTGAATGGTTTCTTCCTTCAGTGTCAGTTTTATTTTGGGAGCTTGCTTGACCCCAAGCCCAAATTGGTTGGGGTTCATGTTGTCCCAGTTCATTGGTTCAGCACTCCAATGGGTGGAACCTCTGACAGGTAACTTCAGCCTGGGAAGTGTAGGCAAGTTTGTATGCCAAATGAAATAGATTTTTGGAAAAAGGGACTTTAATTTTGATTTAAAATTGTTTGTGGGAGGCCAGCTGTCTTCTATGAGGTGAGGGCTGAGATGTGGCAGCCTCCCCTGCAAAGCTACAACCAGAGGTCGAAAGGGTGGCCTGCACAGCCCAGCTCTAGCTTGAGGCCAACAAGGTGTCCTCCACAGCCATACTCCAGCTTGTGGCCACCTCACTTCCAGAGAGGCTAATGTGGCAGCCCCACCTCCAGAGCTCCAGCCTGAGATCAACATGGCAGTCTCCACAGCCAAGCTCCAGCCTGAGGCCACCTGTGGCAACCTCACTTCCACATCTCCAGTCTGAGACCAATGAGGTTATCTCCCCTGTCGAGCTCCAGTCTGAAGTCAATGTTGCAACCTCACTTTCAGAGCTCCAGACAAGGTGGTCTCTCGGCCGAGTTCCAGCCCGAGGGCTACGTGGTGACTTGAGACTAATGAGGTGATCTCTCCTGCTGTACTCCTATCAAAGGCTGACGGCATGGTCTCCCAAGTTCAGTTCCTGCCAGAGGTCGTTGGCACAGCCTCCCGTGCCAACCTCACGCTCTGCCTGAGGCAGACAAGATGGCCTCTCACACCACGCTCAAGCCAGAGGGTGAAGAGGCAGCCTTCCAGGTCATGCTCCTGCCAAAGGCCGACACCATGGCCTCTCACGCAATATGCTGAAATGAAACGGCCGCTCATGCCATTCTCACCTCTATGGCTCACCTAACTTGACATCATCATGCTCTAAAATGTGATGTGTTAAGAGGGGAAATGAGCTAATTTAGCTAAGAGACTTCACTATTAAGAACACTCTCTCAATTATCAGTGAAAAAAACCCCAAACCGAACAATATATTATATATATAATTCCAGTTGAGAGGTGTAGGAAGCTTGTTGATGGTTATAGGAAGCGATTGGTTTCAGTTATTTTCTCCAAAGGGTGTGCAACCAAATATTAAGTTGAGGGTGCCAACAATTTTTTCCGACCTAATTTTTGAGTTTTGTGTAAAATTATGTCAAATTTGCCTTTTTTCTTCTGCTTTTTTGTGCTGTTCCAATGCACTTAAAGGTAATAAACATGTGTATACCAAAACATTTGTCATTGCAACACTTTTCTGGGAGAAATGGTGCATTTTATGGAAAAGTTCCGGGTGCCAATAATTTCGTCCATAACTGTAGCTCTTTATTGATGCTGTGTGACTGCAATCGTTTGACAGCAGATTACAAAAATGTAAATGTAAACCTCCAGAGTGTATTCCTGACTTATGCCAAGTAGTCTGGTGACTCAATGACTTAATGCTTTTTTTTTTTTTACTCCACTGCAACTGCGTGAGGGATGGATGTGAAGGTAGTGAGGAGTCAAAGAAAAGAAGTGTCTTATTATTCAAGTTGGATAAGTGATTTACATTTGAAAGGAAAGTGCTAAAAATACTAAATAACAATTAAGTTAAGTTAATATTCATTGGCTCACTCTTGTCATTTGAACAGTAATGACAAGCAGTACATAAAAATTATTTTTTTTTACAATCAGCATTGCTCTCTCTGAAGCCTGCCTCCCTTGTCCTCTTAAATTAAACTCATATTTTAAGAATATCTCCTAAGCAGTAATAAAATACTAATATTATCCATACATTCTGGAATTAAGAGAAATAGAATGTTGATAAAATTAACCAGGTCCTATGTTATTTGTTCATTTATCTCTTCATTCACCAGCTGTCTACCAAAAATTCAAACGAGTTAAAGCAGTAAAATTAAGTATGATTGTTTAGTTTTATGATCATCGTTATTAGACCTGACCTTGCTGGAGTCCACTAGTAATAGAGGCTAGATTTCCTCCAAGATGTTTACAGTATGATCTGGCTTCATTCCATGTTTTCAGGTCCAGTTCTTTTTTGTAACACTGTAAGCAAATAAGCAGAGTTGTTATATGCACATACCTTCAGTACTGACCACCATTTTGTTTTTAAGCAAATGGCCATTCACCCATTTCTCTTAGTTATTTGATTTGGGTGGGGGTTCATGCAGTACTTATTTATGCAGGTCAATATTAAAGTTCAAGATAAATACAGTGCATTCAGAAATTATTCAGAGGCCTTTATTTATTCACGTTTTGTAATGTTGCAACCTTATGCCAAACTGCTTTATTTCTTCCCAAACATCTGTCTATACTCCATACCCCACACTGACAAAGCCAAAACCTGATTTGAGATAACTTTATTAAGTAAATTTATTTTAAAAGGAAAACCTGAGATATCACATTGACATAAGTTTTCAGACCTTTTTCTATAATGCTTGAAATTTAGCTCAGGTGCATCCCATTTTTCTGGATCATCTTTAATAAGTTTCTACACTTCCACCTAAGGCAAATTCAATTGAATGGACATTATTTTGAAAAGGCATACGTCTGTCTATATGAGGTCTAACAGCTGAAAATGCATTTCAGAGCAAAAATCAAGGCACAGATATATGAGGAAGAAAAGAACAAAATTTCTGCTTCATTGAAAGTTCCAAAGAACACAGTGGCCTCCATAGTTCTTAAATAGAAGAGGTTTGGAACAACCAGGACTCTTCCCAGAGCTGGCTGCCAGGCCCCCTTAACACCAATCTGGGCTTCATGGCAGAGTGTCCAGATGAAAATTCCATAATATCAAATTTCATGTGTCTTTTACTGAGGAGAGGCTTCCATCTGGCCACTCTGCCATAAAGCCCTGATTGGTGGACTGTTGCAGTGATGGCTGACCTTTTACAAGTTTCTGCCCTCTCCACACATAATCTCTGAACCTCAACCAGAGTGATCAACATATTCTTGGCCTCCTCTCATACCAAGGCCCTTCTCCCCCAACTGCTTAGTTTGGTTGGGCAGTCAGCTCTATGAAGAGTCCTGGTTGATCCAAACTTCTTCTAATTAAGAATTATGGAGGCAGATGTGTTTTTCTACCCTTCCCCAGATCTGTGCCTCTACACAATCCTGTCTCTGAGATCTGCAGGCAGTTCCGTTGACCTCATGGTTTTTGCTCTGATATGCAGACAGGTGTGGGCCTTTCTAAATTGTGTCCAATCAACTGAATTTGCCAAAGATGGACTCCAGTAAAACTGTAGAAACATATCAAAGATGATCCAAAGAAGTGGGATGTACCTGAGCTAAACTTCAAGTGTCATCGCAAAGGGTTTTATGTCAGTGTGATATTTCAGTTTATTCTTATTAATAAATTTTCAAAGTTATCACAAATCTGTTTTTTTCATTTGACCTTATGGGGTGTGGAGTGTATATTGATGCTGAAAAAAAGCATTTTATGATAATGAGTCTTTATTGGTCACATATACAGTGAAATTCTTTTCTTCACATATCCCAGCGTGTCAGGAAGTTGGGGTCAGAGACCAGGGTTGGCCATGACACAGCACCCCCGGAGCAGAGAGAGTTAAGGGCCTTGCTCAAGGGCCCAACAAGGACCTTCCGATCAGTAAGCCAGAGCCTTAACCGCTAAACAACCACTGTCCCCCGATTTCAATTATGAATTTTCATTTTCAGTGAACTATCACTTTAGGTCTATAGTTTCAGTATGTCTGAAGTCTCAGTACGGGCGTATAGCTCAGTTCTGAATACAACTCTTTGTATTTTGTAAAGAAGACAAAAGAAATAAAATTCTCAATTTTACTAATCTGAGTTTGCACAATGTTTTAGTGCAGTTATTATTACTATAATATGATATAATTTACTAAGAATGTGTTTGATGTAAAGTCTCATTTACCTTTCCCTGAAACTTCACCCAGTCAGGAGCACAGCCTCCCCTTGGGGGCTCAGTGGGGGTAGCAGTGGAATTGACTTCGACAGAGCCACTTCGTTTACAGATATAATTTTTTCGTTCACCACAGTTTGTACTCTCCCAAAGCCCTTGAGAAGACACTAGTCTGTTACTCTGGTTGTAGAATTTCCAAGATTTCTTCACAAGCAATATGATACTAGTATAACACCAAATATAACACAAATATGACCTATATGACCAAAAGTTTGTGGACACCTGACCAATCACACCCATGTGTGCTTTTTGAATATCCTATTACATATTTAATCCACCTTTCTGTTATATTAACTTCCACTCTTCTGGGAAGGCCACTAGATTTTGGAGCATAGCTGTGGCGATTTGCTCCTTCAGCCAGAAGAGCATTATTGAGGTCAGGTAGTGCTGTTGGACGAGTTGGGTGGTGGGGACTTCTTCCACGACAAACTTGGCAAACCATACCATGGACCTCACTTGGTGCACTTGGAGGTATTACCATGTTGGAACAAGTTTGTCCCCTTAGTTCCAGTAAAGGAGAATTTTTAATGCAATAGCATGTGATGTTCAGGTGTCTCACACTATTATTTTTCAATAATCCTCTTGATGACTAGCATTACAGTGGTAAGTAGCCTTTGATGCTTTATAGCGTAATTATATGCACTTTTATCTTTTATTTATGATTTCAGATGATTGACTTACCTTGAATATGAGCCATATTAACACAATTCTCCTCACTGTTCATAACAGCAGGCTGGTTTTTTTGCCATGCCTCGAATATAACTGGAGACCCATCCATCCACCTTGTAGTGCACACATATGGTGAATAATGTATTGATGATTTAGTAATGTATTTAATGTGTTTTAATGTCAGTGGATTTACTTACTTGAAAGACTTATCCAGATCTACTATCATGCCAATATAATAATCATTATGTTTTTGTATCTAAAATGAATAAATAATATACAATATTTAAGAAGACATAGAAACCACATTATGCAAAACAAAAGTTTTACAGGTACATATATGCCCATGACATGATGCAGCTTTCTATTAGCAAAATTACCTGATGCCACAGAAATAGTCTTTCTTTCTCATCATTAATGACCACAAGATCACCATGCCTTTGCTTACAGAACCATCTTGCTTCTTTCATAGAGACATGCGTATATTCACTGATATAATACTGATGATCATTGAATATAATCCAGCCATCGTCTGTTTTATTATATGCTGCAAATGTAGGGAGAAAGCAGAATGTTCTTAGGAAAATATTTTCAGTAGTCGATGGTGATACAAAAGCTAAAGTGTAAAATACATTGCAAATTTTATAGAAGATTTACTTTCAGTTGTAATTTCCACTTCATTTGGTGTATCTCCTAGAGGAAAACACAGCACATTTCTCTCTATTTAATTCACAATCATATTTTACTATGGTTAACAACAACTAAAACACTACATAAAAACTGAATAAAATAAAAGGCAGACGTTAATTAGTCCATTTTAGTTCTGTAAATATCCATTTCATTCGATTTGCATTCATTTCTTGAGCTTCTAAATATAACATCCAGTACAGTGCCACTTTATGCAAGTTAACTGATAATATTAATTGCTAATGTTACTGTTTCAAAAGTGCAATGGTTGTGCCACCAAGTCAAGTCACTGAAATGCTAATGAAGATGACTGACCGACATTTCAAACGTAAACATACACAGCACCATCAGTCAACCACAGACAAGCAAAGTGCAGTTGTGGCTTGATGATCTGCATTTGTTTCTGAAATTATTAGTTTATTTATAGGTCTAGCTAGCTGGTTGTCACTACCATCTTCAGTAAAAGTTAGCTAGCAGCTTAGCTGCTTTTGGGTATGACAGGGCAGACACTGCTAATGTTGTTGACCTGATTTTGGAACAGTGTTTTGATGATTTTATTTACGAGAAGAGACTGAGAATTACACAGAAGGGCAGACCAATATCCAAGACTGGCAGAGCAATAGCCAAGACTTATGTAATTCAGAAGTCATGGAGCCAAAAAAGGTTCTTTCAGCTCTCTCTGTACATTTTGTTTGCAGACAGACAGCTGTGCTTCGCCTATTTTAAAAACCACCAGCTGCCATTATTTGACAACAATGTGGGCCATAACAAAAGCCATGATAAAACTAGTCCAAATGAAATAGAGTCTTTTTCGTTATCTGACATTATGACAGTTAGCTAGCTAATATTAAAAGCACAAATGATTCCACCTGCTTTCACTCCCATTGTCTAAAGCTCTAAAATTAAAACCAATCTAAAAATAAAAGCCACTCTATTTTAAATATTGAAATTGAACATATCAGCTGCAATATTTCTTTGAAAATTTTTTGATTGCTGGAGAGAAAAACTAAATATTTATTCATGTAGTATCTTATGATTAATTTAGGGGCCACAGCCCAGGCTGTGCATAAGTTCAATGCTGTGCCCCATTTTGCATCCTGTCCCATCAAAAGCCTCTATTGTACACTATTTTTCATAAAATGGTACATCATCAGCTTTACAGAGTTTCTCTGGGACTGCTCTGTAAACACCAGTCTTTTATTAAATGCGTTCTGGTCTGCTTACAGCCCCAGCAGAAACTGACAAGTCACAGCACTGCCAAATTACCTTAGCCGATCTTGTCCTCTAGCAGCCTGAAAAGTCTGTGATGTGAAATCACTGATATAAATAGATCAGTGCAATCCAATCATATAATAAGGTGTGGCTTGTGGTGTTCTAACTGAATATTGTTTGGTAGAGTTTGTTTTTAAAAAAAAATCACTTTACCTCTTCGAATCTCACAAAACCAGTCCTTTTTGTCTTCACAGTGCATGTCATTCCATTCTCCTGTTTTTCTCCACCACCAAAAAGTCGTTTCAGCACAGTTTTCCACATTGTTGTAATTGTTCGGTTCACCATCTTGCCAGTTTTCAAAAGACGTCTAAATGAAACATCAAATCGAAGCTAAACATACAGTCCATACAAGCCTTTACTCTTCAATCAATTCAAAGATTCAGTTATGTGTTGCAGATAAAAAAAATAAACAATACTTACAGAGGATCCATCGCTCCATGCATAACCAACAGAGGGATCCTGGATACTGTAACCAATCCATGCTCCACGGGTGCTGCAAATATAAATACGTACATAATGCTTGCATGTTTTTAACACTGTACTGGATTAAGGCCAAACAGCTTAGCTTTTTGAACAATGGCTCATTACCATATTTTAGGAACATATTTAAAACAGACTTAGGTTAACAACATATTGTTAGATCTGATAAAACTGGTGCATGTCCAAATCTTTTTTTTTTAATCTGTGAACACAGAACTGGTTCAGAAGTGGTTCAAACTTAAAGGGGATCTATTATGCAAAATTCACTTTAAAATGGTGTTTGAACATAAATGTGTGTCGGCAGTGTGTGTACACAACCACCCTACAATGGTAAAAATCCACCCAGTTCCTTTTCCATATTCCCAATAAATCATAAACAGTGTCTCAAAACGAGCCCTAATGTGATGTCACGTTTGAACAAGCCCCGCACACGGACTCTGCCTTATTAGCATAGATCTGCCCTTGAGTGAGCTGCACACAGTCCACCATGTTTTCCACGCTGGAGCAGCTACAGTGATAAGAAGACTGTCTCAGCTACTTAAGCGTCGTAAGTGTTCTGTTGCTGTCTGTAAGAATGATCAGAAGAGTCTTCATGTACTCCCGGCATCAGAGTCACTGAACACGCAGTGGAGAAATTTTGTTTTTGAAGGAAAAGTGCCCCAAATATACCTGAATTCCTATATGTTCGTGCGAATCACTTCACACCAGACAGTTTTGTGAACGAGGGTCAATACAAAGCAGGATTTGCTAAAAAGTTGATTCTCAAGAATGGACCAGTACCAACTGTTCGTGATCCAGCTTCATATCCAGAAGACGTAAGTATCGCACTTTATATTTTGTGAATGTTTGCAAATTGTCTTTCCGAGTGAACTTGTTAGCAGATTCCATGGCTAATATGGCTAAATTTACCATTGTCTCTAATTGTATTCACAGAGAGCAGCGCTGTATCGCCATTTTTATTTTTAACCCCAAAATAATTACTGTCTGTATAATTCCTAACCACACCTTTATTATACACAAAACAATAAGGTGATTGCCTTTTTGAATACTGTGTACATTTTGGGCGAATCATTTTAATATCTGAAGCACGAGCTATAAAGGTATATCCACTGTAGTATTTGAAGCACGAGCTGTAAAGGCAGAGCCCTCTTCAGGAACGGGCACTGGGAGCAGTAGCTCTTTTACATTTAGTGTGTTATGAGTGTTTTTGATACAGCATGGTATAATAAATGATCCATGGGATATTTTGAGCTGAAACTTCCCAGACCCTTTCTGGGAACACCTGACACTTATTATATTATTATTATTATATTACGTCTTGTAAAAAGGCTCAAAATAGGTCTCCTTTAAGTCAACAAACCCAAATGATCAAAGAATCATGCTTTATTAAACAACATTATGACATCAGCGAATAGTACATGCCAACATCTAAGAGCCAATAAAAATGAACAGATGGACCGTGCTCAATTCCACTTGGTTGATGTGTTCTAGTCTTACACTCTTACACTCTAGTCTTACATGCTCCCTGTGTTCATGAGGAACCACACGGTTCACCAGACTGTAATGTGGACTGAATTTCTGTATTAAACTGTGCTCATCGTAACAAACCTTTGACATACAGCCTTCTCCTTCAAACATGGTGTATGCGCTGCTCTAATATGCTAACCATAATAATAAGATCTTGTTTGCATATAAGCAAAAAATATTTTCAATCTTACTAGATATTGTCAGCCAGTTGCAAATCAAAAGCAGTGTGGATACTCAGCAGATCGCCCCCAAGTTCCCGGCAGAAGTCAAGCGCCTCAGACCAAGTCTTCATTTGTTCCTGTTCCATGTGAAATAGCTTGAACAAGAACAAAAGGTTTCATTGGCCAGCAATTGGTTACATTTGAGAATGAAATAAATCATTAAATGTGTGCACTTGCACAAGAAAATGTTCTAGTAAAGCTCATGGTTGGTAAAATAGCCTAAGACAATTGTTTTCCCTCAACTATTTTCATTTTGCATTACTCTGATCATTTTGTTATATTAAGAATAAAAAAAAAATTATCTAAATAACCAATCAATTGCCACATGGTCATGGGCTAATGCTCATCCCCAATATACCTTTGCACAGAAGTCTCTGTTCATAAGTGGAAACCATTCATTGCTGCAATTGGGAGCAGGGGTAGTTATGGGGGCTGGAGAAGTGATGACATCCTCAGCCATTTGTTTACAGATATATTTTTCTTTATTAGTACAACTTAGCACATCCCATAATCCAGCAAGTGTTCCTGTGGTAATTCCGACACAGCCTTGTTTCCTCCCTGTGGTTTGAAAATAGTCATTGCATGTATGTTCAGCTTTGTATCACTGATTACACAAGTGTTCATAAACTTTGCAGTGTGTACTGAAATAATGTTACTGACAACATACACAATCACATATTTCAGATTTAGCATTCACCTGGCATTCCAGCATTAAAGTGAGTGTATGGAACCTTTCTGCTGTTAGTCCATTCAAAAGTGTGCCAATACTTGTTATTAGAGAGCCCAATCCAGAAGTGCTTCTCTGGTCGTAACCCTACCAAGCTGACCAGGAAAGCATTTTCAATTCTGATAGGAAAAGAAATAGGGTACAGAAATAAAGAATGGGCTACTTGGGGGAAAAAACTGACCCACAGGTTTTAAAATGTTATGAATTATATTATATTTATTATCTAGAATCAAAACTGGCCTTTTGCATGACAAAAATGTTCTGACCTGCTTGTGATGTCAGCCAAATAAGATTCTGTTTTCACACACATCTGTTTGGCCTCTTCGAAGGTTTTAGTTTCTGTTCCTATGAAGTAGCAGTAATACCCATATCTGGTCCAACCCTTCATTATGAAAATTATGAGAATTAAAATTAGACATTTAATTATAGCTTCATTAATAATATAATAGTAACAGCACAACACTCAAACCAAACCAAAGCAAACCAAACTCTTACAGGCTTGCAGCCAGGACTTGTGACAACCGTATCGTTAGTGGATGGACTTGAATGGGCATCTTTCTTACAGATGAATCCGTACTTGTTTTTACAGATTTCATCAGCCCACTTGCCCTCCTAGAAAAAATATGCATTTCAATGAGCCATTGTATCTCATAATCTGTGTATATTCTTCACAGAACTACTGGTAGTTCTGCGTAAGCTCTGCTCAGAGTATGTGTAGAATAGCTTCTCATAAATTGTGTTTGTGAAGGAGTGAATGTACCTCTCCTCCTATTAAAACACAGTCCTCTTTATCATCAGCATTGTGGCTTGGTTCGTTCTTCCCCCATGAGACAAATGGGACACTGGAGTGGTCACTCCACTCAAAAAACATCGCAGTCTTGAGGTCGTTTAAGCCAATCCACAACTTGTCTGTCTTTACTGTTTAATTAGGTTGAAACAAATGACAAAAATTAACTTAGCACTATATCTAACAGAGCCAATCACTTTAAGACAAAATTAGAAGACCAGCCTGCAATAAAATTTCATTAAAATGTAGCACTGAAATGTTTCTATTTTAAACATTTCTATGTTATTTAACCATGTCGGGTTGATAAAATTCAATATTTTAGTGAATCAAATGATCAAATATTTCACCGAAGTTTCACACTGGTCACTCATTTTACACAAACTATTTCAGTTCTCAATTGAAGGCTTGATACACTGCCTGTAGAACTCCAGAAAAGCCTGGAGTCTATAGGCTTCTATGGAAGATTCACTTACAATGTGTTTTAATGCTGGCTCAACAGTTAAGGCTCTAATTTACTGATCAGAAGGTCAGCACCATCAACCTGCCACTGTTGGGCCCTTAAGCAAGGCCCTTAACCCTATCTGTGCCATATAATGACTGACCCTGTCCTCTGTTCCACACATAACTTCCTAGCAAGCTGGGATATGTGAAGAAAAGTATTTCACTGTGCTTTAAGGTATATGTGACAAATAAAGCTGGTCTCTGGGAGAGGAAAGCAGCTTCAGGTGAGGAGAAATGAGAAGTGTTGATGTAGTAACACCTAACCCAAGGTCTAGTTGCAGGGTGTGGCAGGAAGATGTCCCTACCACACCTGGAGACGTTCCAGGGTTAAAGGAGCAAAACGTTGTTGAGCAGTGGTACCCAGCTGATGACCCTGCAGCTGACCTATGCTATATTGAACCAGTGGCACTGAGCATGCATTAATGTTCCAGTTCCAGTAGTGTTTACCATAGCCTTAGTCACTGAGAAGGTCTGTATAGCTCTGATTATGTTAGGGGAAACATGCCTGAGTGGTATAAGGTGCAGAGGAACCAACATGGAACCAGTAGCACTGAGCATACATTAACAGTGCCAGTGGGTCTTGTTACAGACTTATTGACTGAGGAGGCCTGTATTTTTTTTGGTTGCGGTAGGCATGTTGGCAAGGCTGAAGAGTGGTAAACCTAAGGGCACTGGAGAAGGTGTGACAGGCAGTAATGCTATGGTAGGAAAACATTACCTGTGTAATCAATTGTCATTGTACCCAGATGGAGATACAGCTTTTCTGTGGGTGAATTTGGGGGCAGGTTGATTTTCATAGAAAAACATACACCTAAATTTAATTAGGTTTATTAGACATTGCACATTCACTTGTTCCACCTAGATACACAGCCGCTCCATATGATAATTGGGAGACCTCTTAAAGGTGCAGAACCTGTTAACCAACTGCCTATCAGTGAGACACTATTAAACATAATCATAATAATAAATCTATAATAATAATAATATTAGTGCCAGTCAGACTCACAGAGTGCTCACAGTAGTTGGTTTTTAGTTATATTAGGATAATTAACCTAACTAATTTTATTTTCAAAGTATTTTTAAAATGACTATTTAGTTGAACCGAAAACATATTTAAATTGAATGTACAATGGAATTGGATAATGTACCATTTTCTAATGGGCAAATACAATTTTTTCAAAGTGTAATTCTCAGTTTCTTTGTACCTTACACAGATCATACAGAATAAATAATTTAATTTCATGTAATGCTGGAAAGCAAATGCATGGGAACTCACAGTATCCAAGTTGTGAGATGGCAAAGCTTTGTTCTTCTATACTGAGAATGCTCAGCAGGTCTCCACCATCATGCCGACAGGCATCTTTTGCCTCCGACCATGTTTTTTTGGCGCGATTAAGATAGTAGCAGTGACCTGAGTAAGGTATCCATGGTCTGGGGCAAGAACCTGTGTGCACAGCTGGACAAGAAGTGACACAAAATGACATTTAAAATGACAAGTCAAGCAAAGGCAAGCTATGTTTTGTGAAATAAACAATTTTTATAATGAAGACACTGATTACCTGGTGGAATAGTGGGAGTGTAGAGGACTCTTTGGCAGATATATCCATGTCTCGCAAAACAAACATCAGTGGACCATTTTGAATCATATTGCTGACTTACTGCCCCACAGCTACGACCTGGTTGAGAAGATGGTTGCCCTATTCAAAGCAAAAGATTGAAAAAAGGAATGAATGAAATCACAGATTAAATAAATATTGCTGTATTATGGCAAACATGACACGGAATATTGATGATCTTCCTGCTTTACTCCTGCAGGGACTGTATAATGCAGCTAAATACTCACCACTGAGCCAGTTTAAATAACGTAAAGGTTGCCCATTGATCCAATGCCATCCACTTGAGGCATCTAAACTGTTTAACCCCATCCACAATGGTGCGCCATTTCCCTGAGACAAACCTGTGGGAATAATGAAAATGATCTTTTACAGTGTGTGTATATATATATATATATATATACCCACTATCATGTGTATACTATTACACCACTATTTTATTTACGTGTATACTATATCTGAACATTTAATTTTGTTTTATTGCAACACAATTTCTTTTATGTATTCAGGTAATACCTGATATGAGGGTTTGCTCATGGGGTTCAGTGATGCTTGACAGGTCTCCCAATTGCTGCTGACAGCTTTTTCTGGCTTGATGCCATGTAAGTGCAGACTCTTTGTTTATCTGGTAGTACATGCCTGTGAGAGGGTTCTTGCGCCAGAAATCATCTGTAAAGGATATAAAACCTCTAAATAGGCACTTTTGTATGTTATATGCTATAACATGTATACATTTTATTTCAGTATTCACATATATTTTTTCATTTTGTAATTATGTAACTGTCAAAAGTAATATAACTGTACCTATTTGACGTGTCGGGCAATAACCCCAGAGCTCCTTATCTTCATATATAATTTCAATTGCACACCACTCGTGTTTGATAGAGGAATCATCTCTTGTGCAGTCTGAATACCATTTATTTTTGTACCTGAATGGAAAATGGCATGGACGACCATAGCCATTTCCTTTAAGCGTATATAATTCTGCAAACATACAGAAAATGGAAATTTATTTAACTAGAAATTTTCTTGTTTTATTCAAATTTGAGTTAAATGAACTAGAGAAAGCTTAATGCTGTATAAATTACACATCATCTAAACATTATCATTACTACTTAATAATCGGTGAGTCACGTCAGTCTTCATAAAGGCTGAACTAACAGAACCCAAGATTAAGTTGTGTGTGAGCACACCATACATCTGACTAAGAAACACAAAGAGGGTGAACCAAGAACACTTTACAGATGATTTCATAATACAAGAGCCTTAGTCCTTAAAGCTTACACAAAACAGAAATATTGAAAACAACCCATCTGCAAACTGAGTTCAGAAGTCACACCCCACTTTAGTATGCAAGCAATTCAAACATACATTATTCTCTAGCTTTGTGAGCACATGTAAATTCAGAGTAAATTTAACCTGGTAAAGTAAATAAAATATACAAATTGGGTTTTAGACACAGAATTAATGTAGTACAGAACTTAAAGCATTTAAGTCATTCTAATAATTAGCTTTTTTGTATATTTAGAAATTACATTAGATCTGTTTTTGTCATATTTGCGGAACCACTGAATATTTTATTTTCTGTGTAATACCTTGATATGGTTGAGAGCAAATGCTGTCAGTTGTTCCATGTATTGTCCACTGGCTTTTGTCTTCCTGCTTTCTGGACAGTGTTAGAAGATAAGATTCTCCCTGAAGGGACAAGTACAGTGATTCATTCTTCAGACTAAACTGTGAATTGTTCGTGCATTCCCACTTTTGGAGGTCATTTTTGGCATTACAGATGTACCACTGCAGTTTATTGCCCTCCTTCCTGCTCCCTACGCCAAGGCATTTCTTCTGGGCAACATTGAAGATTCGGTCCTCAGAAGTCCAGCGAAACTGCTGCTTTGTGCTGAGAGGGTTACACACCTCTAAAAATTGCAGGCTGTCCGTCAGGCATCTGTTCTTATGTGCATTGTAGATCAAAAAATTTCCATCTATGAAAATAATTTAGCATGCACTGCATTACGAAGCAAAATATAACTTCACATTTTGTACAGTTTGTGTACTATTTTTGTGTTGTCGCTGTTAATAAATTAGGATCATGTCATTCTATTGCAATGTTAAATAGTGAAATGCTACTTGGACTACTATTTATTTTCTTCACTAACCATTGTTTCTATGCATTTTTTTTTCAATATTATATATTAATTTGCTGACTAAAATTTATTTTTAAAAAAGGCTTCAGTTTAGAGTAATGTGATTATAATGTAAAGAAAGATGCAACTTACCTGGATCAGCAAAGCAATGTGATATTTTAAGCAGAAGCACAATAACGGCCGTTATTGTCAACCTCTTGCTTTTCATCATGTTTTTCAGTGTTGCAGCCAAATCCTGTGTTAAACCTGCCTCTGTCCAACTCTCACAATGCTACTTTGGCACTGGTGACTGTTTTTCTAGCAGAGCACACATCTTATGACACATGTATTTCTTTATAACTCATGACTGATTTCATCAGAAAATCATTAGACTTCAGGGAAGATGAAAAAACGTAAGGATTTTTTTTTAAATATATTGCTTGAATCATGGTATTGTGTGCAAATTCTGCCTTTTCAGCAGTTCCAACCTTGGAAAGTGACTTATGACATATGTATCGGTAAATAGAATGAGTACAAACTCATTTTTTTTAAAAAGGGAGTACATTTTTTTTTTTTTTAATAAATAAGTTTTTGTCAGGTTTTGAATGAAAAATGTATATATTTTTTTTGTTTTTGGTTAAGAATTGAGTTTATTAATCATTTCATTAAAAAATTCACCTGATAAGAATCATTCAGTATTACATTTCTCCATGCCGTGAGCAATGATATTCATGGTTGCATTATCTCCTCTCGTTCCTTCGGAGTAAACCTCCAGGGTGTTCTCGCCATAGAAGCCGGAAGCCAATAAAATGTAAATAACTAACAGACACATTCATGAGACATTTAGGGCAGTTAAACATATGTTAAATCAAAACAATCCCTCTGACTTTTTATGAACATTTTAGTTTATGAACAGATTTTTATAGCCACAAATTAAACCTTTGAAACTGCAAAATATTTCAGAGGGGTTAAAAAAATTAATAAAAAATAATAATAATATATATATATATATATATATATATATATATATATATATATATATATATATATATATATATATATATATATATATATATATATATATATATATATATACTGTAATGCAAAGCAAGGCTATATGTCAAAAGGTCTTTCAGAGGAAATGTTGATAAAACATGTCAAAAGTTCTTTCAGAGGAAATGATGACAAAGCATGTGCTTTTACTTCCCCTTTCTTAATGTAGAATGCGCTGAATTAACAGTTCTGCATGAGAGAAACAATCCACAACATTCAAAGGAATGAAAGTGACCACACTTTCTAATCTAAATTTCACAATGAACACAAGATTTTGGATTAGATTTAGATGAAAGAGTTTACCAAAGTGATTCATTTCTTCAGATGACTGGAACATTTCATAACAAGAGGATGGGCATATTGTATGCAATATATTTGACATCTATTAAAAAAAACAAAATAATAATCATTTTATTTATATATATATATCAATTTATTAAAAACAGTGGCAAGAAAAAGTATGTGAACCCTTTGGAATTTCATGGTTTTTTGCATAAATTTGTCATAAAATGTGATCTGATCTTCATCTCAGTCAGGGGTATTGGATGGATGGATGGATGGAGTTTAATGAATCAAAATGTATATTTACAAATAAATCAAATTCAATTAAAAATCAATTCAATTCATAATCAAAATCAATAATTAGGCCTATACAAGAGGTCAGCTGCTCCAGGCTGGAGCTCTGAAGCCGAGGTCACCATGTTGAACTCTGTCTGGAGGTCAAGACTACCAGTGACTCAGTGACTCAATGTTGACAGCTGTTCGGACATCTAGGGGAAGTTCATTCCACCACCTAGGTGCCAGAACAGAGAAGAGTCTTGATGCATGCGTCCTTGTACTCTAAGAGATGGTGGCACCAAGCTAGCCTCAGTGCTAGAGGTTCGGAGGGAGTGTGGTGCAGTGTGGGGTGGGATTTTATGTCATTTTTCTGATCGTGACACCAGGTCTCTATACATCTTTGTGCATGTTTTTCTGTGAGATCCCCACTTACACTCTTATTTTGCCTTTTTCTTTACATTTCCACTGATTTTGCGATGTCTTTTGGTACTGAATTACCTTGACTCTACTACTCTCACATGCTTTTCCTGTTTTTTTGGGTTCAATTGGGGGTTGAAGGTGGTGGAGTGGGGAGGGCACATTTATCTTGTGATTGTGGAAGATTTATCTGCAAGGTTTTAGTGGTCTACAGAACATTTAAAAAAATGTTTTGTTTTTTTTTATTCTGGAAAGTTCAATTTTAAAGGATGTTCTTCACTTTATTGAACCATTTTTTTCATCATGGCAGTCTGTGTCTCTTTGTTCATTTTCTAGTTTAATGTTCCTTAAATTATTGTCCCAAACACTGCACATGGAAATCATGGTAGCTATATCCATGTGGACACAGTTTTGCAACCTTGCAAGACAGGAGGTCGTAGTTCTCTTTTTATTTCCTTCCTGTACAACTTCCAGCACTCTCTCTCCTCTTGCCCTCTTGTTCTTCTTCTTTTTTTTTTTAAAGGGTTTTCGTTCAAAGGTGAGGAGGCAATAGCTTACATATAGTACCACAAAGTATACCAGTTACAAACTTAACATACTGTCATAATATTTAGTGGATTGTAAGTTCAATAAAACATATTTAAATTGGTGAAGGGTCACACAGCTGGGAACATATTTACATGTCATATAATATTGAAAATGTAAGCCCCCTTACTCAACACAGCAGGCTGAGTCAACAGATGACAAAAGACTACAGTGGGTCCTTACTTTTTAAATGGTCTAATAAAACAAAGCAAAAACAGATGCGCAAATATCCAGTCAGCACCAGTATTGGCACTCTGGGTAATATAGGGTAATAAAGATATGCGGATAATACAACAGATTATAAAGAAATGTCTTTGGGTTACTTATTATCTTATGTAACTTAACTAATGAAATCAAATTAATAAAATAATAAATATGCTCAAAGTGCAGATCTTCAGCTTTAATTTACCCAAATCAGGTGATTAGTGTAGGAATTATGCCACTTTAATGAAAAGTCAAAGGCTGCATAAAACCTGGAACCCATAGACATCACCAGGTGCTGGGTTTCTTCCGTGGTGATGCTCTGCTAGGCCATTACTGCAGCTGTCTAGATTTCTTGCTTGTTGTTGGGCAGTTTTGCCTGTAGCAAGTGAAACGAAAGCTCAGTTGTACTCAGTTCAGGTGACTGACTTACAATTGCCATTGCAGAACATTCCACTTCTTTGCTTTAAAAAAAAGTTTTGGGTTGCTTTTGAATGTTATTGTATGTTTTGGATCATTGTTTATTTGCAGTGTGGAGCACAACTCAATGAGTTTTGAATAATGTGGCTGAATGTGATCAGACAATATAGCCCTAAACACTTCAGAACTCACCCTGCTGAGTCACATCATCAATAAATGCAGTTCCATGGGCAACCATACAGTACACGGTCACTTCGGACCGTGAGCAGTTCCTTCCATTCTCAATACTCTTCACATCATTCACCCGGAAAGTAAAACTTCTGTCATTCACCACAGTTGTCTTCTTTGGTCTTTTGAGCCTTTTTAGTGTTCCTGAGCTCACCAGTGCATTTTTTCATTTTAAGAATGTACCACATATTTGATTTGTGTCAGGCGGGGGGGAAGGACACAGGCGCGGGAGCAGGTAGAGGCTGATAGCGAATCCGGCGGGAACGAAACGCGGGATAATCCAGGGACGGGGCGGACACTGTCAGGGCGTCGGGGAAAAACCAGCGAAAGCGTAGTACAAGACGGAAGATCCAAAAGCGTAGTCAGATGCAAGCAGAGAGTCGCGGAAAACCAGGAAGTCATAGTGCAGGGCGGAAGATCCAAAAGCGTAGTCAGAGGCAAGCAGAGAGTCGTGGAAAACCAGGAAGTCGTACAGGTAATCGAGAGCTTGGTATCGCAGCAAACAAGCGTTACGAGCATATACTTCGCACCGTGAACTCGGAATGTGGTTTCTTAAATCCCTGTGTCTCCAAGAAAGCCGACACCAGGTGTTGCTCATCAGTATTTCGGTGATCTCCGCGGCGCCGCTGCGTGGGGTTTCTGGGAGTTGGAGTTCGGACGCCTCGGGCAGTGCGCATGCGGCGCTGTGTGGGCTGTTGGGAATTTGCGTCCCGACTGAGCTGCGCTCTGACAGAGCCCCCCCCCCCCAAGGGGCTCACTCCGGGAGTCCAAACGCTCCTCGGCCTCCCTCGTGGCCTGGGACCTGGGAGACCTGGGTATGAGCGATGGAAATTCTCTAACAGCTCGGGGTCTAGGATGTCCCGACGCGGGACCCAACAATGCTCCTCCGCTCCATAACCCTCCCACGCGACCAGATACTCCAAGCCCCGCCTTCGTCGCCGAGATTTCAGGATGTGACTCACTCGATACGCAGGTTGCCCCTCGATCTGGAGGGGAGCCTGGGGTTCGGTTGCAGGCACATCCTCTGCCAAGGGACCATTCATTACCGGTTTTAGACGAGACACATGGAACGACGGGGATATTTGACTGTGTGGCGGCAACTTCAGGCGGTACGTCACTTCATTCACCTGGCGGAGGATTCGATAGGGCCCAGTGTATCGCAGAGTGAGCTTCCTGCAGCTGTGAGGTTGCTTCAAGTTCCGTGTAGAGAGCCACACTCTATCCCCTGGTTGATAGTTAGGGTGGTCACTCCGTCTGCGATCCGCTTGGTGTTTGTACTTCTCCGAGATGGTTTCGAGGCGCCGGTGGGTTGCTGCCCAGATCTGCTCACTCCGCTCGAACCACCGGTTGACAGCCGGCGCAGCCGTGGGAGACGCGTTCCACGGGAACAAGGGTGGCTGGTACCCGAGTACACACTGGAAGGGAGTTAGCTGGGTGGCCGAGTGCCGCAGGGAATTCTGAGCATACTCAGCCCAGGGTATGAAAGTGCTCCAGTCCTCCGGGTTTCGAGCGCAAAAGGTTCGTAAAAAGCGCCCTAGTTCCTGGTTCACTCTTTCGGCTTGGCCGTTGGCCTGTGGGTGATAGCCTGATGTGAGACTCACGGTCACCCCTAGTTTCTCCATGAAGCTGGTCCACACCCGGGAGGTGAACTGGGGGCCCCGGTCACTGACAATTTCCTCGGGGATGCCGAAATAATGAAAAACGTGCTGGAAAATGAGAGTGGCGGTGGAGAAGGCGGTGGGGAGCGCGGGCAAGGGGACAAAACGGACAGCCTTCAAGAATCGGTCCACCACTACGAAGATTACGGTGTTCCCTTGTGAAACGGGCAGATCGGTGATGAAGTCGATGGCCAGGTGTGACCACGGTCTTTCGGGTATGGGCAACGGTCTGAGCTTACCGACGGGCAGTTTCCTAGGCACCTTGGCTTGGGCACACATGGAGCATGACGCCACCGCCTTTCGGACCTCTTGGTCCATGCCCGGCCACCAATACTTCTCCTGTAGGAGCTGATAGGTTCGTTTTGCCCCCGGGTGCCCGGTTCCTCTGACTGAATGGGCCCAGGAGATCAGGTTAGTTCGATGGCTCTCGGGAACGAACAGTTTCCCGGATGGACAATTAGCGGGGATACTGTCGGTGGGGGCTCGCGCTAATTCCTGGTCCAGATCCCACTCGACGGCACTGAGAAAGCAGGTGGGAGGGAGGACCGGGTCCGCCGGGTCGGGAGCCTGGCCCGGGGCCTCTTGCCGGGAGAGGGCGTCCGCTTTGAGGTTCTTAGAGCCGGGATGGTAGGAGACCATGAAATTGAAGCGCGTGAAGAACAGACTCCATCTGGCCTGACGTGCGTTCATTCTCTTGGTAGTCCGGAGGTATTCCAAATTCTTATGGTCAGTAAAAACTATGAACGGGTGAGCTGACCCCTCCAGCCAGTGTCTCCACTCCTCAAAGGCCAGCTTCATGGCCAAAAGTTCTCGGTCCCCTACCCCATAATTCCGCTCGAGGGGCTAAATTTGGCGAGAAGAACGCAACAGGATGCAGCTTTGGTTTGTCCCCAACCTCTGGGAGAGGACTGCCCCGCCCCCGTGCTTGAGGCGTCCACTTTCTACCACAAAGGACGGTCTGGGTCCGGATGCCGGAGGATCGGCGCGTGTGGTAAAGGCGGTCTTCAGCTTGCTGAAGGCTCCTTGGGCCCCGAGGGGGTCCAGGACAGCCGCCCGGCTGCGCCCCCGTAACAGGGAGGTGAGGGGGCTGGCTATCGCACTGAAATCCCGGATGAACCTTCGATAAAAATTTGCAAACCCCAAAAATCGCTGTAATTCCTTGACTCTGGTCGGTGTCGGCCACTTCAGCACCGCGGTAACCTTTTCTTGGTCCATGGACACCCCTTCGGGACCTATGACATATCCCAGAAACGCTATGGTGGTCCGGTGGAACTCACACTTCTCTGCTTTGACGTACAGCTGGTTCCGTAACAGTCTGTGTAGAACTTGGCGCACGTGTGACCGGTGTTCCTCCGGTGAGTTAGAGAAAATGAGGATATCGTCAATGTAGGCAATGACAAATTTTCCCAGCATGTCGTGAAGCACGTCGTTTATGAGGCACTGGAATACTGAAGGAGCGTTAGAAAGCCCATAGGGCATTACCAAGTACTCGTAGTGCCCGGTGAGTGTACTGAACGCCGTTTTCCACTCGTCTCCCTCCCGAATACGAATTAGGTTGTAGGCACTGCGGAGGTCCAGTTTTGTGAACATCTTGGCTGTCCGTAACTGCTCCAGGGCGGACGGTACCAGCGGGAGGGGATATCAGTAGCGCACACAACAGCGGTTCAGCGCCCGGTAGTCAATACAGGGGCGCAGGCCTCCTCCCCGCTTCTCCACGAAAAAGAACCCGGCGGACACGGGGGAGGTTGAGGGTCGGATGTACCCTTGTTGGAGGGCTTCTCGAATATAGTCCCTCATTGCCTGTTGTTCCGGGATGGAGAGTGAATACACCCCCCCTTTTGGCGGGACAGCCCCCGGCAGGAAATTAATGGCGCAGTCGTAGCTTCGATGTGGGGGTAATCCACTTGCCCTTCTTTTGCTGAATACCTCCTTCAAATCCATGTACTCATGGGGAATGGTGGCCGGAACCGGGCCATCAGGGCTCTCGATGGAAGTGGAGGAGATACTGATCGTGGCAGAGGACAGGCAGTGCTGAAAGCAGTAGGGGGACCAACGGGTGATGTCCCCTGTGATTTGGGGATTGTGCTGAGCTAACCAGGGGTATCCGAGGACATGGGGATATCGGGCTTTATGAATGACAAAAAATGAAATGGATTCACGATGCAAGGCGCTGGCATGCAGGAGGAGACTTTCCGTTATGTGGGTGATGCGACCATTTCCGATGGGTGCTCCATCGATGGCTTGAATGTGACGGGGAGGCGCGAGGCTTCGTAAGGGGATGTTGTGACGGTGCGCCGTCTCCTGGTCCAGAAAGTTTCCTGCTGCTCCGGAATCGATTAATGCTTCTAAAACACAGAGACCAGAAGCATGTTCAAGCCCCACTCGAATCACAAATGCTCCCCCGGAAATTAGTGTTGAAGAGGTGGGAGCCGGACTCACCGTTCTCTGGGCTGTTCCTGGGGCAGAAGGCCTCCTGGGACATCCCCGGATGAAGTGTCCTTTCTCACCACAGTAAAAGCAGAGCCGTTCTTGGCGGCGGCGTTCCCGTTCCTGGGCAGGGAGGAGAGCTTGCCCTAGCTGCATGGGTTCCTCCCCGGTTTCCTGTAGTAACCGGTCCAAGCGATTGGCCAGGGTGATGAGGTCATCCAGGGAGGCGCTGTCATCGCGACACGCGAGCTCCCGGGTAACATCAGCATTCAGTCCTCTCCTGAACATTGTTTTAAGAGCGGCGTCATTCCAGCCGCTGCGCGCAGCCACCGTACGAAAATCGAGGGCATACTCCCCCACACTGCGTGACCCTTGCTGTATGGTTAGCAGTTCCTCCCCAGTCTCCCGCTTATCTGGGCAGTAATCAAAAACAGTGCAAAAGCGGGTAACGAGTTGTTCGTAGGTGGGGTTGGGATTGCCCTCCCATTCAGCAGTTGCCCATAATTGAGCTCTCCCAGTGAGCAGTTCCATAAAAATAATCACCTTGCACATGTCTGACATCTCCGGGTGCGCAGCGAAATACAGGGAGCATTGGAGGAGAAACCCGCGGCAGCGCGCGGGATTCCCATCGTATTTTTCCAGTTGGGGAATAGAGGGGGAGCGAGGTTGAGAAGCCGTGGTTGGAGCGGGAGGGAGAGTGAGGCGCGCGAGCTGGGCGTGTAACTCAGCAATGGCCCTACCCTGTTCGGAGATCATTCGTCCATGTCCCTCGAGGGCGCGTGCCGCTTGCGGGTCTCCCGCTGTGTCCATCAGTCCGGCGAAGTATTCTGTCAGGCGGGGGGGAAGGACACAGGCGCGGGAGCAGGTAGAGGCTGATAGCGAATCCGGCGGGAACGAAACGCGGGATAATCCAGGGACGGGGCGGACACTGTCAGGGCGTCGGGGAAAAACCAGCGAAAGCGTAGTACAAGACGGAAGATCCAAAAGCGTAGTCAGATGCAAGCAGAGAGTCGCGGAAAACCAGGAAGTCGTAGTGCAGGGCGGAAGATCCAAAAGCGTAGTCAGAGGCAAGCAGAGAGTCGTGGAAAACCAGGAAGTCGTACAGGTAATCGAGAGCTTGGTAAACAAGTGTTACGAGCGTATACTTCGCACCGTGAACTCGGAATGTGGTTTCTTAAATCCCTGTGTCTCCAAGAAAGCCAACACCAGGTGTTGCTCATCAGTATTCCGGTGATCTCTCACGCATGCGCTCGCGTGGGGGTTTCTGGGAGTTGGAGTTCGGGACGCTCCGGGCAGTGCGCATGCGCGCTCGTGTGGACTGTTGGGAATTTGCGTCCCGACTGAGCTGCGCTCTGACAATTTGGCCACACCTAATGTTTTTGCTGTCTCTGATTTAGGTTTTTTTTAGCCTAATGATGGCTTCATATTGAGAGTTTATAGGAACACAAATGCAAACACCACACTTTAAATAAAATAGAGAACTTTGAATTCTTTCCTTACTTGTAAGTAAAATAATGTGGCAATAACCTGGTCATGGAAGAGCTGAACTGTTTTGTCCAATTAGTTTTGATCCATCCCTTAAAAAGAGGGACCACACATAAAAGTTTTTACATTTCTGACACTGTTCATCTGATTGGATGTATATAGCATGCAGTAAAAATAACTTACTTTTATTACTACGTTTTACCTTCACAATTGTTTCAGTAGTCCTGGAGAACTACTGTAGTTATTTAAGTTATCTAAAGTTCCACAGGTAATTCTTTACATGTTTTAGGTGCAGTAAATTACATACTTTACATTTATATAAAACCCACAAACACATTTTACAAGAGCAAACTTCAGTTTATAGCTTGTTCTCTCATACACTAATGTCAATTTAATTTAATTCAGTTAAATTCAATGTACTTTAGTGGCAGTGCTGTTACTGTAGTTATTTTACTGCAAATGCACTGAAAGGACAAAATTTTTTATATGAATAGCAGTTATATAACTCAAATAGAGTAAAACAAATGCACACCAATAATCAGTGCAAGTGTCAAAGCAGTGTGTGTGTGTGTGTGTGTGTGTGTGTGTGTGTGTGTGTGTGTGTGTGTGTGTGTGTGCCGCCAGAGCTCCAGTTACCTCATTACTCTCCTAATAGAAAATATCAACATAATCAGAAAGAAATTTAAGTTGATTATTAAGTTTGCATGTGTAAATGACAAAAATGATAAAGTAATGACATATGTGGCACCGAATAGTGCCATGGAATTTGCACAATCATTTCCCTAGCCAAGGTCCCCCTTCCTTCATTTCTTGTATGAGTAAACAGCTCTCTTGATGCCAACTGTACCATTTTACTTATTTATTATATTTTTTTTTTTGCAAGGGGAAGTGAGGGTGAGTCTAGAGTTCAGCTTCATGAATGGAGAGGCCTTGTAGTGCTGTGTCGCCGTTTCTCTGGCCTAACCTGCATGCACTTTGTATTTTTATTTGTTGGTTGTGGGATAAACCCCGCTCTGCTTGTGTTGCTACTTTGCTTGTTGTGTATGTGCATGTTGTGTGTGTGTGTGTGTGTGTGTGGGCGTGTGGGTGTGTATGCATGTTGGTTTACAATCCCAATGCTGTGGCCAGGGTGGTTGTCCCATTTTGACCATTGATCTGTGTGGAGCTGGAGCACCAAACCTGCTGCTCAAGATAAGTAGCTATTTGTAGTATTGCTAGCATACCTGGCTTGTAAGATCAACCACTCTGTTAATCAGTGCTTGTGTTTCCTCTTTCCCGTTGGCGGACAGGAGCAGTGTGGCCCACGTGAGCGGAGGCCTGAGTTCGTGGTGGAGGCTTTCACTTTCCCTTGCTGTGTGCACATTGAGGTGTCTTTTGTTTGGATTGCAGTGTTTCTCTCACGCATGGTGTATTTTCTGGACCCCCTCCCCTCTGTCGTGCAGTAGTCCAGCTCGCTGTGGTAAGCATTTCCCCTGTTCTAGTTACCCCTCCCCTGAGACCAGGTCACTCGCCCAATAGCAAGGTGCTAGTCAACCCCATAGCTACAGTGCTTATATAGCAGCCCCCTGGTCACTGTGTTGGTGGGACCTCTCCGTCAGAGTGTCAATTGTATGGTCATGTTTTACCGTGCAACGGTAATAATTAATGTGTTTTGTTGGAATAAATATCGTTGATGTAACGCATGTCTCTGGCTCCTTGGGTTTACGAACCTGTGTGCTCAAATTACCCTTAGGGGTTAATCTAGTTTAGTTCCTTGTCCTGGGGGCCGCCTCCCCTCCCCTAGGTGGCGTCGTTGATGCAACAAATCCTCAGATTCACCTTGTTCCTGCCACATTTATCTTGTAATAATTTGATATTGAGATGCCAGTAATAGTTTTTTCTTTTTGTTGTTTGTAAAGTGCACTCCATGGTGACAAGTTTATGGTCAGATATTGGGGTGGGACAGATGTTGGATTTTAGACACCTGTTCCTCATGCCATATGATATATCTAATGTTGCAGCAGAAACCTTTCCAACACAAATTTTTATCAATGTATACTGACATGTAGAGGGATTATGTTCCCTCCATACATCAGATAGGTTTTGGTTTTTGATCATGTCTAATCGAGTGGCACTCTGTGCGTGAGGTTCCTCACTATTTCTGTCGTGTGTAAAATCCAAAGTGAAATTACAATCCTCCCAAGATTATGAGGTCTTCTGCATGTTGTTGTTGGCTTAAAAAAATCTCTAATTTATTAAATAGATGTATCCTCTTTACACCTACATTTGGGGCATAGATTTTCACAAAGAGAAAGTTAAACGTGCTGATTTCTGCCCTCACTAGTCTCCCTGGGTCAATTTAGTTTTTTGACAGAATTTTTACTTTAACATTAGGAGAGAAAAGAACTGCCACTCCGGCACTCAGGTTGGACCCATGACTGAGCACCATTTCTCCTTCCCACCATTGGCCCCATTCAGCCTCATTGCTTAAGTCACTGTGAGTCTCTTGCAACAGAATCACACTCAAATTTTTTCTTAGAAAGTAACTCAGTATCTCAGAAAGTAACCTGTTCTTTTTTCCTCCCCTCATCCTATTGATATTTAGAGATCCCACCCGCAAGACTTACGGGAAGTACGTAAAAAGAGAAAGTCAGTCATCATCATCATCATCATCGTGTTTGCATTTTTCCTTTGCCTTTGCCCTCGTTATTCTTTCGTTCCCTCTTTGTTTCCTTAGTCTAATAGCAGTCAGATGTTTATTTAAATGAAATCTCACCTGTTTTGAGAGTTCATCATAGTTTTCCTTGCCATTATAACAGTTGCAGTGAATTTTTCAGGATCTGGGAAGAAATTACTGAGTTCTACACCTGTTTGTCCTTTTGTCTCAAAAAACAGTTGATTTCTTCAAGTGTATACAAATCTTGTTCAGCCGCACTTCTCATATCTGTATGTGACCAGTGTTCCTCATCCCTCGACCCATCATCAGCACATTGGGACATTTCATCTAGCTCATCATTCTCATTATCTTCAGAACCCACTGCTTGTGATTCTTTAAGTTCACACATTCCTTTATTATCTTCTTGCACTTCACTTCTATCAGTCTCATCAGTTATAATCTCAGAGTCACTAACCGGCTGCTCAACACTCCTAACATCTACGTTAGCATCACTCACCTCCTCTGAAGTACCTTCCTCCTGTGTCTCAGTGCTTTGTTTTTCCGGGTCCTGTTGATGTTGTTGCTCACTTTCCACATCTCCACACGATGTACATGGCCGCTGATCGTCTTTATGTGGGCATGTAAAACGCATGTGCCCTAGCTCCCCACATACAAAACACTTCAGATTTTTGGTACTTGCATGGATCAGAAAAGATTTCTCTTCCTGTTTAACTCAGAAAGAGACTTCTAGAGTGCGCTCCGGCGAGTTCAGAAACATAAACACCTGGCGGTGGAAAGAGGTAACGTGTATAAGCGCCAGGTTTTTACAGCCTAAAGGAATCATCCTTACTTTGCTTGCTATCTTCCCAAATCCCTGCAATTATTTTGTGATCATCTCATCACTAATACAAGGTGGAACGTTTGAGATGATAATTTTAGTTGCTGGAGTGGATAGAGGGGTGATCTGTACGTACGCTTCCTTAACCCATATTCCACTCACAGTCAGCTGGCTAATCAGTGCCTAGAGAGAGTTTTGGTGATGTTTGCCTGGGAGCGGACGCCATTGCAGCATCTACACTTTCCCGGGTACACAATATAAACTTTCGCCTCGGTTCTTATCTCTACTAAATAACAAGGGGGAAAGGATAAAGAAAAACACAAAGGGAAAAAGTAGAGAGGTAACAGAGGAAGAAGAAAAAGAATACTCCGTCCTCCCCACACACACACTCCCAGTGAAAGAGAGAGAGAGAGAGAGAGAGAGAGATTGATTTTTTATTTTAACACAACTTTATTAACTCCGAATCCTACGGTATATTTACATATAAACACTATTGGGAAAACATTGTCTACTTAAAAACAAAAGGGAGAAAAGGGGAAAAGGAAGGAGAAGAAGAGGGAAAGAGAGAAGAATAAAAACAAAAGAACCCCGTCAGATCTCTGGTAACAAAAAAAGATTCATAAACCTCAAACCCTTAGTCATTCTGAATCACATAATAGTTCACTCCTTGCGATTGCTGCCCATTTATTCAGTCTATAACGTCTCCTGGGGGACATTACTCCCATGGTGCGCTGTACAGAGCTGACGAAGGCCCTCCTGTCCGGGAAGAATTTAGTCAGTATAATGTTTCGTTTTCCTTTAGTCACTTTTAGAAACCGGTTGATCTGTTCTTCAGTGTAGAGTTGCTCAGGTTCTTGTGGACGGTTAAAATCACACGGTCATTCTGTGGTGGCCTCCTCCTCCTCCTCCATAGATTCATCTCCTGAAGATCCATCACCATACTCCAAGCTCGAGTCTTCGGACATCTCGTCATCATGTTTCGACGGGTACTCCACCTTTTCCATCTGCTTCCCTATTCTTTCAATTTATGGATTTTTATTATCAACATTCACATCTTGTTGGTACTTCTGCTGCGGTTGTGTGGGGTTTCTTTCTCCACTCGTAACTGCTTTGCCAGGCTTGAGACATGATCGCTGTGTGGTATCATTATTGTCGCTGGAATAGTCATGGGTGTCGATGTCGTTGCTGGTGCGGGGACGGGTGTCCTTATCGTTGCTTGTGCGGGGACGGGTGTCCTTATTGTTGCTGGTGTGGGGACGGGTGCCCTTATCGTTGCTGGTGCGGGTGTCGGTTTCGTTGCTAGTGCGGGGATGGGTGTCAGTATCGTTGCTGGTGCGGGGACGGGTGTCATTATCGTTGCTGCTGTGGGGACCCAAAGCACCTCAGGCGCTCGGTGGTGGCGTAGACAGTGTAGCTGTTGTCACCATGTTTAACTTTAAAGTTTACATCCAGCGTTCGTTCCCGGTTATTTAGAAACATATACACCTGTCTCCGAAACGACAGGGCGTGTTTCACTGCATGGTCTTTACAACCGAGCGGGAGATCGGACATGGGGCAGACAAACTTGCAGAACGGGATCAGCTCCTTCACTATTGCCCCGTCTTTTACGAAGGGGGGCACGTTAGAAATCACTACCCTCGTCGCAGGAGTAGAAAGGGGAGTAATGTCCAGCAGGTCATCATTTAGCACTACTACACTTTTACACAGCGTCTCAACGAGTATTTCTTTTTTTAGGAAGATCACCACAGCTTTGTCCATTCGGGAGGCGGAGTGGATGTTCTCACACCCGATCCGCTCTCCCACCGCCAGCAGAATCTCCTCCACCTGTTCTCCATTAGCCGGCACACACCTGACGCCATGGCGGAGAGACAGCGTCTCCCCTCCGGCCTCAGAGGCCATGACGCCCCGCTCACCCTCGCTGATTCACAAGTTTTCCACTTATAAATCAACAGCTGGACTTTCAAACAATTAAAGAAAAAACTGACAAAAACTCGCAAAAAACTTTGGCAAAACGCCGAACCACTCTCGCGTCCTCCACCTACCACATTCACTCTTCTGCCGGGCATGCGCAGAGAGAGAGAGAGAGAGAGAGAGAGAGAGAGAGAGAGAGAGAGAGAGAGAGAGAGAAAGGACCAATGTGAGCTTTGAGTTTTTAACACAACTTTATTAACTCCAAATTTTTGGTACATTAACATATCTACACTTTTGAGAAAACATTTTTATATTTAAAAACAAAAGAGAGAAACAATGGGGATAGGAAGGAGAAGAAGAGGGAATGAAAGAGAGAGAGAGAGAGAGAGAGAGAGAGAGAGAAAGAAAGAAAGAAAGAAAGAAAGAAAGAAAGAAAGAAAGAAAGAAAGAAAGAAAGAAAGAAAGAAAGAAAGAAAGAGGGAGGGAGGGAGAGAAAGAGAAAGAAAGAAAGAAAGAAAGAGGGAGAGAAGAAGAAAGAGAGAGAGAGAGAGGACCAATGTGAGAGAGAGAGAGAGAGAGAGAGAGAGAGAGAGAGAGAGACGTGGTGGGAGAGAGAGACAGAGGACCATGATGAGAGAGTAGTGAGAGAGAGAGAGAGAGAGAGAGAGAGAAAGTGGCTGTGGAGAGAGAGAGAGAAAGAGAGAGAGAGAGAAAGAAAGTGGACCGGTGAGGAGAGAGAGAGAGGACCCTGGTGTGAGAGACACAGAGAGAGAGCGAGAGAGACAGAGAAAGTGGACCGTAGAAAGAGAGAGAGAGGACTGTGGTGAGAGAGAGAGAGAGAGAGAGAGAGAGGACCGTGGTGAGAGAGAGAGAGAGAGAGATTTGATTTTTAACAGAACTTTATTCACTCCAAAAAATTTTTTGGTACCGTTACATATAAATACTGTTGAGAGAACATTTTTTCTATTTAAAAACAAAAGAAAAGAAGAGAGGGGGATAAGAAGGAGATGAAGAGGGAAAAGAGAGAAAAAAGATAAAAAGAACCCCATCAGATCTCCCTCAAAGAAATCCTCCTCTTAAATAAATAAATAAATAGAAAATAAATAATAATAATAATAATAATAGTACTAATAATTCCTAAACCTCAAACCCTTAGTCATTCTGAATCACATAAAAGTTCACTCCTTGCGATTGCTGCCCATTTCTTTAGTCTGTAACGTCTCCTGGGGGACATTACTCCCATGGTGTGCTGTGCAGAGTTGACGAAGGCCCTCTTGTCCGGGAAGAATTTAGTCAGTATAATGTTTCGTTTTCCTTTAGTTACATTTAGAAAACGGTTGATCTGTTCTTCGGTGTATATTTCCATCCGTTTCCCTATTCTGTCCATTTTAGGATTTTTATCATCAACATTCACGTCTTGTTGGTACTTCCGCTGCGGTTGTGTGGGGTTTCTTTCTCCACTCGTAACTGCTTTGCCAGGCTTGAGACAAGATCGCTGTGTGGTATCAGTATTGTCGCTGGAATAATCAGTGGTGCCGGTATCGTTGCTGGTGCGGGGACGGGTGTCATTATTGTTGCTGGTGCGGGTGTCGGTTTCGTTGCTAGTGCGGGGACGGGTGTCGGTATTGTTGCTAGTGCGGGGACAGGTGTTGTTATTGTTGCTGGTGTGGGGACGGGTGTTAACGCTATCACTGGACACTGCGGTAGCCCCGGTGGTGTGTACCTTACTGACCTCTTCCTGCTGTGATCTCGGTGAGACGTTACCCCCCTCTGCTCTGGGTTCCTCCTCTCCAATGACCTTCTTCTGGCTGTCTCCGTGCTGCTGCTGTTGCTGCTGCGCCCCGGCCGTGTCTCCCTTGGAGCTCCCCGGTTCGGCGTGCAGTCTTGGGTTCTGCGTCCTCGTCGTTCTCGTGCTACCTCCATGATCACGGCGGTTAATTCTGTCACAGGTCGTGACGGAGCGGAAGAAGGAAGGAGGTAAGCGCACTTAAGAACGAGTGATGTTTATTTACAAGTGAGGAGAGCAGACAAATCGCAAAACATGATCCAGAAACATAATCCAAAAACAGGCGAAGGTTAGGCAAACGGCAAACAGGCATATAAAGGGCAAGGCAGAGATCAAGGTCGTGGTACGGAAAAACAGGGTCGATAGACAAACATGAACATAAGCATAAACACGAAAGAGAGCTATGATAAAGATCTGGGAGCGGATAACCCAGCGTGAGCTATAACTAACAAGGAACTACGTTTAGTAAGTTTACTAAGTTTAATCTATTTAATTAACCGTGCCGTGTGTAGTACGGCGCGTAGTCTATATACCGGCATGAATCAACTTAAACCAAATTCAGCTGGGAGTAATTCAGACACACATGGGGATACAACCTATGAGAGACGCGGGGTCATGACGAACATAAACAAAACACACGTGTCCTCCCAGCCATTGACAGAAACGAAAACAAAGAGCTCATGTTCAGACGTCGCAACACGCATGAGCAACAGCGCGAGAGCATGCTGCTTCAAGGGGGAACCGTGACAACCCTGACCGCTCTCCTCAACAAGAACAGTTCCCATTATTCTGTGTGATCTCTGTAGACCTTTGTACGTGAAAATTCCAGATCAGAGATTTCTTAAGTACTCAAACTGACACCAACACCCACACCATGATCAAAATCATCGAGATCATGTTTTTCTTCCACAGTCTAATGTTTGATTTGAGCAAATGACCTACATCTGCATGTTTTTTAGGCCCTGTGCTGCTGCTACATGATTGGCTGATTTTATAATTGCATGAATGAGCAGGTGTACAACTATTCCTAATAAAGTGGGCAGTGGGTGTATATAAACAGTTTTTAAGAATTGCCTGCAAACTAGGGGGCATGGTGGCTTAGTGGTTAGCACATTTACCTCACACCTCTATTGTTGAGGGCTCCATTCCTTCGGGGTTTCATCCGGTCTCCTCCCCCAGTCCAAAGATAGGCATGGTAGGCTGATTGTCATGAATTTGTGTGAGTGTGTCCTGCGATGGATTGGCACTCCTTACTGAGTGTCCCCTACCTCGTGAATTATGCCTCCTGGGATAGGCTCCATAACCCTATTAAAAGTGCCCAGTGATTAAGTGTATGTGTATTAAGTGTATTAAGTGAGTGTATGCTCTTGAAACTTAAATGACTGCTGATTTACTAACTAAATTGCTATTAATGGGTTTAAATGAAATGAATTGATTTTAAAAAGTGGTTTTGTCTCATGAAGCAGATAGTCTGGACGTTGAGGGTCCTGGGCCTGTTCTGACTCACCTGGAGCAGGTGTCATCACATATTCAGAGTAACAGAGGTGCAAATGGCTCGGAGTCGAGGTCAGAAGTCACGAGTATGTTACCATCAGGACACTGGGCAGACATGAATGGCATTGCACGTTCTTCCAGTATGGCCTACGTGTACTCCTCCCACTCTGATTCAGGCTCTCTTAGCTTCCTCGTGGTTCGAGAACCTCGCTCTAAGCTCTTCCTGGAGACATTTGTGTTCTGGCTGGACACAGTGGAGATGATCAAAGTGGCTGGGGTTCAGGAGGTCTACAACTCAAACTGGGTCTTTCCTATCTACATCCTCAGCTTTTTCTCCATTCCGCATGTGGTTGTAACACCTAACAATCCAATGTTAGCGTCTTTAGGAGTCGTAGCACAGGATCTGCCCTTCCTGGTTTTACGCATCTGCCTGTTAACTGTCTTTGGCTATGTGACTCTGATACTGTACATCATGAAAAATCGGCTCACATGTCTGACTTTCACTTCCTGACAAAACTGAAGGTGTTCGAGAGAGGGAGCTTGTTCTGAGACCTCTGGAGTGGAAGCTCCTGGTGACCACTTTGAGTAAAGAAATGTACGGAGTGGATATTAACTACCAGTAGCATTGAACACACTCTTTTTTCACTGATGTTACTTCAGAGAAGACAAACTAATAATAGGAGTCCACATAGCTTTTGTAAATATGACTCCACCTGGTTATTTCTGAAAGTTTTGGGTGGCTAATATCTTATTGAAAATCTATGTGGTAAAAGTGTTTTACAGGCGCTATAAGGCATTATATTGTTAGCAGTATAGTAAATGATTTTCAGTCAGACCATCCAACACACATGAAGTTTCATTCATCTTACAACTTGTACAACTAACAGAGTTCTAACTAACAGCCTCGTCACTTTTAATTTCTATGGGACTACTCTGCCTAAGCAGGGAAAGATAGTTGGAATGTTAATAGAAATAAAGAGAGCTGAGGCGTAGCAAGCCATTAGCTTCCACCCAGCATTCCTTTATTGAATTTAAACTTTATAGACTGCTTATTTATAACCTTTTTCCGTGGGAGCCATAACACTTCAAACCGATCGAGAAAAATGCTGTTTACCTGTCGTCTCCGTCCAATACGTTCAAGTGGTAAAATGGTAAATACTTATGCAACTAGCAAAAGTATGTTTTTTGTATAGGTAAAATCTTGGACATGGTGCAGCATGTTATAACATATGTTATATGTATATATATATATATATATATATGTATATATATATATATATATATATATATGTATATATATATATATATATTGTCACGGTTCCCCCGTGCAGCGCGCGTCGAACGCCGCTGCGCATGCGCGGACATCGTCCATGCTGACGTCATCTCTTTGTCCCGTCGTGTCATAGGTCATAGGTCATAGATCCCCTAATGATGGGGATCTCTATATATACCGTGTGCCGTGCTCCACACGGCGCGATTCAATAGACATTAAGAGACATTAAGAGACATTAATAGACATTTGTACGCCTATCCACGCCACGTCTCCTTTCCAAATCACGTCTCCTGTCCAAGCCACATCTCAGGTCAAAACTACTCAAGAATGCTCATCGGTGGAGGCACTATTACGGGACACTATGGTTTTGCTGGAAGAAGAGGTACTTCAGAAATGAGTCTTGATGACAATGCGGGCACAACTAGAGGAAAAGGTGAACCAAATGCAGCTGGAACTGGAGGGTTTACGCAGCACTCTTTCTTAGCAGGAGGCACAACTCACCCAAACCAGAAGTGTTCAAGATGAGGCACTGAACCGACTGAAGTTAACTGCCAAAATGCTGAAACTAGAAAGTCCAGACCCAGCCTCACGCCCACGAGGTCCAAGTCCAGACCCAGCCTCACGCCCACGAGGTCCAAGTCCAGACCCAGTCTCAAGCCCACGTCCCTGTCACGTCCCAGGTCCCTGTCACAGCCCCGGCTCACGTCCCCGACCTCAAAGCCCAGTTTCACGTCCCCGACATCAGCGCCATGTCCCTCACTCAGGCCATGCCTCTAGTCCACGTCATGTCCCAAGCCATGCCTCTAGTCCATGCCATGTTGCAAGCCATGTCTCTAGCCCAATCCATGTCTCTAGTCCACGCCATGTCGCAAGCCATGTCTCTAGTCCATGCCATGTCGCAAGCCATGTCTCTAGTCCATGCCATGTCGCAAGCTATGTCTCTTGTTCACGCCATGTCCCAAGTCCAAGCTAGGTCCCAAGTCCAAACCCAAGCTATGTCTCACACCCAACCTATGCCTCCTGTCCCTGCCATGTCTCTGAGCCCTGTCCCTGCCATGTCTTTGGTCACGCATCGGGCCCACGACCCGGCCATGGCCCAGACTCAGGTCCCAGCCAAGTCTCAAGTCCAGGTGAAGGCTATCCCAGAGATTTTTTTTTTTTTGTGGAAGAATGGGACAGCAGGGCTCCAGCCTGAGGTCTGTGGGGAGGTCTCAGTGGTGGAGCTCCTGCCAGCCATGGAAACTGTCCTGCTGTCCAGCCCAGCCGAGAAGGCTATCCTGCTGTCCAGCCCAGCTGAGGAGGCTATCCTGCTGCCCTGCACAGCCAAGGAAACTGTCCTGCCTCCCTGTTCAGCTGAGGACGCCGCTCAGCAGCCCTGTTCAGCTGAGGACGCCGCTCAGCCTTCCTGCTCTCCTGAGGACGTCGCTCTGCTCCCCTGTTCAGCCAAGGACGTCGCTCCACCCCCCTGCTCCGCCAAGAACACGGTGCAAGTTCTTCCTGACACTGCATGGGACATTCGGACCAGGGGCCCGGGGCCGCCAATGAAAGGGGGAGGACTCTTGGCACTCCGGGAGGTGTGCCTTTGGGGGTGGGGTTCTGTCATGGTTCCCCCGTGCAGCGCGCGTCGAACGCCACTGCGCATGTGCGGACATCGTCCGTGCTAACGTCATGTCTTTGTCCCGTCGTGTCATAGGTCATAGGGTCATGTGTGTGTGCGTGTGGGAATGGCGCACAGCTGCAAGCTTGTAGGACTAATGACGGGGATCTCTATATATACCGGGTGCCGTGCTCCACATGGCACGATTCAATAGACATTAAGAGACATTAAGAGACATTAATAGACATTTGTACACCTATGTGAATGCACCTCCAGAGAGTAAAGTGTAATCGTAGTAGTCTTCGTTTCTTGTTTGTGTTTTAGCATTAGCATTGGCATTAGCATTAGCTTTAGCTAGCTTAGCTTAGTTGTGGTTTTGCCTAGTCCAATGTTTGTTCTGTTCGCACTTCACTAGGAATAAAGTTCACCGTTGTTCACTGCGATTGCATCCTGCCTACTTCCTGCACCTCCTGATAGGAGAGGATCATACTCTGCTTCAGTATGTCACAGTACATGTTGGCACTCATGGTTCCCTCAATGAACTGTAGCTCCCCAGTGCCGGCAGCTCCAGACCATGACACTCCCACCACCATGCTTGACTGTAGGCAAGACACACTTGTCTTTGTACTCCTCACCTGGTTGCAGCCAAACATGCTTGACACCATCTGAACCAAATACGTTTATCTTGGTTCCAGTAATCCATGTCTTTAGTCTGCTTGTCTTCAGCAAACTGTTTGTGTGCTTTCTTGCGCATCATCTTTAGAAGAGGCTTCTTTCTGGGACGACAGCCATGTAGATCAATTTGATGAAGTGTGTGGCGTATGGTCTGATCACTGACAGGCTGACCCCCCCACCCCTTCAACCTCTGCAGCAATGCTGGCAGCACTCATAGGTCTATTCATTGAGGGAACCATGAATGCCAACATGTCCTGTAACATACTGTAGCAGAAAATGATCAGTATGTATTATTCCGGTATGATAACGACCCCAAACACACCTCCAAGACGACCATAGGCTCCAGTTTCCCCTGCGACCCTGAAATGGACTAAGCAGTTGAAGATGGATGGATGGATGTTTGTGGGATTGTGAGACAAAGTAGAAGTGCACTGTATTTGCTTGAATCATGTTTATTTTATTTTTTAGTTGTGCAAGCGTTTTGGGTTTATAGCTCTATCGCACATTTATGTTATTGTTTTTAATTTTTATCTTTACTGTTCTCTCAGAAAACATTGTCTTATGTATGGTTAGTTTGTGTGATAAACATTTTCTCACTTCCAAAACATAACATGTCATGAAGTTTATGTATTATGCAGTGGTGGGAAGTCATGTTGCATTTCTTATCATACAAAATATACAGTATATTTTATAATAAATCTTGTGTGTCTAGACATCAAGTTTCCATTCTTCTTTTTAGTTCCCATTGAAGTCTATCGCAAAAAGAGTTGATTCCTTGATGCCAGGAATAGAAAGATAGGAGTCAACGCCAAAGCTTTGGAGTCAATTCCATGAGGCATATGAATTTGTATAGTCATAATTAAACCAATCAGGGATTGAAATTTAAATTAACACATGCAGTGGATTGCAAAATTATCCAACCCCCACACGTAATTTGGGGCTTAATTAAGAGGAGTAGTATTAAAAGTTTAAAATACTATAAATATAATAAAATATTATTCTAATTATCCATCTAATAGAGTAATAGATCTAAAAAAATAATTACTCCATTTTCAAAATAACTGTTAGTTGCAGCCCTACAAAGAATGTCACCAAAAAGACTAAACAAGTACCAGTATGTGTTATGTGTTATCAGAGGTAACAAGATATCACATTCCTCAGGTTGTTAACTAGTAGCTATGATGAATAAATAAAATATTTGATGCCATAAGATGAAACAATAAACCAGCCAGGGTGGAACTATTCAAGTGCCTCCTTTGGTTGTATAAGCAGAGGCGTAATTTGAAATTTTTCCATTTAAGTGGATGTAGTAGATTAAATTATGCATGCTCTTGTTCTTCTTGTTAGTAGTAAAAATCCTTGAGAGAGAGAGAGAGAGAGAGAGAGAGAGAGAGAGAGAGAGAGAGAGAGAGTGAAGACATGCTGATTCAGTACACAGATAAAATAATCTGATTAAATGGGAATGATGAGGAGAGAGTGTACGTTCTGATTGGCTAACAGGAGATGAGGGGTATGCTGCTGAAACACATTTGAATTATCAAAAAAAAAACAAAAAAAAAACCATATATATATATTTGTTAAATATAGGTGTGCAAGGATTATTGGCACCCCTATGAATTTATATGAGAAAAATATATTCGAAGTATTACTGGCATCCTGTCCAGGGTGTACCCCGCCTTGTGCCCGATGCTCCCTGGGATAGGCTCCAGGTTCCCCGTGACTGTCACGCCACGGCCACCAGAGGCCGCTGTGTCGCTTCATTTGGAAGGACTTTGGGTTGAGCACAGGTGTTTCGTGTTAGATCTAGTTATGTTGGCTATTTAAGCGCAGGGTTTTCAGCGCGCGTCGCTCGATATTATTTGCGCATTTGCCTATTTACTTATTTATATGTTTATAGTCGTAGTAGGAGGGAAACCTATTTATGTTTTCAGCGCTAGAGTTTATGCCAAAAAGGTTATGTTCTACACTCCGTTTGCTTTGAGTTTGTGTTTTGCGTTGAATAAAGAGTTCTGATCTGCATCTGTGTCCGACTCCACTACGTGCCGTAACAGTGACCCTGAAAAGGATAAGCGGTATAGAAGATGGATGTATGGATATTCAAAGTATTCCCAGTTGCCAGACACTACTGGAACTTCAAATGGGATCGGGTTCTATGGTAAGATGAAACCAAAATATAGCTTTTTGGTAATAAACACCAGAGGTGGTTTTGTCACACAAAGAGAGGTAGCCATATGGAACAGTCTCTCATGGCCACAGTTAAATATGGTGGTGGATCTTTAATGTTTTGGGACAGTTGTTCTGCCAGAGGACCTGGACATTTTGTTAGGATACCTGGCATCATGGACTGTCATATATCAACAGATATTAAATGAAAATCTGACTGCCTCTGCCAGAAAGCTTCAAAAGAGCCATGGTTGGATCTTCCAGCACAGGGGTGGCCAACCAGTCAAAGACTAAGAGCCACATTTTTTTTACTGTGTTACCGCGAAGAGCCTCATCATGCACATGGGCACACATGAACATCACCCCATCCCTTCCTCTCTCTCTCTCTCTCTCTCTCTCACACACACACACACACACACACACAGACCTTTGCTCAGCCACAAACAAAGTCCACAAACAAAAATATAATAATTTACTAGGCATGTTACTTAGTGGGACTTCTGGCATTCCTTGCCTTGAACAATCCTCTTCAAATCTGGCTTGTATTCTGTTATTGCCACTCGAAGCAATTCTTTCACATGGGTGTCAGTCAGAACAGATCGATGCTTTGATTTCACATGTTTCAGGATAGTGTTGTGGTTAAAAATATACATAAAACAAACAAGAGGGAGTCCTAGTATGAGTAGTATGAGTAATAGATCATTTTATTGAAAATCAGCAGTGAGCTGCACGATTTATTGGTAGGTGCTTGAATCCAAATCCAGCCCTTCCAATAAATGGGCACCTAGACACATAGAGGAGGTATTAGGTGGATATTGATGAACAGGATTCACATTTTGGGATTGACACACTATGGTTTAATAGTCACAGAGAAGGAGAGTTAGGGAGGCCCACACACATAGATAACACAGACACACACTCTTGCGCATTCAGGGTCATGCATGCAAACATAGCACACACACACACTCCCTGTCTCTCCCTCTCTCTAACACCCCCTCCCGAAGGCCCGAACGCACACACACGACATTAGAACTTTACAAGAATAAATAGTATTAAGATATTATTAGGATAATTTAATAATATTATGAAGTAGGGAGTACAGTAAACCATGTGCAAGTAGTATAACCATATATATAAAATAGAAATATAAAACAGATAAGACAGTAAATTATAAACCAGAAAAATAGGAAAAAAGGTAAAAGAAACTTACTCATAATACAGAGGATAAAGATTCTTGTCTCGCGGAGATCGGTCGGGCATGCTGTAGACATGGGCCTTGAATGTTTGGGAGAGAACCGTGAGGAGCTACAGTGCCTTGCGAAAGTATTCGGCCCCCTTAAACTTTTCAACCTTTTGCCACATTTCAGGCTTCAAACATAAAGATATACAATTTTATTTTTTGTGAAGAATCACCAACAAGTGGGACACAATTGTGAAGTGGAACGAAATCTATTGGATATTTTAAACTTTTTTAGCAAATAAAAAACTGAAAAGTGGTGCGTGCAAAATTATTCGGCCTGCTTTACTTTCAGTGCAGCAAACTCACTCCAGAAGTTCAGCGAGGATCTCTGAATGATCCAATGTTGTCCTAAATGACTGATGGTGATAAATAGAATCCACCTGTGTGTAATCAAGTCTCTTTATAAATGCACCTGCTCTGTGATAGTCTCAGGGTTCTGTTGAAAGCGCAGAGAGCATCATGAAGACCAAGGAACACACCAGGCAGGTCCGTTATACTGTTGTGGAGAAGTTTAAAGCCGGATTTGGATACAAAAAGATTTCCCAAGCTTTAAACATCCCAAGGAGCACTGTGCAAGCGATCATTTTGAAATGGAAGGAGTATCAGATCACTGCAAATCTACCAAGACCTGGCCGTCCCTCTAAACTTTCAGCTCAGACAAGGAGAAGACTGATCAGAGATGCAGCCAAGAGGCCCATGATCACTCTGGATGAACTGCAGAGAACTACAGCTGAGGTGGGAGAGTCTGTCCATAGGACAACAATCAGTCGTACACTGCACAAATCTGCCCTTTATGGAAGAGCGGCAAGAAGAAAGCCATTTCTCAACGTTTGGTGTGTCTCCCAGGTGGCTTGTGGCAAACTTTAGACGAGACTTTTTATGGATATCTTTGAGAAATGGCTTTCTTCTTGCTTCTTGAGCTCTTTTTAACCCTATTGGTTATTTCCTCTGTACATAAGCTATAAATACTGGAGCTTAAGCTCCAGTTATCAGATCACTTCTGGGAATTCTCATTGGTGTGGATCTTGTGTGGTGGACCTAAATAAAAACTGGACCCTTGCTTTTCCTCACTCATGGCTAATCGTCTCTTTTTCTATCTCCAATTGGGTTTATGGATATGAGTATTTGCTTCTAATTTTGGGTAATAGGCTAAATTCAGGCCTTCAGTAGAACCACAGACTCGCAGACATATGTTGACTCAAACATTGACAGTATCTTAAGCGCAGCCCATTTGACATTGGGGAATTTTTCCATTGGCACACTTTTCCAGAACTCAATGGTCCCTTCCCTTAAAGCAGGTTTCAGTTGGTCCTTCTCACAAAGATCAACCATCTCCAACTCAGCCGCAGCCTCATCTGTGACTAGCGGGGCTTTCAAACAGTCCGTCTCTGCAATAAATGGGTCAAAGAGGAACGTAATCTGTGGCCTTTTCAGTTGTAGATCACGGAACTGGGTCACAAAGCTTTCGTGCAGGTTAACAACCAGTGTTGAATATCTGGCTATTTGCTTATTCAGGGCGGCGCTGGTGACTTGCCCACTGGCTTTTATCAGAGTGGGAAAATACGTTAAATCTCCCTTTTGAATATGCGCCTTGAACAGCTTCAGCTTGTTGACAAACGCAAACACACTTTGCACCAGGTCAGGCAGCATTTTTAACTTACCCTGCAGGGTCAAGTTCAGTCTGTCCAAGTGACACAGCATGTCAACCAAAAAGGCCAGATCCATAATCCACTCGAGGTCCGAGAGCTCGTGATAGTCCTTGTCCTTCTCTTCTATGAACAGTTTCACAGCATCCAAAAGCAAAAAGAAACAAGAGAGTACCTAGCCTTTTGACAGCCACCTCACAGTGCAGTGCAGCGGCAGGTCACCTGGAAGCCCTTTATCCAGCTCAGCGATGAGATTCTTGAATTGCCTGTGGTTAAGCGCATGTGTGCGGATGATGTTGATGATTTCCATCACAGGCTTCATGACGTTGTCTAAATTCAATGATTTAGACACGAGTTGCTCCCTGTGGATGATGCAGTGGAAATTCCAAAATTCGGGAAATGTTTGGTCAGCTTTGCAGACCCACAAGCCTGTTCACAGATCCGATCATGGCTAGCGCTCCATCCATGGCTATTGCAGTTAGTTTCGGTATGGGCAGATTTGCTTTCGCAAATGCAGCCATCATTGTTTCTTTCACATCTATCTCACGGGTTCTGTATTTTAATGGTACAATATCAAGAAGTTCTTCTTTGATCACAATTTTTTGACTGTGCAAATATTGCCAACTGAGGCTTGTCTTGTATGTCACAACTCTCATCCAATGCGACACTAAAATACTCACATGCTTGAAGGTCAGAGTGCAACTGTGATTCAATAGCCGTATTAATGTCCGATATTCTGTGTTCAACAGTGTGGCGGGACAGTTGGACATCTGATACCATTCGTTTTAGTTTGTCGTTTTCAGGAGACAAGATTTCAACAGTGTCACTGAGGCATTTTTTTAACGAACTCCCCTTCATTGTATGGCTTTTTAGCCCGTGCAATGTTCCAAGCCAGTTGATACGATGCAAGCATTACGGTCTCTGAGTGCTTCATAAATTTTTGGAAAAACTGTATCTGCTTTTCTGCCTGGCATTTCAAAGTGACCAACTTGTGCTTGCGAAGTTCAGTCCCTATTGGAAATTCCTGGTTGATGTTAGCATGGAGTGTGCTGAAGTGGCGCTGAAGATTTGAAGCTTTGAAATGCACTAATGACGCCTGACATATAAGGCAGAATGGCTTGCTGTTGCACTAAAAAAAAAATAGAAACTTTCCCACACTGTTAAAAACGTCCTGTGTTCATCTTCATATTTTTGTTTTGCTGTGCATTTTTTTTCTGCCCTTTTGAGAGCAAACTTGACACAAATTGTCTACTCAAATGTAGGGAATGTAGGGATGTCCCGATCTGATCACGTAATCGGAAATCGGGACCGAAACCTGAGCGGAGCAAATACGCCACAAAAAAAAACCACAAACACAAATTTCGATATGAACCTAATAGCCACATGAAACCAGGCAAATAACCGCATGCGGCTCGGGAGCCGCGGGTTGGCCAGGCCTGTTCCAGCAGGATCCAAATGATCCAAAACATTCATCAAAATCAACACAAACATGGTTTACTGACCACAAAATCAAGATCCTGCCATGACCATCCCAGTCCCCTGACCTGAACCATATAGAAAACCTGTGGGGTGAACTAAAGAGGAGAGTCCACCAGTGTGGACCTAGAAATGTAAATGATCTGGAGAGATTCTGTATGGAACAATGATCTCAGATCCCTTTCCATGTATTCTCCAACCTCATCAGGCATTATAGGAGAAGACTCGGAGCTGTTATCTTGGCAGAGGGAGCTAGCACAAAGTATTGACTCAAAGGGTGCCAACAATTGTTGCACATCTATATTTAACACACACACACACACACACACACACACACACAATATATATAAATAAAAACCTGTGTTGTGTTTGCAATTGTTTGATATCCATGAGAGTAGATATAATTTTTGAAAAAACAAAATATAATAATTTTAAACAATAAAGACATTTTATTGTTTATAATTCATAAATAAAACAAAGAATCTTTTCAGTCATAATTTAAATCGTAAATTGAATGAAATTGTAACTGGAGTGTACTATGTATGTCTGGGAGACCTTTGTGAATGTTATGTTTTTAGTACACTCCTGCTATAGGTCCTGAGCACCAGTGTACCATTTACATTCTTAAACGACTTGCGTATATCTCATTTATACAACTGAGCAGTTGAGGGTTAAGGGCCTTGCTCAAGGGCCCAACAGAGGCAGCTTGGCAGTGGGTTGGATAGGATTTTGAACACACCCCCTTTTGATCAGTAGTCAAATCTTGGAGTTCAGGTTGCCAGATTGGAAGGTTTTATACCTAGTTTGGTTGGACAGTTTTGGAACTTACTCACAGGGGAAAAGTACCCAAACATGAGGAAATGTACAACCACCTTGATTGCATTATTTGGCTGTACTTATTTATGTGAGTCAGCTTTTTCCCACATGAAGATTATTAAGTTCAAATACCGATCCACAACAACTGATCATCATTTGGAGGCCTGCTTGAGACTGGCTACCAGCAGCTACTGTCTGGACTATGCAACCCTGGCCGATTCTATTCAGTGCAAGTCATCAAAGTAAAGTATTGACCAAAAATGTACTGAATTGTGGTGTGCCAGAAGGGCTCATGCAGTTATGCAATGTACATGAACATGTATATTGTGTGTATATATCCGTGAAGTATACTCAGAGTGTGTATATAAAAAAATATAAATAAATATATGTTTCGTATTTTTAATGTAGGTAGATCTCCTTGACTGGTCATGTTAAAAGTAGCTCGCAAGTCAAAAAAGTGTGAGCACCCCTGGGCTAGACCATACATGATTATAATGGATTCTGTCTAGCAGAATGTCTAACAAGGCTAATTCCATTAAACTGTACACATTATTCATTTTGAGAAGTGAGTAAATGGGTTATAGTATTATATTTTTATGATTGCACTAAATGTAATCTATCTTGTCTAAACCTTACACCACAGTTCAGCAAGTGAAGAAGAAATCAGTAAGTATGCGGCTCTGATACTGTACCTCCAGAGTGACATACTGTATTTTCCAGAATTAACAAAGCTAATTCTCATTTCCTCATACTATTGTTATTGATGTGACTCCATTGTATTCCCAACTATTAGCTTCACTCTGCCTGTCAATCAATGAACTGTCATAGTAAAAATAACTGCACTTATAGTTTAAATCATAAAATCTAAATCTTTTTTATTTTTAAATGATTTTGTGAGGGAGAACAACTGGCAGCATATGACGTTGTGCCTTCCATGTGTCCTGTGATGCTGATGGGGCCTTCACTCAAGGGTTACGAGGTGATTGAATCCCTTCAATTGTCAGACGCTTTGTTAGACCCTGCATTTAGGGCTAATTTTTATGACATAAATTTTTCTGGCACCTAAGCGTGTAGCGAGGCACACATCACCAGATCACCAAACACTACTGATTGACTTGACTGACGTATGTCACGATTTCCCCTTGAAGCAGTGTGCTCTAGCATGAATGCGCGAGCACCTGCTTTTCCAGTGTTGACAGCAGTGACATGTATACACGTGCCTTTGTTATTGTTTAAGTCACGTCTCCTCCCCATCCTGTCATTGGTTGTCATGTCACGTGTGGTTGTATTGCCCTCAGCTGTTAGCGATTACAAGGCTGAGCATGCCGGCATATATACCGCGTGTCTCCCCACACTCAATGTGAAATATTAGACGTAGGTTCGCATAGAGATAGTTTAGGTTTTGTTTCATATAGTCCTAGTCATAGTCATAGTCTGTTAGATTAGTTTGTACTGGTTACTCCGCTACCAGTCCCTCGCTGTGTTTCTTGTTTCTCGTATTGTTTATCGACCCTGTTTTCCTTGACCATGACATAGTTTTCTGCCTAGCCCTGTGTATACCTGTTTGCCGATTGCCGGACCTCTTGCATGTTTTGGATTACGTTTATGGATCATGTTTTGAATTTGTCTGTCTGTCTCTCTGTATATAAAACTACCGTTCATACTGCTTTTGCATCCGCCTTATCTTCTGCTCCATCATGTGACAACGTAGCACTAGGTACAGTAGCTTCAGTGATGAAGGGGCATAAAGTGAGTTATCAATGTGCACTAGTATGTCCGTTTAATGATACAGCACTTCCATGTAGTCAAGTTGTTGAAAGTGTGAAACGATAAACAATACAAACGTGACTTTGAAGTAATCTAAACATATATTATGAAAAATAATGAAATATGAGCAGAAATAATTCATTTTTTTGCCTTTGTTTATTTATTCATTTTCAAGCAGAAATAATTCTAAACAATAGATGAACTACTATACTCACAGGCAGATGGCGCAAGATTAAAAGAGGTCTCGAATCATGGACTGCATCTTTAATCACATACTGTGACAGTACTTACTTCGTTAGGTTCAGTACCTACTGCTTGGCCATTGATACTGTACAAACTGATCAGTGTATGTGTGTAGTATGAATAAAATCTGGAAATAATTTGTCATGTGACCTACAACTTCAAAAAAGCCGATGTGTTGCCTTCGGACATTTTGGATTCTACCTTGTAAATCTCAATGTAAACTGCAATGGATCATTAAAGGATAATTTAAAAAATGACCATATAGGCTAATTAAATATTGGCCTTTAAAGTTGTAAACTATCTTTAAATAAAACCTTTAAGAAGTATTATGATATTGAATTTGTCTTGTACTGATGTTAAAGCATGTTGCACAATAAGATCATTTAGGTTATTTTACTGTATAAATAGGGATTACTGCACCCTCTGCTGTACAACCTGCATTTTGCAGTCTACTTTCTCAGGATTTAACATGCCCTAACAGTGGGGGAAAAATATTTGATCCCCTGCTGATTTTGTACGTTTGCCCACTAACAAAGAAATAATCAGTCTATAATTTTAATGGTAGGTTTATTTGAACAGTGAGAGACAGAATAACAACAAAAAAATCCAGAAAAACGCATGTCAAAAATGTTATAAATTGATTTGCATTTTAATGAGGGAAATATGTATTTGACCCCTCTGCAAAACATGACTTAGTACTTGGTGATGACTTAGTAATTACTTTTAATTTTCAATGCTCTGGCTGAGTGCATGGCCCTGTCTATCATCCCTTTGATGCGATGACGTTGTCTTGTCCCCTTAGCAGAAAAACACCCCCAAAGCATAATGTTTCCACCTCCATGTTTGACGGTGGGGATGGTGTTATTGGGGTCATAGGCAGCATTACTCCTCCTCCAAACACGGCGAGTTGAGTTGATGCCAAAGAGCTCCATTTTGGTCTCATCTGACCACAACACAGCTCTTTGTCATCAACTCAACTCGCCGTGTTTGGAGGAGGAGGAATGCTGCCAAGTCATTGATACCAAGTCATAAGTGTGTTGAGGACAACAGGGTTTTCAGTATATAGGGAAAGTTTTGTCGGTAAAGAGGAGTAAAGCAGAGCAGGTAAAGAGTATTACCTACAAGAAGATTATTCCAATTTAGACCAAGAAGATCCAGGAGATTGAACCCAATAACTAAGTTTATGGATTTTCGCAGCCCAGTAATAGAATTGAAAATTGGGTAATGCAAGTCCTCCACTAAGTTTACATTTCTGCAATAAAGATTTACTAACCCTTGGTGGCTTCCCTCCCCAAATAAATGTACTAATTATCTTATCCAGTGAATCAAAGAATGATTTTGGGAGAGAAAGAGGCACTTGCTGGAACAAGAACAGAATCTTTGTTGATATATTCATTTTGACGACATTGATCCTGCCAATTAGGGAAAGGAGTAAGTAACCCCAACTCTGAATGTTAGATTTAACCTTTGCGATAAGGGGAGTGAATTATTTGATAAAAAGATTAGATAGAGAACGTGTCACGTTGATACCTAGGTATTTAAAACCTGACTGACTAAATTGAAACGGTAGATCTGACTGTTGGAGAGACAAAGCTGAAGTATTGACAGGAAAACAGTCGCTTTTATCTAAATTTAGTTTATAACCAGAGACAACACCAAAAGACTGCAGAACATCCAAGACAGAAGGCATAGAGGTGATAGGATCTTACAATAGCAAATCATCAGCATATAGCAACAATTTGTATTCTACACCGTATTGAACTATTCCTTTAAATAAGGAGGATGATTTTGGTGCAATAGAGAGCGGCTCGATGGCAACAGCAAAAAGCAGTGGGGATAAAGGACAACCTTGGTGACACCCTCGTCCAAGCACAAAATAATCAGAATAAGTATCGATTGTCTGAACCCTAGCATTACGGGTTGAGTAAAGGAGGCTAATCCAAGAAATAAACTTGTCCCCAAATCCAAACTTCCTCAAGACTGCAAACAAATACTCCCATTCGACCCTATCGAATGCTTTTTCAGCATCTAATGAAATCACAATCTCAGGGTGAACAGCCGAATGCTTTGAATAAATTATATTAAAGAGTGTACGGGTATTGAAAAACAATTGACGTCCCTTTATAAAACCATTCTGATCTTCAGATATAATATAAGAAAGTACATTCTCTAACCGAGATACCATTACTTTCGCCAACACCTTTACATCTGCATTAAACAGATGTAAACAAAACTTTGCATTTGGTACATGTACACATTGTTCACAAGCAGCCGATGAAGACCAGTGTCCGGGGGCTTTGTTACAAACCTACGTAGGTTAGTACAGGAAGTAAAGTCTGGAATCACTAATGACTCAATTCAGCTGTTCAGAATGGGTTCCTTCATTTGGGAGTCGAAACTCTGAAGACTTTTTACATTCGCAAACAGCTCTTTAGCACACTACATGAAAGGTAATATCTGAAAAAGCATAATAGGTGCATTTTAACGTGAACAGATTATGTGGTGATTAACAACAACAAAAAACATTTCTGCTGTCTTTTGCAGGTTACAGACATGATGCAGAAGGCCCTATTTGATTTTTTAAAACACAGATTTGAAGGCAGGTATGTAGTTACTTCATGTTGGTAGAATACTTATTGTAATTATGTTGGTGTTCTTTTGCTGTCAGTAAAGATTGATCAGGTTTATAGTTATTCCATTGTCATCTGTTTATTAAATGCTGCTTTATAAAAAATGATCTTATAGGGTATTATATTAAATCTATATGTTGGAACATCTTTCTCTTTTTTCCTTTGATAGAATAACCATCACTCGAGTGTGTCACGTGTGGAGATTGAGGCAGAAGCAGTCGCAGATGTTTTTAAACATTTAATATAATCAAACAGACTACTAAACAAACACTAAGACAACTTGGCAAGAGACTATGGCAAGAAACAAAACACACCGACATGAAAGACAGAAGTCTCAGACGACGAATCCCGCCCTCCCTCCCCTCTTCTGGATGTCACTCTGCCTTCCCGTTCAGCTAAGGTCGTCGCGCAGCCTTCCTGTTCGGTGCGGTTGTGGTGCATGTGGTGCAGTGCAGTGGCTGATGGGAAATGGAGTCCAGAGTTCCCAGATACGTGACAACATACAGATTGTTGTGTTTTTTTTTGTTTTTTTTTTGTTTTGTTTTTTAATTATAGCATCTTATTTGGCCATTCCAGAGTTTTATCAAATGTCCTGACTTTTTCATTGGGTGATGTTTTTAACTGCTTTGAATTGTCTGGTGACAAAATGTTTATATTGGTTCAGCCTTACTATAGCCTACGCTGTGGTTGCTAATTTGTAAAAGTCATTTGTAAAAACATTTTTTTAAAGGGATGTATCTGTGTGTTATTAACATTACAGATGATATCCTAAATATATTATATATATATATATATATTATTTTTTTTTACAAATGAAACATTGCATTTAGAAATACAAGTGGAATGTCCTCCTTCACCTTTTACTTGAGGACTTAATCAGAAAGTAGTTGTTACGATATGGCCAGCAGATGGCACTGTGGCTTGTCTTCCGATGAGTCACATGACTTTGTTTTGGTTTGCTTGCTTCAGGGTTGAGCATTAGCTTAAGCATTTTGATTTGTCACAGGTGTCCATGCTTTGTGTTAATCATGTTCATTATTTAAACCCCTGGATGACTGAGCACTGTGCTCAGTAGTATTAGTTGTAGTATTTGTAGTGGTCGTGTCGTTTGTCTTGATGCCATGAAGGATATTGTTATGCCAAGTTTCCCAATTCAAGTTTGCCTGGGAAGACCGCATTTATTTTGGTTTTGTGTTTGAGTTTAATAAAGACTTTGATCTGCACCTGCATCCGCCTCCAGTCTACGTAACGTGACATAATACTGAGCCGTAAAAGGAAGCAGCAGATCAAGGAGAAAATGAGCGTGGAGTTGGGCTGAGTGTTCTGGGAGAAGCAAAGGATAATTGACGAAGCACTGGTGCGGTTCACTGACCAGATTGGGCTTAAACAGCTCAGTGGGCATCTTGCTTGGCTCAAGTGCATGTACGCAGAACAGAGACAGCTGCAAGCTGAGCTATGTGCCATGCCGCCCCCCACGCCCTTTACCCCGTCCCCGCCACCGAAGAACCACACCATGCAACACAGCCAGCAAAGCGGCCGGAACATCTGGGGCTTCCCACTGCAGGGGAGTTGCAGTGCAGGACCACGCCACACAGGCCCGAGGTGAAGGCTGGCCCAGAATTTTCTTGGGGGGGGGCAACGTGGACAGCAGAGCTCCAGCCTGAGGCCTAAAGGGAGGTCTTAGCTGTGGAGCTCCCGCCTGAGGTCAACATGGCAACCTCAGAGCTACAGCTTGAGACATACGGGGAGGTCTCTGAGGGGGAGCTCCTGACAGCCAAGGAAGCTGTCTTGCTGTACAGCCCAGCCGAGGAGGTCGTCCTGCTGCCCTGCACAGCTGAGGGAAGCTGTCCCGCTGTCCAGCCCAGCCAAGGAGGCCGTCATGCTGCTCTGCCTGGCTGAGCCGGTTGAGCGTTAGCTTATGTACTTTGATTTGTCACAGGTGTTCATGCTTTGTGTTAATCATGTTCATTATTTAAATGCCTGGGTGACTGAGCACTTCGCTCATTATTATTCGTTGTATTAGTTGTAGCATTTGTAGTGGTGGCATTATGCCACTTTTCCAGATTCAAATTTGCCTGGGAAGACCGCGTTTATTTTGGTTTTGTGTTTGAATTTAATAAAGACTTTGATCTGCACCTGCATCCGCCTCCAGTTTACATAACATGACACTAATTTCATGGGATAATAAAGACATTCTTATTTTTAAATATCAGAGATGTACTTTTCTTTGTATCGCTATGCACAACTAATAAATTAAAATATTAAATGAAGGCAACATTTTAATTGATGTTTTTAATATTTTGTTTTAGTATAATGATTTAATGTTAACTTTGTATGATAGAATTGTGTATTTTAAATGTTTACTGGTGCATCTTTCTTTTTTTTTTTTTCCTACGCTACAGATCCAGTGGATAAATATTGAATGAATTCCCACAAGTTTATTATTATTTCACCCTCACATTTCTCCTTGCTTCTTCGTCCTTTAGGAGGTCTTTGATGTCATCTTAGATGAGAACCAGCTGTCAGATGCCTGTGAGCACATAGCTGAATACCTGGAGTCTTACTGGAGAGCCACTCACCCCCCAGAGGTGGAAACAGCCAAGCCTGCAGTGGAGCCCACAGAGAGTACACTTCCCAGCAGCCCCACACCTGCTAAGGTAGACATGCATGCACAATGGCATTCAGTTTTCTGTTCCATTTTTCAGTTAAATACAGTGGTTGAGAAGAACACTTTTACCATTGTGTGTGCTGTTGTTTGTAACTCTTTTTCTTTCCACCAATTAAAACTATTTAAAGAAGATAGATATGAGGTAGACGAAACTCTGGTGAGTGATATGGCATATGCTGGATGCTTTAAATAGATTAAAAGAGAGAGTATAAAAGTTGGTGTCTTAGGAAGTAGTCTTAGTCTTTAGTTGGATGTTCCATTAAATAACAGTAGATGAACTTTGTATAGTGCACCATAGAGTTTCATCTTCGCCAATATTAAGGACAATAACACTTTTTAAACCAGCCAGAATATACTTTTAAATTTGTATGCATAAACCTGACAAAAATAAATACAAGATAATGGATGAATGGCTTTAAATCTGTATGACAGATCAGTACACCTGTAGCTATTTCCTGAGAGCTTTTCCAGACCAGGACTCTCTTTAAGGAGAAGCGTTTTAAAGCATCTTAGAAGCCTCTGTTTTAAAATGGTCTGATCACTTTTTTGTAACCTGCTACATATGACAATAAATAAATAACAAATACATACTGTATATTAACTGCATGATGGGATGACATGACTCAATCATCTAAGTGAATACTCAAAGAAGACTTTAACATATGCATCATACCCGGACATGTCAAAATCATCATGGGATACTGCTTATGAGTGTTATGAATCCTAAATAGCAATACTTTTTTGGATAGTCTAATTTATAAATGTCATCAACCAGCGCTCTGGAGAAAAACTGGCGCATCCCCAGAATGAGGAGCAGAAAGAGGATGAAAAAGAGGAAGTGAGGGAGGAAGAGGCAGCTGAGGAGGAGCACCTCCTGAAGAGTGAGCCAAAAAGACCCCAACATAGCCACCACAATCACCATCACTGCCGGACCAGCACAGACCACACCGAACAGCACAACCACCACCCTGCCCACCATGGACATAGATATTGTGGCAGGTAAGCACTCCAAGCCTCAGAGCCATCGTCTGCTGCTAGATGAAGAAAGATTGGACCAAACAGAGGCACACCCTACCCAGATTACAATCCATAAAGACCAAAACCATCATTACCACCACCACCATCATCACAGAATGAGCACGGACATTCACAATGAATATTAACAAGACTATAAACTGAAGCACAATCAGTGCAACAGGCAGCATAGTCATCAGAGACAGCTACGCCATTCTAATGAACAGACGCTGCCTTTACACCACTATGAATCATCTGAACATGAACAGCACTACAGCCTTGAACACAAATACCACTACCGTGGCCAAGAGCGAGACAGAGACAGGAACAAGGAGAGGGACAACGACAGACATGATGAATCTGGAAACTGGAGCAGAGACATGTACATTCATCACTGACTGATTTGCAGTGTGCTGATGCTGCTATGTGAAGCCTAGATATAATGTTAATACTTGTACCGTTCAAAGGTCTCACCAAGAACATGCACAATTACTGTATAGGCTTAGAATGTAGGTGCAGATGCAGGTTACTTAATTATTATTCAAATGTAGTGTATTTTTTAAACAATTACAGCTGTTTATTTTACTATATATATATATATATATATATATATATATATATATTCTACAATAATTATTCAACATTAAATATAGCTAAGGACAGTGCTTTGCGAGAACAACTAGTAAAAAACAAAGCATCTTTTCAGTTATATCCACCTGGCATTTCCATTTAGCCATTTACCAAGTATGCTGTTTCTACTAGGAGCATTATCTCACACAACAAACTTGAAATAACAAAATTAGACTAGTTTTTGCTTCCACAGTCTGCCTTAAGAAACTTCTGAGAAACCCTTTTTTCTACCTATATTTTAACATAAGCTCTTTTTTTCTGTCTATTTGTTTTTAATTTCCACAATATGGCTTCTCAATGATCAAATCATCACCATTCAAACCCTTAGCAAATTCATTATAATTATGAGTATTAATGTTGAAAAGTCTTTATACATGTGCCACATCACAACATTTCCAACATTTAAAGAAAAATTATGTAAAAATGTTTTAATTTACGTATGAACCTTATCAATAGATCATTGACTGTTATTTTGAGTATATACTGTAGTGTGTGTGTGTGTGTGTGTGTGTGTGTGCGCGCATGCATTACAGTATGCACTTTGTTTGCTTTCTTGCTTACATGTCTTTCATTCTTTCACCTAGTCTTTCATTCAGTCATTCTCAGCCCCTCAAGCTTTCTGTGGCTAATCATATAGCAGTACATTTTTTTCCTGATCATTTCAATAAATATGGTGCCATTGCATACTTTGCATTCTGTATGCATGCATCATAATATTGCAAAAAAATATATATATATTTTTTTTTTTTGTGTTTTTTTTTTGTTGTTTTTTACCAACCTCTCTTTGATACTGTTGGAAGTGTTAACCATTGCTATATTTTCCTAGAAATTTATTTTACAATGTTGGAAAGAATCATAAACAAGGACTGGTACAGTAGCTCTTAATTGTGCCCTGGAATTCCTCATATGTATTTATTTATTTGAAAGATTTTGAATTTATATTGATTTCTAATAATGATTGAAGTATTTGCACACTTTCAATTTTGTCCCAGGGCATATCATTTACTCCCCTGACTCAGATGACAAAAGTTGTTTATCTTTTATTTGCCTTAATATAGTGGTATTTTTTATTCTCAGATTATTATAGGCCATTCTCAAGATCTATTAAAGGTGATCTTAACACAAACTTAACATATGATCATTAGCCTATAACAGAATGTTAGCACACAGTATTGTTCCTCAGCCTTGGTCAGTGTGTCACGGTTCCGCCTTGAAGCAGCATGCTCTCGCACTGTTGCGCATACGTGTTGTGACATTCGAACATGTGCTCTTTGTTTTCGTTTCTGTCAATGGCTGGGAGGGCACGTGTGTTTTGTTAATGTTCGTAATGACCCCGCCCCGTGTCTGTCATAGGTTGTATCCCCACGTGTGTCTGGATTACTCCCAGCTGAACACTGTTTAAATTATTTCATGCCGGTTTATATACTACGCGCCGTACTACACACGGCACGGTTAATTAAACGTATTAAACACATTAAACTTAGTCTCTTGTTAGTTATAGTTCACGCTGGGTTATCCGCTCCCAGATCTTAGTTCTAGTTCACGTTCATGTTTAGGTTTATGTTTGTTTCTCGACCTTGTTTTCCGTGCCTTGTTATTGATATCTGCCTTGCCCCAAGTCTATGCCTGTTTGCCGTTCGCCTGACCTTCGCCTGTTTTCTGGATTATGTTACGTTTTGGATTTGTCTGCCTCTTGTAAATAAACTACACTCGTTCTTAAGTGCGCTTACCTCCTTCCTTCTTCCGCACCGTCATGACTTGTGACAGAATTAACCGCCGTAATCATGGAGGTAGCACGAGAATGGCGAGGACGCCGAACCCAAAACCGCACGCCCAAGATTCCCGCCTTGGATTCCATGAGCTTCGCACAGAGGTATTCCGTGGTATTCCGTGGACATGCCGGAGTCGTATGATGGCTACTTTTACCCGGATGAGTTTTTGATGGACTGTTAGCATTATTTTTCCAGCCTATGTGACCCGAAACCGACTGAAGGACAATTCATTCTGTTTATCATGTCTCGCCTCGTTGGCGCAGCTCGCGCATGGGCACAGCGAGTGGCAGCCAAGGAATCCCGGGTGCTGGAGGATATTTGGCAGTTTTTGGAAGTGTTTTTGGAGGAGTTTTGAGAACCAGGACAGAACTATGATCAATTGCTGGAGGAAGTGAACGTGGTGGAACGCCCATTCCCCAGGTATTATGGGCAGGTGAGCACTCCAGAGGAGACGGAAGCGAGTTTCGCTCATCTCCAAGTTTCCCGACCAAGCTAAGTCTCCAGCCCCTGCCATGCCTCAGGTCCATGTCCCGGTCCAGACCAAGCCACAAGTCCAAGTTACCGTGCATCCTGCTAAGCAGTATCCATTCATCTCCAAGTCTGCCGACCCAATTCACAAAGTTCCGCTCACAGCCAAGTTTCAAGTTCAAGCTCCAGTCACAGCCAAGCCTCAGGTTCCAGTTGTAATCACTCAGAGTAAGAAGGAAATGGTGGAAAAAATTAGCAGAATGGAGTTGGAGAGTTTGAGCAGCACTCTGTCTGCAATGGAGAAGAAATGCATTGAAGCTACGAAAGAATGCTCATCCGTGGAGTTGCAGCTACAGGAAACACAGGTTTTGCTGCAACAAGAGGAGACACTCCAGAAACGGGTTCTGAGCATTCGGCTCTGTTGACTAGAGGACGAACGAAACCAACTAATGCAGCTTCTGGAGGAGGAGAAGGATAAAAGAAAAAGTGCAGAGACCCAGCTTCACCAAATCCAGACTCGGTCTCAAGCTCACAGCGTCCAGGTCCAGACTCAGTCTCAAGCTCACAGCGTCCAGGTCCAGACTCAGTCTCAAGCTCACAGCGTCCAAGTCCAGACTCAGTCTGAAGCTCACGATGCCCAAGTCCAGACTCAGTCTGAAGGTCACGACATCCCAGTAACAGCCAAGGCTCACGTCCTGTTGATAATCGCTCAGAGTAAAAAGGAGTCACATCGACAGGAGGGGGAATCTGGGGTCGGGGCTGAGACCGGCTCCCACCCTCCCTCCCTGTTTTTGATGCCTGCTCAGCCTCCCTGCTCTGCTGGGGACGCCGCTCGGCCTCCCTGCTCCGCGGAAGACGTCGCTCCCCCTTCTTGCTCCGCGGAAGACGTCGCTCCCCCTTCTTGCTCCGCGGAAGACGTCGCTCCCCCTTCTTGCTCCGCGGAAGACGTCGCTCCCCCTTCTTGCTCCACGGAGGACATCGCTCCACCCCTGGGCTCAGCGGAGGGCATCGTTCCTCCCTTGAGCCTCACGGAGAACTTCGCTCCTTCCAATGGCCTCGTGGAGAACCTCGCTTCCCCCTTGAGCCTCGCAGTGAACTTTGCTCAGTGTCCCTACTTCGCCAAAAACATCATGCAGTTTCCTGGCTCTGCTTGGGACATTCAGCCGGTGATGTGGGATGTTTCATGGCACTCCGGGAGGAGTGCCTTTGGGGGGGGGGGACGACTCTGTCACGGTTCCGCCTTGAAGCAGCATGCTCTCGCACTGTTGCGCATGCGTGTTGTGACATTCAAACATGTGCTCTTTGTTTTCGTTTCTGTCAATGGCTGGGAGGGCACGTGTGTTTTGTTTATGTTCGTCATGACCCCGCCCCGTGTCTGTCATAGGTTGTATCCCCACGTGTGTCTGGATTACTCCCAGCTGATATCTGTTTAAGTTAATTCATGCCGATTTATATACTACGTGCCGTACTACACACGGCGCGGTTAATTAAACATACTAAACACAGTAAACTTAGTCCCTTGTTAGTTATAGTTCACGCTGGGTTATCCGCTCCCAGATCTTAGTTCTAGTTCATGTTCATGTTTAGGTTTGTTTGTTTCTCGACCCTGTTTTCCGTGTCTCGTTATTGATATCTGCCTTGCCCCAAGTTTATGCCTGTTTGCCGTTCGCCTGACCTTCGCCTGTTTTCTGGATTATGCCTTTGGATTACGTTTTGGATTTGTCTGCCTCTTGTAAATAAACTACACTCGTTCTTAAGTGCGCTTACCTCCTTCCTTCTTCCGCACCGTCACGACTTGTGACACAGTGTGTGCCCCTTTTTCATTTTGATGTAGTAACAAACTCAGATAGTGCACTGGTTTATTTCATTGACTTTACAGTCATCCCAGTTTTATAATTCATCTCAAATTGTACAACATTTTTGACACAACTTGAAGCACTGTTCATTACGTTGGTCTTTTCAGGCTTAGAAAATATAATTACTCTATGCATAAATTTGTGAGTATTTCTATGTATTTGTGCATACAGATGCATCTCAAAAAATTTGAATGTCGTGTAAAAATTATTTTTTTATTCGTAATTTATATTGTAGATTCGTTACACATAAAGTGAAATATTTCAAGGCCTTTTCTGTTTTAATCTTGAAGATTATGATTTACAGCTCATGGAACTAAAAAAAATACAGTATCTAAAAATATCTGAATGAAGAATTTATAATACAGAAATGTTGACCCAAGAAGAGCTCTAATCAGCTAATTAACTCAAAACACTTGCAAAGGTTTCCTGAGTCTTTTATCTCTCGGTCTGGTTCAGTACACAACCACAATCATGGGGAAGATGAAAGTAAATGTTGCAATTCATTTGGAAATCAAGGTTCCAGAGTCTGGAGGAAGTGTGGAGAGAAACAGAATCCAAGCTTCTTGAAGTCCAGTGTGAAGTTTCCATAGTCAGCGATGATTTGAGGTGCCACAGTGGTGTTGGTCCACTGTGTTGTTGAGTTGATGCAGCATCTACCAGGACATTTTAGAGCACTTTATGCTTCCATCTGCTGACGAGTTTTATGGAGAGGCTGATTTCCTTTTCCAGCAGGACTCTGCACCTGCCCACAGTGCCGAGACTACCAGTAACTGGTTTGTGACCGTGGTATTACTGTGCTTGATTGGCCAACCAACTTGCCTGACCCAAACCCCATAGAGAATCTATGAGACACCAGACCCAACAATACAGATGAGCTGAAGGCCGCTATAAAAGCAACCTGGGCTTCCAGAATACCTCAGCAGTGCCACAGGCTGATTGTCTGCATGCCATGCCTCATTGATACTTTTGCACAGCAATTAATGCAAAAGGATTAAAGCCCCGACCGAGTATCAGTGCTTAAATTAACATACTTTTCAGAAGGTTGACATTTCTGTATTATAAATTCTTTATTCTAATATTTTAAGATACTGGATTTTTGATTTCCATGAGCTGTAAGCCGTACTCATTGAGATTAAAACAGAAAATGGGCTTGAAATATTTTGCTTTATGAGTAATGAATCTAGAATATATGAACATTCCACTTTTTAAATTCATTTATGAGGAAAAGGTACTTTTCCACAATATTAATTTTTTATTAGTTTTTTTTTTTTTTTTTACTAATGTCTTGGTACATACTGTCATATATATATATATATATATATATATATATATATATATATATATATATATATATATTAGTCGCGACAGACCGACAGCCGGCACACATGAGAAAGTCACTCCTTCCCCAACTGCCGTGCAGGCACGAAGCGGACAGGCTCACGCCAGACACAACACCAGTTCCATGGTGGGGCGGAACCACCGACAACACCGGCCTGCAATTGGGGAGTCGGTCGGGAGAATTCCACCACTCAGGCGATGGGGGAAGGATATAAAAGGACGAGCTTCCGCCCGCGAGAGGATGAGTACTCACACTAAGTTCCACCTTTGACCGTTAGGAATGTTGTATAGATATACTGACAATTCTGCACTTAATCATACACTGGATACTGCTCAAAGGGAATCTCATCATTGCTGTCTGCTGCACCACTTACTTACACATGATTATTCAAATTTCTTGAGATGTCCAGCTCAAACAATAAACAGTAGTATTTAGTAGTACATATAGAGAAGATACTTCTAGACTCTGGGGCAAAAAAAGCTTGATGCATTGACCCATGGTACAAACCATACTACATTATATCTTACCGCTTCCTTGAAATGCAGAATTGCTAAAAAAAAAAAAGGCTTTAAAAAAATCTGTCTTCATAGTTTGCAATGAAGTCTGTCTATAATGGAGCCTATCATGAAAGATTTGTGGGGGACATGGTGGCTTAGTGGTTAGCACATTTGCCTTGCACCTCTGGGGGTGGTTGGAATCCTGCCTCCATCCTGTGTGAGCAGAGAAACAAGCGACAATCAAAACAGCAGCCTAGCAGTGAGCCAAAAGGCCAACACAATTGTTTCAATGTGCTCCTTTTAAATAGACAGCTTTTTTTTTTGCCAGGTTCCTGCCTTCCAAGTGGTCAGGTTTTGTCAACCAGTTAATGGAGATTGCCACAAGGCTGCACCTATAAGAAGAGAACCAGAGACAGAAGGGCAAACAAACAGTGGGGCGGAAAAATGAGCAGAGAGAGAACACACAAACACTGACATGCAACAGTGCTATAATAGCTCTTCTGTGGGATTGGACAAGACTGCCTCGCCTTTGCTCCTGACATGCATCAATGAGCCTTGGCGCCTATGACCCTGTTGCCATTTCACTGGTTGTCTTTCTTGGACCATTTTTGGTAGGTACTAACCACTGCATTCCTTGAACACAGCATGAGACCTGCCATTGCGGAGATGCTCTGACCCAGTCGTCTAGCCATCAGACTCTGGCCCTTGTCAAAGCTGCTCAGTTCCTTACGCTTGCTCATTTTTGCACCAACTTTGAGAACTGATTGTTCACTTTCTGCCTAATAAATCCCACCCCTTGACAGGAGCCACTGTAACAAGATAATCAATGTTATTCACTTCAACTGTCAGTGGTTTTAATGTTATGGTTGATCAGTGTATTATGTATTTCAATGGTATATTTTATTATTTTGATAAAATTTATCTATTTTATTTCTGTGATAATGCATCTGCATATTTTAAATATCTGACTTAACCAAACCTTCGGTTCTGAGTTTGTTCTAGTTCTTGAGTCATGTGTCTTGTATATGAAAAAAACATGTTAGATGAAGAACTTGCATGCAGAACTTACACGAGGAACTCACATGAAGACTAAATCTTTGATATTCTTTATTTAACTTAAGACAAACAAGTATTTGAGCAGCAAAGCAATTCTAATTGTTAAGTGAAACACCAGCATCATTTCTGATCAACAATGGTGCCCTAAAGCGCTGATATAATTTCAAAACCACTTAGCTAATGTCCCAAATGTGGAAGAATTTAGTCAATATTCAAGTTAGTAGATATTTAATGTAAAGAATAAAATGATTAATATAAGAAAGAACTCATTAAAAAAGCACATTCATAAAGGTTGGCACCTGAGATTGAATTTTATAATATCTCTATAACCAGCGACAGTTAATGGGTAGCCATGATGAGCCGGAGGGAACCACGGTGGGTTCAGTTTTGTTTTTCTTTGTATAAAAAGAAAAAAATCTGTGAATATTTACTGCTGTGGCTAATTTTGTATTTTTGGGAAATGGGGGGGAGGACAGAACAGAAAAGGCGATTTAGATAGCCTTAGCAGTTCAACAGAAATGTTCATCAGAAATGTTTAATAAAAAAGAAACGTTATGCAGAAATGTATAGCAGAAATGTTTAGAACTGGTTTAGCAAAAATTGTAGAAATGTTCAATAAAAATGAAACATGGGGAAGAAAAAAAAAAGCACATTCATGAAACTCCTTAATTATTTTCCATGTGGTCAATGAATGATTTGTCATCTTTGTCCTCTGGCAAGGGAGATTCTGTAGTGTAATACATTGGGCTCTCATATGCAGGTGTAGCAACCTGGCTGCTGGTCCTTCTGTGGTAGATGTAAACCAATCCAGCCAACACAAACAGCACTGCAATTACCACAACCACAGTCACACCAGCATGGCTCCTATGTACTGCAGCTTCTTCTACCAAGAAATCAGGGAATGCAACATTTAATATGCAAGATGCAGCATTATAACTAAATAAAAAATACAAGAAGCATTTTGCATTGTGTAATAATTGTAATGAACGGTGACATCAAATGAGACATTATTCATACCCTTTAAAACCAAGAAATCAAGCAAATATGAAGAATTTTGATTAAATGCATATTTAAGAAATGTATGCATTTTCAGAGCATGAGTATTTAATAGATGTATTGAATTTGAAGGATTATTACCTGTAGGACTAAGTCCTGGAGTAGTGGTTGGTTTTGCAACTGCAGCAAAAATAGAAAAAGGAAAAATCTGTTCAAGTAAATACACATGAATACACATTTACAATGCCCAGAAAATGCTCTGTACATACTGTCTTACTGTACATACTGTATTACCTAGCATTTGTAGTGACCTAACTAAAAGATCTATGCCTTAAATTTGTGTTTCTACTTCCCTATTTCTAATTCCAGATCACTGGGGTGGTCACTGGTACTAGTGGAGAATTTTTGTTTCCTTGCAGAGTACAAATATCAAAATCATCATTTTGTTACCACACATGGGCAGCCTATAAATCGTCCCTACTATATTACTGTCATCAATTCTTAGCATTCTCATCTTGTCAACAAGTTAAGTAAGTGGATTCAAATATGTACAGTGCTTTGCGAAAGTATTCGGCCTCCTTGAACTTTTCAACCTTTCGCCACATTTTAGGCTTCAAACATAAAGATATAAAGTTTTTATTTTTTGTGAAGAATCACCAACAAATGCGACACAATTGTGAAGTGGAACGAAATCTATTGGATTTTTGAAACTTTTTTACTAATAAAAAAATGAAAAGTGGTGCGTGCAAAATTATTCGGCCCCCTTGCGTTAATACTTTGTAGAGCCACCTTTTGCTGCGATTACAGCTGCAAGTCGCTTGGGGTAGTTCTCTATCAGTTTTGCACATCGAGAGACTGAAATTCTTGCCCATTCTTCCTTGCAAAACAGCTCGAGCTCCGTGAGGTTGGATGGAGAGCGTTTGTGAACAGCAGTTTTCAGCTCTTTGCACAGATTCTCGATTGGATTCAGGTCTGGACTTTGACTTGGCCATTCTAACACCTGGATACGTTTATTTGTGAACCATTCCTTTGTAGATTTTGCTGTATGTTTGGGATCATTGTCTTGTTGGAAGATAAATCTCCGTCCCAGTTTCAGGTCTTTTGCAGACTCCAACAGGTTTTCATCCAGAATGTCGTGTTTCTGTTTGGCTGCATCCATCTTCCCCTCAATTTTAACCATCTTCCCTGTCCCTGCTGAAGAAAAACAGGCCCAAACCATGCTGCCACCACCATGTTTGACAGTGGGGATGGTGTGTTGAGGGAGATGAGCTGTGTTGCTTTTACGCCAAACATATCGTTTTGCATTGTGGGCAAAAAGTTCGATTTTGTTTTCGTCTGACCAGAGCACCTTCTTCCACATGTTTGGTGTGTCTCCCAGGTGGCTTGTGGCAAACTTTAGATGAGACTTTTTATGGATATCTTTGAGAAATGGCATTCTTCTTGCTACTCTTCCATAAAGGCCAGATTTGTGCAGTGTACGACTGATTGTTGTCCTATGGACAGACTCTCCCACCTCAGCTGTAGTTCTCTGCAGTTCATCCAGAGTGATCATGGGCCTCTTGGCTGCATCTCTGATCAGTCTTCTCCTTGTCTGAGCTGAAAGTTTAGAGGGACGGCCAGGTCTTGGTAGATTTGCAGTGGTCTGATACTCCTTCCATTTCAAAATGATCGATTGCACAGTGCTCCTTGGGATGTTTAAAGCTTGGGAAATCTTTTTGTATCCAAATCCGGCTTTAAACTTCTCCACAACAGTATTACGGACCTGCCTGGTGTGTTCCTTGGTCTTCATGATGCTCTCTGCGCGTTCAACAGAACCCTGAGACTATCACAGAGCAGGTGCATTTATACAGAGACTTGATTACACACAGGTGGATTCGATTTATCACCATCAGTCATTTAGGACAACATTGGATCATTCAGAGATCCTCGCTGAACTTCTGGAGTGAGTTTGCTGCACTGAAAGTAAAGGGGGCCGAATAATTTTGCACGCACCACTTTTCAGTTTTTTATTTGCTAAAAAAGTTTAAAATATCCAATAGATTTCGTTCCACTACACAATTGTGTCCCACTTGTTGGTGATTCTTCACAAAAAAATAAAATTTTATATCTTTATGTTTGAAGCCTGAAATGTGGCAAAAGGTTGAAAAGTTCAAGGGGGCCGAATACTTTCGCAAGGCACTGTAAATATAGTACTCTATCCATCCATTTTCCAGACCACACAGGTAGCGGGGGAGCCTGGAGACTTTCCAAGGGAACGTTCCAAAAGGATAGGGTGGGGGACACCCTGGATGGGGGGAAGAAGCTATCACAGGGCACAGTTGCAGAGAGATTCACACACCGCGGACAATTTGGAAATGTCATCCAGCCGACAATGCATGTCTTTGGAGAGGCAAGGAAACCAGAATACATGGAAGAAACCCACAAAGCATGGAGAGAACATGCAATCTGGGAACACAGGGTGAAGGTGGGATTTGAATCCCCTTCCCTGGAGGTGCGAGACATGCTCTATGTATTCTAGCTAATTATATTATTGTTAAATTGTTCAGTCAAAGGAGTTGGGATTAACAAACCCATAAAATTGGATGAACTACTCTTACCATGATTCGAAGTATCCTTAGAACAGACACATGGCCTATTGTTTTTCAACAACTGCCACTGTAGTGCTAACATAACAGTTCCACTTCAGTACCACTTCTGTCTCTGACACGCTCAACAGCGCATGGCTGCAAGACGGGGCTGCCTAAAGACACATGGCTAGATTGGAATAGACCTCATAGGGCCACTCCCAAAATCCACCCGGAGTCACGAATACATCCTGGTTATCATGGACTACACTACCAGGTACCCTGAGGTGTTGCACTATGGAACAATTGCTCCTAATCAGCCACATGGGGATCCCAAAGGACATACTAACTAATACTAATGACTGATCTGTGTCGACTGTTGAAGGTTAAACACCTGAGGACATCTGTCTACCACTCACAGAGGGATGGGCTCATCGAACGCTTCAACCACCCAACAAATTATGCTTTTTGTGTCATTTGTAATTTGACTAGACAATGAAGTAAACTGTCCAGAGCAAGCAAAAGTAGAAGGGAAGGATATGCATGTAATTGTGGTTCTGTGACTGAATGGAGGACCTGCTGGATTACTCACTCTGGTTGATATGAGTCTGTGAGATAGTAGGGGGCCACAATCACAATGTATGGCTTTGCTATTTGCAGTCAGCAATGAAATGAGCAAACAATATTACCGGTTCCAAAGAAAATTGTCTTGGTGGTCCTCCATACATAGTCATAGTCATCACTGTTACATACATAACATTTCATTAGTATGAAAGAGTTCCATTATGCTGAAATTTTTGCTTAAGAAATTGTGAAATTGAAGCATTTTGAAATAACTAAAATCAATAGAAATGTTTATGACACAAAGAATCATTCTGAACAACATTTTTATACAACACACAGCTCTGACTTTAATTACCCTTGGCTGTCTTGCAGATGAACGGTGCATGAGAATGAAAGCATGGTTGTTTTCCCCATTGTTTAGTTTTGGTGGAGATAAATGCACAGTTATTGCTATATGGATTATACTCATTATAGTCATTATAGTCATTATAGTCATTGTAGTCTGTAGATTCTTCCCAATTAGTGTAATCCATGACACTTCTGTCTAGCCACAGCCAGTGCTCTGTGCGGATCAAACACAAACAAAGACCAACACAGTGTCAATGCCTTAAACATACAAGTTTCTGCTGCTAAGTCTATTTTGGTGAACAGCAGTACAATTATACAAATATTATTACCTTCATGTGTCTTAAAAAGGCCTATTGAGAACCTGCCATCTTCATTCCCAAGAAAACTGATGTAATACTCTATATAAACTTGGCCTCATTTGTGTCTTGAATGCTGACAAGACTGGCACCTGATGGAAAATAAATCTTAGTATGGACAAACTGTGTATATAATTATGTATAAATAAATATCTAAACATATCTAAATAATAATACTCTTTTCTCACCTCTTATCAAACAGAGCTGAGAGGCCATGCTCCATGATACGCTTTCAGTCACAAATGCATAGCAGTGCCCTCTATACGGCAGCCATATCATCTTTGGTTCAGTTTCAATTATGTCAGGGCATACACCAGGGTACTGCACTGGTGGAGTTGGAGCAATGTCTGTGAATAAAATAAGAGAAAGAAATCATCCATTTGCAAACATCAAAATCGCATCATCCATTTCTTTATTTGGAAAAAAGAGAAAGTATGGGTTGTATTGCTAAATTAATATCATTCATTCATGTTATGCTTGTTTGCTGTTGAGTATAGCTCACCTGTTGATTTCTTACACATGCTGTAGGTAGTTTCATTGCAATAGGCAGTTTTCCATTTTCCATCCACATCCACGTAAACACAAGGGTGGGCCCTCTTTGGTTCACTGTTGGCCCAATTCTCCATATTCAGCTGCCAGTTATCAATCCACAAAAAGTATCCATTTGTCTGTACACAGCAATATATAAACATATTTTCTTTTTCTTTTTTATGTATGTATGCACGTACAGAACATTGCCAGAAATGACTTGAATGATAAATCCATCATCGTCCTCTTCAGTATTTCATTTTCTTGTGCCATACCTCTTTGCTGTTAAGGCCAATCCATAAGGGCTGTCCAAGTTTTGAGGTCTGCAGCTCAATGTAAGACTGAGCAAGCAAGTCTCGAATACTAGCCAGATGTGCACCCTTCAATTCACACTGACTGTTTGCTTCATTCCATGTCAGGTTTTTTTGCAAGATCATGTAAGAATCATTTCCAACCTTGATGAAATGTGTGGGTGTCTTTGTCGGGCTTGGTTCAATAAAATGATCTGAACAGAAACAATAAGACTTGGAATTTTTTTTTTTGAAATTGGAATTTCTGCTGTTTATAAAAGCATATTTTAAAAAATGATCCCAAAATGTTTTGTATTGGTAGATTTACCAATAGCACGACTGCAAATAAATCCAATGGTATCATTACAGCTTTTTGTTACCCACTTGCCCAGCTCAAGTCTTTGCATGTTTCCCAGTGCAATACATGTTGGTTCCTAAAAAATAAATAAATAAATGAATAAATGTCATGTTTCATGTAAGTAAATAATTAAATAAGTGGATAAGTAAGTCAGTAAATAAATGAATAGATAAATAAATAAGTAAATATCGCATTGTCCGATGTCCACTGTAATAAAAACAGAAACAAGTTTTTAGGTACATAAAACAAATGTTGTAAAGCAAAGATGCCTTAAAAAATTAGGAAAACAGATGTGTCTGCAGTGAACTGCAGGTGAACAGATGCGATGTCACAAGTCGTGACGGAGCGGATGAAGTAAGGAGGTAAGCGCACTTAAGAACGAGTGTAGTTTATTTACAAGAGGCAGGCAGACAAATCCAAAACGTAATCCAAAGGCGTAGTCAGAAAACAAGCGAAGGTCAGGCGAACGGCAAACAGGCATAAACTTGGGGCAAGGCAGATATCAACAACGTGGCACGGAAAACAGGGTCGAGAAACAAACAGAAGCATAAACGTGAACACTGACTATGATCTGGGAGCGGATAACCCAGCGTGAACTATAACTAACAAGGAACTATGTTTACTATGTCTAATATGTTTAATTAACCGCGCCGTGTGTAGTACGGCGCGTAGTATATATACCGGCATGAATTAACTTAAACAGATTTCAGGTGAAAGCAATACAGACACACGTGGGGATACAACCTATGACAGACACGGGGCGGGGTCATGACGAACATAAACAAAACACACGTGCCCTCCCAGCCATTGACAGAAACGAAAACAAAGCATGCGCAACCGCGCGAGAGCATGCTGCTTCAAGGGGGAACCGTGACGGAGTCCCCCCCCAAAGGCACTCCTCCCGTAGTGCCATGAAACATCCCACATCACCGGCGGCCGCTGGGCTGAATGTCCCAAGCAAAGCCAGGAAACCGCACAACGTTTCTGGCGAAGTAGGGACGCGGAGCAAAGTTCACCGCAAGGCTCAAGGGGGAAGCGAGGTTCTCCGCGAGGCTCCAGGGGGGAGCGAGGTTCTCCGCGAGGCTCCAGGGGAAGGAGCGAAGTTCTCCGTGAGGCTCAAGGGAGGAACGATGCCCTCCGCTGAGCCCAGGGGTGGAGCGATGTCCTCCGTGGAGCAGGCAGGGGGAGCGACACAAGGAGCGACGTCTTCCACGGAGCATGGAGGCAGAGCGACGTCCCCAGCGAAGCAGGATGGCGAGCGACGACCTCAGCCGAACAGGAAGGCGGAGCGACGTCCCCAGCAGGACGTGGAGGCTGAGCGAGCATCAAAAACGGGGAGGGAGGGTGGGAGCCGGTCTCAGCCCCGACCCCAGATTCCCTCTCCTGTCGACGTGACTCCTTTTTACTCTGAGCGATTACCAAGGGGACGTGAGGCTTAGCTGTGACTGGGATGTCATGAGCTTGAGACTGAGTCTGGACTTGGGCGTCGTGAGCTTGAGACTGAGTCTGGACTTGGACGCTGTGAGCTTGAGACTGTGTCTGGACTTGGACGCTGTGAGCTTTAGACTGTGTCTGGACTTGGACGCTGTGAGCTTGAGACTGAGTCTGGACTTGGGCGTCGTGAGCTTGAGACTGAGTCTGGACTTGGGCGTCGTGAGCTTGAGACTGAGTCTGGACTTGGTGAAGCTGGGTCTCTGTACTTTTCCTTTTATCCTTCTCCTCCTCCAGAAGCTGCTTTAGTTGATTTCGTTCGTCCTCTAGTCAACAGAGCCGAATGCTCAGAACCCGTTTCCGGAGTGTCTCCTCTTGCAGCAAAACCTGTGTTTCCTGTAGTTGCAACTCCACGGATGAGCATTCTTTAGTAGCGTCGATGCATTTCTTCTCCATTTCTTCTCCATTTCAGACAGAGTGCAGCTCAAACTCTCCCACTCCAACTGCATTCTGCTAATTTTTTCCACCATTTCCTTCTTATTCTGCGTGATTACAACTGGAACTTGAGGCTTGGCTGTGACTGGAGCTTGAACTTGGAACTTGGCTGTGAGTGGAACTTTGTGAATCGGGTCGGCAGACTTGGAGATGAATGGATTCTGCTTAGCAGGATGCACGGGAACTTGGACTTGTGGCTTGGTCTGGACCGGGACATGGACCTGAGGCATGGCAGGGGCTGGAGACTTAGCTTGGTCTGGAAACCTGGGGATGAGCGGAACTCGCTTCCCTGGATGAGCGGTGGGGGTCTTGTCCGTCTCCTCTGGAGTGCTCACCTGCCCATAATACCTGGGGAATGGGCGCTCCGCCACATTCACTTCCTCCAGCAACTGATCATAGTTCTGTCCTGGTTCTCCAAACTCCTCCAAAAACATTTCCAAAAACTGCCAAATATCCTCCAGCACCCGGGATTCCTTGGCTGCCACTCGCTGTGCCCATGTGCGAGTTGCGCCAACGAGGCGAGACATGATAAACAGAATGAATCGTCCTTCAGTTGGTTTCGGGTCACATAGGCTGGAAAATTAATACTGACAGTCCATCAAAAACTCATCCGGGTAAAAGTAGCCATCATACGGCTCTGGCATGTCCACGGAATGCCTCTGTGCGAAGCTCATGGAATCCAAGGCGGGAATCTTGGGCGTGCCATTTTTCAGTTCGGCGTCCTCGCCGTTCTTGTGCCACCTCCATGTTTACGGCGGTTAATTCTGTCACAAGTCGTGACGGAGCGGATGAAGGAAGGAGGTAAGCGCACTTAAGAACGAGTGTAGTTTATTTACAAGAGGCAGGCAGACAAATCCAAAACGTAATCCAAAGGTGTAGTCAGAAAACAAGCGAAGGTCACGCGAACGGCAAACAGGCATAAACTTGGGGCAAGGCAGATATCAACAACGTGGCACGGAAAACAGGGTCGAGAAACAAACAGAAGCATAAACGTGAACAATGAATATGATCTGGGAGCGGATAACCCAGCGTGAACTATAACTAAGAAGGAACTATGTTAACTATGTCTAATATGTTTAATTAACTGCGCCGTGTGTAGTACGGCGCGTAGTATATATACCGGCATGAATTAACTTAAACAGATTTCAGGTGAAAGCAATACAGACACACGTGGGGTTACAACCTATGACAGACACGGGGCGGGGTATTGACGAAGATAAACAAAACACACGTGCCCTCCCAGCCATTGACAGAAACGAAAACAAAGAGCACATGTTCAAAAGTCACAACACGCATGTGCAACCGCACGAGAGCATGCTGCTTCAAGGGGGAACCGTGAACATGCGAATGAGAAAAGATATTGTATATCCATGCCCATGGTGTAAGCAGTCGTTAATAGTGCTAATCAAAAACACAAATTAACACTCAGTATTACACCAAATATCATTCTACTTTCAGCCAGATCATGACTGATGTGCAGTGGATCAGCAGTGGGATTCAGAACAAGCAGCATCGAGGTTTGTCATACAAGTATATTATTTTTTAACATGCATACCAAATGAAAACTTATGTTTTGCAAAAGTCATCAGCAAGAAGGGTTTCTTTTCTTTCTCTGGTTTTGAACCTATTTGTCCACCATGCAACTAAAAATCAATAAATGAATAGCCTTCTTGTCCTGAATGCCTGGCTGGCTGTTAGACAAAGACAAGCTGGCTGTTAATTTTTTATTTGTAGTTGCATGGCGGAGAATACAGCAAAATGTGGAAGGGCCCATTGTGTTATAAGCTAATCTATGGCCAACAACCCACCAATCTCAGCCATTTAACTGTAATAAAACTGCATACACAGCTGTAAATTAACACACCTTTCTGGGTTAACTTTTCAAAAACAAAACATGCTGTGTGGTGGCAATGTCATGTAACCAAATGTAATTACCAATAATGGCCTTGTGATATGTCACTATAGGAATCTGTACACTTAAATATTTTTTTTGTAATTTTGACAATGTTCTAACTGACATCAAGTGTGTAAAAAGTGCACAGTGTAAGGATTTTACCCTTTGAAAAACAAACTAACAAAAAGGAATTGATCATCTAACCATATTTTCTGTTCTTGATAGTTGTCCTTTGGCCCAGCCTGTATAACTGACGACACTCCCATCTGTCCATGTAAATCCTTTCTTTGCCAAGTTACTGAAGCCAATCCATAAATCTTCTGGGTTATCAGCATCCATCATTAAGGTTAAAAAGGCTATACACAAAAAAGGAAGAAAAAAAGAAGCACTGTAAGTGTTCAAGTGTTCAAATCAAATGAATATTTAGTTCCCTCTGAATAAAAAAAGTCAAAGGAGTCAAAACTTGAGCTCACCAAGCTTTGGCAGATTTTCTGAGCCTACAGTCTATTAAAGCTCAAAATGTTAAGGAAACATACTGTATTACTATAGGTAATAGACTATGTGCCCGACGGTATACAACTTATCTACTGTATTTCCCATTTTCCTCCAAACAAAATTCTATTCTAAACTATTTTCTTCTTGAGGGGCCTGTCCAAACATATGTGGAGTGTTTTAGTTCACTGCTGCTGATTAGGTGTTACATGCAAGTAGGCAAGTGGATTTATTAAGAGGAGTGGTATTTATTAAGATTAATCCAAGAAACATCGTCAAGAACAAGCAGACAGGATTAAACAAGGAATATCCATAATCGAGCACTAACAGACACGAGTTAGAACACTGGAGGTAACAGGAACAGGAAAGGCACGCATACAATGAACGAGAGTTAACAATGAGGAATGGAGACAGCAGGGAATAAATTAACTAATCATAACTAGAGGGCTGTTCACACATACAGCGACTTGCAGAGACAAAGCAGCTGGAGAGTACTCATTTTCAATGAGAGCTGGCGACTTCCAGCAACATGAGTGACAGCAACCATTGGTTGTATCCATTGTGGGCGTGTCCAGCAGCACGACAAAGCTTAACTTTATGCAAATATGGAGTGTCTTGGTGCAGAGTCTACCAGTTGGAGTGAAGAGAGTAGAGTGCACGTGATTCATCTCCTGTCAGACACTGTAGTGTGTAGATGGAGGAAAAATTTATTCTAGTGTTTACAAATTGGCCAATATTTAGGATAGGTCTCTGGCGATAAAAAGTAAAAAAGAAAAAAAAAAGTGTGTGTCTGCATAAAAATTATGCACAAGTAAAAAAAATTATGTGTGGAAAAACATATCTAAAGTAAGATGATTAATGCGTTCCATGATTAGCTGAGTAATTGTAACTCATAAGCAGTCAGATTTGGAACTGGACCTCATCCAACCACAGCTATGGTGTTACTCACCTTGTTGCCTTTGAATTCAAATGGTTTCACTGACCAAGATGGTCTGGAGCTTGCGCTTTTGCCCACAATGACAGCTTGGTGTTCAGCTGGCTTTAGCTGGTCTCAAATTACAAGGGTAGTCAGGCAGGCTTGGTATCATAGCTTAACTACTTATTTCAATTGTTAATAATCTAGAACAGGGGTGCTCACACTTTTTTGACTTGCGAGCTACTTTTAACATGACCAGTCAAGGAGATCTACCTACATTAAAAATGCGAAACATATTTATTTATATATATACTGAGTAGACTTTAAATATATATACACACAATATATATGTTCATGTACCTTGTATAACTGCATGAACCCTTTGGCACACTACAATTCAGTGAATTTTTGGTCAATACCTTACTCTGATGACTTGCACTGAATAGAAATAGGCCAGGGTTGCACAGTCCGGACAGTAGCTGCTGGTAACCAGCCTCAAGTAGACCTCCAAATGATGATCAGTTATTGCGGAATGGTATTTGGACTTAATAATCTTCATGTGGGAAAAGGCTGACTCACATAAATAAGTAGAGCCAAATAATGCAGTCAAGGAGATTGTACATTTCCTCATGTTTGGGTACTTTTCCCCTGTGAGTAAATTCCAAAACTGTCCATGAGCCCTGGACTTCAGCTGAAGGTCAGTCTGTAGTTTCAAAATCTCATCCTCCACTTCAGACGAGTTCAGGTGAAACAGCGTTGCAATTTTTGATGCAAGTGAATCAACCTCAACATTCTCCCTAAATGGGTAGCACATGAATGTAGTCTTGAAAGCGTCAGTGAAACTCTGACCGACAGCCGTTAATCTGCTCCTGTAGCGTGCAATGTTCAACTGTGCACAAGCCTTTGGCTGCGTCTCGAGCTCTGACGCGAGGTTTTGTAAGTCCCCAAAATCATGGCGCTGTAGCTTTGAGGACAGAAGTTGCATTTTCCGTTTAAAGACATTAAACGAGCTGATCATATTAACCACGGTTTTGTCTTTTCCTTGCAGTTCCACATTAAGCTCATTTAACATTGGTCAGATCGGTTAAATATGGCAAGTCCAGCAGCCACTGACCATCATTGAGTTGGGTGTATTCTGCATGTTTAACAGTAAAAAGAAACTCCCTTCTGTCCCTAAATCCTTGGCCATGACTTCACAGCGCTGCGTAACTACATCTTGATAGCTGGAGAGCTTTGATTGAAGATAATATTTCGGTCTTGTTTTTAAAGTCCCAAAACAATGAGTCAGCTGCGTCTACGAATGCCTCTTTTATCATCTCTCCGTCTTGGAATGACTTCTTGTGTTTAATGATGGAGTGACTCACCCAAAATGATGCTTCGGTGGCTGCCTTTAGCGTTGGCGCGTTTGATCGCACACGCGTGGAGAGAGAAAAGACGAGATCTCAGACTGGTTGTCCTGTACATCAACACGAACATCTATTTTTTTTTTGAATGGCGATCTACCCACACTTCCTTTGCGATCAACCGCGATCGACGGATTATGCACCCCCGATCTAGAATATATCTGAAAATTCTACAATATAATTATTAAAGTAGGGTAGTGGTAGCTCAGTGTTAAGAAATTGGACTACTGATCTGAAGGTCATGAGTTCAAATCAAAGCACTAGCAAGCTGCTACTGATGGGCTCTTGAGCAAGACTCTTAATCCTCATCTGCTCAGTTTTATAAATGAGATAAATGTAAGTCGCTCTGGATAAGGGCTTCTGCCAAGTTGTCTGACCAAATATATTCAACCTTTTTAATTTGTAAATTTCAGCCTAGCTAAGACCAGCCTAACCAGCGGAGTCATTGTGGAGTGCTATGCTGGGATCACCATGCTGGCGTTTGATAACATATGATTTCCACAGTGGCTCAACATGGATGCTCTGGCTCCCCTTGCTGGCTTTGAACGTTTCCTGAATGGTTTCTTCCTTCAGTGTCAGTTTTATATTGGGAGCTTGCTTGACCCCAAGCCCAAAGAGGGACATTGGTTGGGGGTTCAGGTTGTCCCAGTTCATTATTTCAGCTCTACAATGAGTGGAGCCTCTGACTGATACAGGTTACCTCAGCCTATATGCCAAATGAGAGTGATTTTTGGAAAAGGGGACATTAAAATTGTTTGGGGGAGGCCAGCTGTCTTGGAGGAGGTGAGGGTTGAGATGTGGCAGCCTCCCCTGCAAAACTACAGCCCGAGACCAATGATTTGGGTCACCCCTGCAGAGCTCCAGCCAGAGGTCGAAAGGGTGGCCTGCACAGCCATGCTCCAACTTGTGGCCACCTCACTTCCAGAGCTCCAGCCAGAGGCCAATGTGGCAGCCCCACCTCCAGAGCTCCAGCCTGAGATCAACATGGCAGCCTCCACAGCCGAGCTCCAGCCAGAGGCCACCTGTGGCAACCTCACTTCCACATCTCCAGTCTGAGACCAATGAGGTTATCTCCCCTGTCGAGCTCCAGTCTGAGGTCAACGTTGCAACCTCACTTTCAGAGCTCCAGCCAGAGACTGACAACTGACAAGGTGGTCTCTCGGCCGAGTTCCAGCCCAAGGGCAACGTTGTGTCCTCATCTACAGAGCACCAGCTTGAGAGCAATGAGGTGATCTCTACTGCTCCTATTAGAGGCATGGCCTCTCAAGTTCAGTTACTGCCAGAGGTTGATTGCACAGCCTCCCGTGCCAACCTCACACTCTGCCTGACACAGACGAGATGGCCTCCCACACCACACTCAAGCCAGAGGGTGAAGAGGCAGCCTTCCATGCCATGCTCCTGCCAAAGGCCAACAGTGTGGCCTCTCACCTAACGTGACATCAATTTAACAATATAACTCTTTATTGCTCTTTATTGATGCTGTAGGACTGCAATCGTTTGACAGCAGATAACAAAAATGTAAATGTAAACCTCCAGAGTGTATTCCTGACTTATGACAAGTAGTCTGGTGACTCAATGACTTAATATTATTATTTTTTTTTGACTCCACTGCAACTTACAATTGTGTGAGTGATGGATGTGAAGGTAGTGAGGAGTCAAAGAAAAGAAGTGTCTTATTATTCAAGTTGGATAAGTGATTTTGAATGGAAAGTGATAAAAATACTAAATAACAATTAAATTAATTTAATATTCATTGGCTCACTCTTGTCATTTGAACAGTACTGACAAGCAGTACATAAAAATAACTTTTTAAAAATCAGCATTGCTCTCTGAAGCCTGCCTCCCTTGTCCTCTTAAATTAAACTCATATTTTAAGAACACTTGAGTCTTCTGATATCTGCTAAGCAGTAATAAAATACTAATATTATCCATACATTCTGGAATTAAGAGAAAGAGAATGTTGATAAAATAAAGGTCCTATGTTCTCTGTTCATTTATCTCTTCATTCACCAGCTGACTACCAAAAATTCAAACGAGTTAAAGCAGTAAAATTAAGTATGATTGTTTAGTTTTATGATCATCGTTATTAGACCTGACCTTGCTGGAGTCCACTAGTAATAGAGGCTAGATTTCCTCCAAGATGTTTACAGTATGATCTGGCTTCAGTCCATGTTTTCAAGTCCAGTTCTTTTTTGTAACACTGTAAGCAAATAAGCAGAGTTGTTATATGCACATACATTCAGTACTGTGACCACCATTTTGTTTTTAAGCAAATGGCCATTCACCCATTTCTCTTAGTTATTTGATTTGGGTGGGGGTTCATGCAGTACTTATTTATGCAGGTCAATATTAAAGTTCAAGATAAATACAGTGCATTCAGAAATTATTCAGAGGCCTTTATTTTATTCACGTTTTGTAATGCTGCAACCTTATGCCAAACTGCTTTATTTCTTCCAACACATCCTGTCTACACTCCATACCCTATAATGACAAAGCCAAAACCAGATTTGAGATAACTTTATTAAGCAAATTTATTTTAAAAGGAAAACCTGAGATATCACATTGACATAAGTTTTCAGACCTTTTGCTATGATGCTTGAAATTTAGCTTCGGTGCATCCCATTTATCTGGAACATCTTTAATATGATTCTACACTTCCAGCTAAGGCAAATTCAATTGAATGCATTTTCAGCTGTTAGACCTTATCCAGACAAACGTGGGCCTTTCCAAATCATGTCCAATCAACTGAATTTGCCAAAGGTGGACTCCAGTGAAACGGTAGAAACATATCAAAGATGATCCAAAGAAGTGGGATGTACCGGAGCTGAACTTCATCGCAAAGGGTCTTATGACAAATCTGTTTTTTGTTTTGTCCTTATGGGGTGTGGAGTGTATATTGATGCAGAAAAAAAGCATTTTATGATAATGAGTCTTTATTAGTCACATATACAGTGAAATTCTTTTCTTCACATATCCCAGCATGTCAGGAAGTTGGGGTCAGACAGAGCACCCCCGAAGCAGAGAGAGTTAAGGACCTTGCTCAAGGGCCCAACAGTGGCAGCTTGGCAGTACAGGGGCTTGAGCCCCTGACCTTCTGATCAGTAACCCACAGCCTTAACCGCTAAACAACAACTGTCCCCCAATTTCAATTATGAATTTTCATTTTCAGTGAACGATCACTTTAGGTCTATAGGTACAGTATGTCTGAAGTCTCAGTATGGGCGCATAGCTCAATTCTGAATACAACTCTTTGTATTTTGTCAAGAAGACAAAATAAATAAATTTCTCCATTTTACTGATCTGAGTTTGCACAATGTTTTAATACAGTTATCAAAAGGAAATTCTCATATCATGTACCCTCTTATATTATGAACTGCTATAAAATACCCGTGATTAATGTATTCATTTAATTACCTCTTTGAATAAGCTGATCAACTGCTATCCTTGATTATATTATATATTTTCGGGTCAACATGACACAGGACTTATTCTGTATCATGACTATGTGCTGTGTGTTTTGTCTAAATCTGTCTGACACCTGAACCAGTAGAAACCGTCCACGCACTGCTGTTATCAATGTGTACAATGTGTATAAAAACTTCTGTTTTGAATGAATAAACAGGACGTCTATGTGAGCATGCAGGTGTCAGTGTGTGTTCACTTGGGCTCCCCAGATCGATCTGAAACACTCTGAGGAAAACCACACTTTCTAGCTCATAGCAACACAGAACTAAAAGTAAATAGAAGTAAATAAATGTAGAATGGTAAAATAACTAAAGAAAGCATGACGGAGATCTGGAGACAAAAAGCTGAGATTCCTAAGATGAGTGGAAATTTAACGGTTATTATTACTATAATATGATATAATTTACTAAGAATGTGTTTGATGTAAAGTCTCATTTACCTTTTCCTGAAACTTCACCCAGTCAGGAGCACAGCCTCCCCTTGGGGGCTCAGTGGGGGTAGCAGTGGAATTGACTTCGACAGAGCCACTTCGTTTACAGATATAATTTTGTCGTTCACCACAGTTTGTACTCTCCCAAAGCCCTTGAGAAGACACTAGTCTGTTACTCAGGTTGTAGAATTTCCAAGATTTCATCACAAGCAATATGATACTAGTATAACACCAAATATAACACAAATATGACCTATATGACCAAAGGTTTGTGGACACCTGACCAATCACACCCATGTGTGCTTATTGAATATCCTATTACATATTTAATCCACCTTTCCGTTATATTAATTTCCAGTCTTCTGGGAAGGCCACTAGATTTTGGAGCGTAGCTGTGGGGATTTGCTCCTTCAGCCAGAAGAGCATTACTGAGATCAGGCAGTGATGTTGGACAAGTTGAGGTGGGGACTTCCACGACAACCTTGGCAAACCATACCATGGACCTCACTTGGTGCACTTGGAAAAAGTTTGTCCCCTTAGTTCCAGTAAAGGAGAATTTTTAATGCAATAGCATGTGATGTTCAGGTGTCTCACACTATTATTTTTCAATAATCCTCTTGATGACTAGCATTACAGTGGTAAGTAGCCTTTGATGCTTTATAGCGTAATTATATGCACTTTTATCTTTTATTTATGATTTTAGATGATTGACTTACCTTGAATACGAGTCATCTTTACACAATTTTCCTCATTGTTGATAACAGCAGGCTGGTTTTTTTGCCATGCCTCGAATATAACTGGAGACCCATCCATCCACCTTGTAATGCACATATATGGTGAATAATGTATTGATGATTTAGTAATGTATTTAATGTGTTTTAATGTCAGTGGATTTACTTACTTGAAAGACTTATCCAAATCTACCATCATGCCAATATAATAATCATTATGTGTTTGTATCTAAAATGAATAAATAATATACAATATTTAATAAGACATAGAAACCACATAATGAAAAACAAAAGTTTTACAGGTACGTATATGGCCATGACATGATGCAGTTATCCATTAGCAAAATTACCTGATGCCACAGAAATAGTCTTTCTTTCTCATCATTAATGCCCACAAGATCACCATGCCTTTGCTTGCAGAACCATCTTGCTTCTTGCATAGAGACATACGTATATTCACTGATATAATACTGATGATCATTGAATATAATCCAGCCATCGTCTGTTTTATTATATGCTGCAAATGTAGGGAGAAAGCAGAATGTTCTTAGGAAAAGTAGTCAGTGGTGATACAAAAGCTAAAGTGTAAAATACAATTTTGTAGAAGATTTACTTTCAGTTGTAATTTCCACTTCATTTGGTGTATCTCCTAGAGGAAAACACAGCACATTTCTCTCTATTTAATTCACAATCATATTTTACTATGGTTAACAACAACTAAAACACTACATAAAAACTGAATAAAATAAAAGGCAGACGTTAATTAGTCCATTTTAGTTCTGTAAATATCCATTTCATTCGATTTGCATTCATTTCTTGAGCTTCTAAATATAACATCCAGTACAGTGCCACTTTATGCAAGTTAACTGATAATATTAATTGCTAATGTTACTGTTTCAAAAGTGCAATGGTTGTGCCACCAAGTCAAGTCACTGAAATGCTAATGAAGATGACTGACCGACATTTCAAACGTAAACATACACAGCACCATCAGTCAACCACAGACAAGCAAAGTGCAGTTGTGGCTTGATGATCTGCATTTGTTTCTGAAATTATTAGTTTATTTATAGGTCTAGCTAGCTGGTTGTCACTACCATCTTCAGTAAAAGTTAGCTAGCAGCTTAGCTGCTTTTGGGTATGACAGGGCAGACACTGCTAATGTTGTTGACCTGATTTTGGAACAGTGTTTTGATGATTTTATTTACGAGGAGAGACTGAGAATTACACAGAAGGGCAGACCAATATCCAAGACTGGCAGAGCAATAGCCAAGACTTATGTAATTCAGAAGTCGATGGAGCCCAAAAAAGTTCTTTTCAGCTCTCTCTGTACATTTTGTTTGCGACAGACAACAATACGTAACCTTTTTTTAAACAAACCACCAGCTGCCATTATTTGACAACAATGTGGGCCATAACAAAAGCCATGATAAAACTAGTCCAAATGAAATAGAGTCTTTTTCATTATCTGACATTATGACAGTTAGCTAGCTAATATTAAAAGCACAAATGATTCCACCTGCTTTCACTCCCATTGTCTAAAGCTCTAAAATTAAAACCAATCTAAAAATAAAAGCCACTCTATTGTATATACTGAAATTGAACATATCAGTTGCAATATTTCTTTGAAAAATTTTTGATTGCTGGAGAGAAAAACAATAAATATTTATTCATGTAGTATCTTATGATTAATTTAGGGGCCACAGCCCAGGCTGTGCATAAGTTCAATGCTGTGCCCCATTTTGCATCCTGTCCCATCAAAAGCCTTTATTGTACACTATTTTTCATAAAATGGTACATCATCAGCTTTACAGAGTTTCTCTGGGACTGCTCTGTAAACACCAGTCTTTTATTAAATGCGTTCTGGTCTGCTTACAGCCCCAGCAGAAACTGACAAGTCACAGCACTGCCAAATTACCTTAGCCGATCTTGTCCTCTAGCAGCCTGAAAAGTCTGTGATGTGAAATCACTGATATAAATAGATCAGTGCAATCCAATCATATAATAAGGTGTGGCTTGTGGTGTTCTAACTGAATATTGTTTGGTAGTGTGTGTTCTTAAAAAAAAATCACTTCACCTCTTCGAATCTCACAAAACCAGTCCTTTTTGTCTTCACAGTGCACATCATTCCATCCACTTGTTTTTCTCCTAAAAGTCATTTCAGCACAGTTTTCCACATTGTTGTAATTGCCCGGTTCACCATCTTGCCAATTTTCAAAAGACGTCTAAATGAAACACCAAATCGAAGCTAAACATACAGTCCATACAAGCCTTTACTCTTCAATCAATTCAAAGATTCAGTTATGTGTTGCATATTAAAAAAACAAACAATACTTACAGAGGATCCATCGCTCCATGCATAACCAACAGAGGGATCCTGGATACTGTAACCAATCCATGCTCCACGGGTGCTGCAAATATAAATACGTACATAATGCTTGCATGTTTTTAACACTGTACTGGATTAAGGCCAAACAGCTTAGCTTTTTGAACAATGGCCCATTACTATATTTTAGGGACATATTTAAAACAGACCTAGGTTAACAACATATTGTTAGATCTGATAAAACTGGTGCATGTCCAAATCTTTTTTTTTTAATCTGTGAACACAGAACTGGTTCAGAAGTGGTTCAAACTTAAAGGGGATCTATTATGCAAAATTCACTTTAAAATGGTGTTTGAACATAAATGTGTGTCGGCAGTGTGTGTACACAACCACCCTACAATGGTAAAAATCCACCCAGTTCCTTTTTCATATTCCCAATAAATCATAAACAGTGTCTCAAAACGAGCCCCAATGTCATGTCACGTTGGAACAAGCCCCGTACACGGACTCTGCCTTATTTGCATAGATCTGCCCTTGAGTGAGCTGCACACAGTCTTCCATGTTTTCATGTACCCCCGGCATCAGAGTCACTAAACACACAGTGGAGGAATTTTGTTTTTGAAGGAAAAGTGCCCCAAATATACCCAAATTCCTATATGTTCGTGCGAATCACTTCACACCAGACAGTTTTGTGTACTAGGGTCAATGCAAAGCAGGATTTGCTAAAAAGTTGATATCCAGAAGACGTAAGTATCGCACTTTATATTTTGTGAATGTTTGCTAATTGTCTTCCCGAGTGAACTTGTTAGCAGATTCCATGACTTATATGGCTAAATTTAAATAGTCTCTGATTGTATTCACAGAGAGCAGCGCTATATCGCCATTTTTATTTTTAACCCCAAAATAATTACAGAATTATCTGTATAATTCCTAACACAAAACAATACACAAAACAGTAAGGTGATTGTCTTTTTGAATACTGTGTACATTTTGGGCGAATCATTTTAGTATCTGAAGCACGAGCTGTAAAGGTATATCCACTGTAGTATTTGAAGCACGAGCTGTAAAGGCAGAGCCCTCTTCAGGAAAGGGCACTGGGAGCAGTAGCTCTTTTACATTAGTGTGTTATGAGTGTTTTTGATACAGCATGGTATAATAAATGATCCGTGGGATATTTTGAGCTGAAACTTCCCAGACCCTTTATGAGGACACCTGAGACTTATATTATGTCTTGAAAAAAGGCTCAAAATAGGTCTCCTTTAAGTCAACAAACCCAAATGATCAAAGAATCATGCTTTATTAAACAACATTATGACATCAGCAAATAATACGTGCCAACATCTAAGAGCCGATAAAAATGAACAGATGGACCGCACTCAATTCCACTTGGTTGATGTGTTCTAATCTTACACTGGGTGGGTCACATGCCCCCTGTGCTTATGCGGAACCACACGATCCACCAGACTGTAATGTGGACTGAATTTCTGTATTAAACTGTGCTCATCGTAACAAACCTTTGACATACAGCCTTCTCCTTCAAACATGGTGTATGCGCTGCTCTAATATGCTAACCATAATAATTAGATCTTGTTTGCATACAAGTAAAAAATATTTTCAATCTTACTAGATATTGCCAGCCAGTTGCAAATCAAAAGCAGTGTGGATACTCAGCAGATCGCCCCCAAGTTCCCGGCAGAAGTCGAGCGCCTCAGACCAAGTCTTTGTTTGATCCTGATCCACGTGAAATAGCTTGAACAAAAACAAAAGATTTCATCGGCCAGCAATTGGTCACATTTGAGTTTAAAAAAAAAAAATTAAATGTGTGCACTTCCACTAGAAAATGTTCTAGTAAAGCTCATGGTTGGTAAAATAGCCTAAGACAATTTTTTTCCCCCCCAAGTGATTTTCATTTTGCATTACTCTGATCACTTTGGCTATTTAGAATTTTTTTTATTCTTAATATAACAATCAATTGCCACATGGTCATGGGCTAATGCTCATCCCCAATATACCTTTGCACAGAAGTCTCTGTTCATAAGTGGAAACCATTCGTTGCTGCAATTGGGAGCAGGGGTAGTTATGGGGGCTGGAGTAGTGATGACATCCTCAGCCATCCGTTTACAGATATATTTTTCCTTATTAGTACAACTTAGCACATCCCATAATCCAGCAAGTGTTCCTGTGGTAATTCCGACACAGCCTTGTTTTCTCCCTGTGGTTTGAAAATAGTCATTGCATGTATGTTCAGCTTTGTATCACTGATTACACAAGTGTTCATAAACGTTGAAGTGTGAAATAATGTTACTGACAACATACACAATCGCATATTTCAGATTTAGCATTCACCTGGCATTCCAGCATTAAAGTGAGTGTATGGAACCTTTCTGCTGTTAGTCCATTCAAAAGTGTGCCAATACTTGTTATTAGAGAGCCCAATCCAGAAGTGCTTCTCTGGTCGTAACCCTACCAAGCTGACCAGGAAAGCATTTTCAACTCTGATAGGAAAAGAAACAGGGTACAGAAATAAAGAATGGGCTACTTGGGGGAAAAAACTGACCCACAGGTTTTAAAATGTTATGAATTATATTATATTTATTATTTAGAACCAAAACCGGCCTTTTGCATGACAAATATGTTCTGACCTGCTTGTGATGTCAGCCAAATAAGATTCTGTTTTCACACACATCTGTTTGGCCTCTTCGAAGGTTTTAGTTTCTGTTCCTATGAAGTAGCAGTAATACCCATATCTCGTCCAACCCTTCATTATGAAAATTATGAGGATTACAATTAGACATTTAATTATAGCTTCATTAATAATATGATAGTAACAACACAACACTCAAACCAAACCAAAGCAAACCAAACTCTTACAGGCTTGCAGCCAGGACTTGCGACAACCGTATCATTAGTGGATGGACTTGAATGGGCATCTTTCTTACAGATGAATCCATACTTGTTTTTACAGATTTCATCAGCCCACTTGCCCTCCTAGAAAAAATATGCATTTCAATGAGCCATTGTATCTCATAATCTGTGTATATTCTTCACAGAACTACTGGTAGTTCTGCGTAAGCTCTGCTCAGAGTATGTGTAGAATAGCTTCTCATAAATTGTGTTTGTGAAGGAGTGAATGTACCTCTCCTCCTATTAAAACACAGTCCTCTTTATCATCAGCATTGTGGCTTGGTTCGTTCTTCCCCCATGAGACAAATGGGACACTGGAGTGGTCACTCCACTCAAAAAACATCGCAGTCTTGAGGTCGTTTAAGCCAATCCACAACTTGTCTGTCTTTACTGTTTAATTAGGTTGAAACAAATGACAAAAATTCACAGCACAACTTAGCACTATATCTAACAGAGGCAATCGCTTTAAGACAAAATGAGAAGACCAGCCTCCAATAAAATTTCATTAAAATGTAGCATTGAATTGTTACTATTTTAAATGTTTCTACGTTATTTAACCATGTCGGGTTGATAAAATTAAATATTTTAGCAAATCAAATGATCAAATATTTCACTGGAGTTTCACACTGGTCACTCATTTTACAAAAACTATTTCAGTTCTCCATTGAAGGCCTGATACACTGCCTGTAGAACTCCAGAAAAGCCTGGAGTCTATAGGCTTCTATGGAAGATTCACTTACAATGTGTTTTAATGCTGACTCAACAGTTAAGGCTCTAGGTTACTGATCAGAAGGTCAGAGGTTGAAACCCCAGCACCACCAACCTGCCACTGTTGGGCCCTTAAGCAAGGCCCTTAACCCTATCTGCTCCAGCGGTGCCGTATAATGGCTGACCCTGAGCTCTGTCCCAAACATAACTTACTAGCAAGCTGGGATATGTGAAGAAAAGAATTTCACTGTGCTTTAAGGTATATGTGACAAATAAAGCTGGTCTCTGGGAGAGGAAAGCAGCTTCAGGTGAGGAGAAATGAGAAGTGTTGATGTAGTAACACCTAACCCAAGGTCTAGTTGCAGGGGGTGGCAGGAAGATGTCCCTACCACACCTGGAGACATTCCAGGCAAGGCTGAAGAGTGGTAAACCTAAGGGCACTGGAGAAGGTGTGACAGGCAGTAATGCTATGGTAGGAAAACATTACCTGTGTAATCAATTGTCATTGTACCCAGATGGAGATGCAGCTTTTCTGTGGGTGAATTTGGGGACAGGTTGGTTTTTTATTGAAAAAAACACCTAAATTTGAATAGGTTTATTAGACATTGCACTATTCACTTGTTCCACTTGGATACACAGCCGCTCCATATGATAATTGGGAGACCTCTTAAAGGTGCAGAACCTTTTAACCAACTGCCAATCAGTGAGACACTTTTAAACATGATCATAACAATAAATCTCTAATAATCATATCAGTGCCAGTCAGACTCACAGAGTGCTCACAGTAGTTGGTTTTAGTTATATTAGGATAATTAACCTAAATAATTTTATTTTCAGAGTATTTTAAAATGACTTTAGTTGAACCGAAAACTTATTTAAATTGAGTGTACAATGAAATTGGATAATGTACCATTTTCTAATGGGCAAATACAATGTGTAATATTTTTCAATGTGTAATTCTCAGATTCTTTGTACCTTAAACAGATCATAAAGGAATAAAAAATTTCATTTCATTTCATGTAATGCTGGAAAACAAATGCACGGGAACTCACAGTATCCAAGTTGTGAGATGGCAAAGCTTTGTTCTTCTATACTGAGAATGCTCAGCAGGTCTCCACCATCATGCCGACAGGCATCTTTTGCCTCTGACCATGTTTTTTTGGCACGATTAAGATAGTAGCAGTGACCCGAGTAAGGTATCCATGGTCTGAGGCAAGAACCTGTGTGCACAGCTGGACAAGAAAGTGACACAAAATGACATTTAAAATGACAGGTTGTCAGGCAGGGTGTAGACGGGGACAGAGGCAGGTGCAGATCCAACTCCTTTATTGAACATAAATGTAAAAACTCAAATCAAAACAGAACATAGACAGATCAGTAGCAGAGACAAACTGGAGCAAACGTAGCATAAACAAACTGGAGCAAACGTAGCATAAGCAAACGTAGCATAAGCAAACTGGCGACCCGCTATGACACAGAAGACTTGTGAACAAAAATACTATCCTAACATCTATCTAAAATAACCAAACTAAACAATTAACAGAATGCCAAGCACTGGTTTGAAATCAAGAAGCAAAATGAAAACAAAGGTCATGTGGCTGGTCCGGTGACAAAATCCAGTGCCACAGTGCCCTCTGCTGGCCGCACTGTGACACAGGTCAAGCAAAGGGGAGCTATGTTTTGTGAAATAAACAATTTTATAATGAAGACAATGATTACCTGGTGGAATAGTGGGAGTGTAGAGGACTCTTTGGCAGATATATCCATGTCTCGCAAAACAAACATCAGTGGACCATTTTGAATCATATTGCTGACTTACTGCCCCACAGCTACGACCTGGTTGAGAAGATGGTTGCCCTATTCAAAGCAAAAGATTGAAAAAAGGAATGAATGAAATCACAGATTAAATAAATATTGCTGTATTATGGCAAACATGACACGGAATATTGATGATCTTCCTCCTTTACTCCAGCAGGGACTGTATAATGCAGCTAAATACTCACCACTGAGCCAGTTTAAATAACGTAAAGGTTGCCCATTGATCCAATGCCATCCACTTGAGGCATCTAAACTGTTTAACCCCATCCACAATGGTGCGCCATTTCCCTGAGACAAACCTGTGGGAATAATGAAAATGATCTTTTACAGATATTTTATTTTATACATACATACATATATATATATATATATATATATATATATATACACACACACACACACCGTCATGTGTATGCTATTACACCATTTTTTTGTGTGTATATTATATCTGAGCATTTAATGTTTCATTGCAACACAATTTCTTTTATGTATTCAGGTAATACCTGATATGAGGGTTTGCTCATGGGGTTCAGTGATGCTTGACAGGTCTCCCAATTGCTGCTGACAGCTTTTTCTGGCTTGATGCCATGTAAGTGCAGACTCTATGTTTACCTGGTAGTACATGCCTGTGAGAGGGTTCTTGCGCCAGAAATCATCTGTAAAGGATATAAAACCTCTAAATAGGCACTTTTGTATGTTATATGCTATAATATGTGTACACATTTTATTTCAGTATTCACATATATTTTTTCATTTTATAAATTATGCAACTGTCAAAAGTAATATAACTGTACCTATTTGACGTGTCGGGCAATAACCCCAGAGCTCCTTATCTTCGTATATAATTTCAATTGCACACCACTCGTGTTTGACAGAGGAATCATCTCTTGTGCAGTCTGAATACCATTCATTTTTGTACCTGAATGGAAAATGGCATGGACGACCATAGCCATTTCCTTTAAGCGTATATAATTCTGCAAACATACAGAAAAGTACCTGTTACTCCATTTCTCTCAATGTTACTCTTGCATATTACTTTGCAACTTTACAATTTAATAGTAGGTGTATGGAGTCTCACTACAGTTTACAAAATATGATTATAGATTTGGACTATTGCTTATTAACCCTTAATGTTATGTAATAGTAGGAACTATATGTTCCAGTTCCATTGTGTTGTTCATATGAAAAACCATTACTTTTTATTGATGCACATAATAGAAACAAATTGCAACATATAAATACTGGAGTGAAATTTACTCAAGAGATGTATGATAACAACTTACTTACAAAATATTTCAGTAAATTTAACTAAGCATTTTTTAAAGTAAGGATGATATGGCACCAATAATTATTCTCCTAGAAAATGGAAGTATATTTAACTAGAAATTTTCTTGTTTTATTCAAATTTAAGTTAAATGAACTACAGAAAGCTTAATGCTGTATAAATTACACACCATCTAAACATTATCATTACTACTTAATAATCGGTGAGTCACGTCAGCCTTCATAAAGGCTGAACTAACAGAACCCAAGATTAAGTTGTGTGAGCACACCATACATCTGACTGAGAAACACAAAGAGGGTGAACCAAGAACACTTTACAGATGATTTCATAATACAAGAGCCTTAGTCCTTAAAGCTTACACAAAACAGCAAATATTGAAAACAACCCATCTATAATGCTCAAAATTAAATTAATTTAAAGTTCTGTGAACAAATACTATGCAAACTGAGTTCAGAAGTCACACCCCACTTTAGCATGCAAGCAGTTCAAACATACATTATTCTCTAGCTTCGTGAGCACATGCAAATTCACAGTAAACTTAACGCAGTAAATAAAATACACAAATTATATTTAGAAATCACAGATTTGTTTTTGTCATATTTGCTGAACCTTTTAATATTTTCTTTTCTGTGTAATACCTTGATATGGTTGAGAGCAAATGCTGTCAGTTGTTCCATGTATTGTCCACTGGCTTTTGTCTTCCTGCTTTCTGGACAGTATTACAAGATAAGATTCTCCCTGAAGGGACAAGTATAGTGATTCATTCTTCAGATTAAACTGTGAATTGTTCGTGCATTCCCACTTTTGGAGGTCATTTCTGGCATTACAGATGTACCACTGCAGTTTATTGCCCTCCTTCCTGCTCACTACGCCAAGGCATTTCTTCTGGGCAACATTGAAGATTCGGTCCTCAGAAGTCCAGCGAAACTGTTGCTTTGTGCTGAGAGGGTTACACACCTCTAAAAATTGCAGGCTGTCCGTCAGGCATCTGTTCTTATGTGCATTGTAGATCAAAAAATTTCCATCTATGAAAATAAGTTAGCATGCACTGCATTACGAAGCAAAATATAACTTCACATTTTGTGTACTATTTTTGTGTTGCTGCTGTTTATAAATTAGGATCATATCATTCTATTGCAATGTAAAATAGCGAAATTTACTTGGACTACTATTTATTTTCTTCACTAACCATCGTTTCTAATAATATTTTTTAATTTCTATTACTTTTATTACTTTTTTTTTAAGTTTCATTTCTACTGACCATTTCTGCTGAACCTTTCTACATCGCCTTTTCTGTTCTGTCCTTCCCTCCCTTTCCCAAACATTCCATTAAGAAAAAAAAAAACGATCAACAGCAATAAACATCCACAATTTTTTTTTATACACTACCTAGCGTCGGAATAAAATCATAAATCCTTAAATACTACACATCATTCCTCTCTGATAAGGATTATTTGAAAACAAGTCTTCCCAAGCCTGTTCAGGAGGCGCAGAGGGGAAAATCAGGAAAACATCTAGAAACAAAGTTCCGAATTTGAAAATACCGAAAGAAATGTGTCAAGGGGAGATCATAAGTGGACGCCAAATTAGCAAAGCTATCAAAGACACCATCAGAATACAAATTTCTAACTTGTTTAATATCCTTGTCATACCACACTGAAAATGTGGAGTCCATACACGATGGGGGAAATAAATGGTTGTTGACTAAAGGACACAAAGAGGATGCACCTACAAATTTAAAATGTCATGTAAATTGATACCAAGTCCTAAGTGTGTTGAGGACAACAGGATTATCAGTATATAGTTTTGTAGGTAAAGAGGAGTAAAGCAGAGCAGGTAAAGAGGATTCCATACAAGAAGATAATTCCAATTTAGACCAAGAGGATCCAGGAGATTGAACCCAGTAACAAAGTTTATGGATGTGCGCAGCCCAGTAATAGAATTGAAAATTGGATAATGCAAGTCCTCCACTAAGTTTACATTTCTGCAATAAAGATTTACTAACCCTTGGTGGCTTCCCTCCCCAAAATAAATGTACTAATTATCTTATCCAATGAATCGAAGAATGATTTTGGGAGAGGCACTTCGGTACTATTTTAATTTTGATGACATTGATCCTGCGAATTAGGGAAAGGGGTAAGTTACCCCAACTCTGAATGTTAGATTTAACCTTTGAGATAAGGGGAGTGAAGTTAGCTGGTAAAAGATTAGATAGAGAATGTGTCATGTTGATACTTAGGTATTTAAAACCTGACTGATTAAATCAAAACGGAAGATCTAACAGATGGAGAGACAAAGCTGAAGTATTGACAGGAAAACAGTCGCTTTTATCTAAATTTAGTTTATAACCAGAGACACCAAACAACTCCAGAACATCCTAGACAGAAGGCATAGAGGCGGTATGATCGGTTACATACAATAGCAAATCATCAGCATATAGCAACAATTTGCATTCTATACCGTATCAAACTATTCCTTTAAACAAAGAGGAAGATTTTAGTGCAATAGACAAAGGGGATAGACAGAGGGGATAAAGGACAACCTTGGCGACACTCTAGTCCGAGCGCAAAATAACCAGAATAAGTATCGTTTGTCTGAACCATAGCATTAGGGGTTGAGGAAAGGAGGCTAATCCAAGAAATAAACTTATCCCGAAATCCAAACTTTAAGACTGCAAACAAATACTCCCATTCCACCCTGTCGAATGCTTTTTCAGCATCTAATGAAATCAGCCGAATGCTTTGAATAAATTTTACTAAAGAGCGTACAGGTATTGAAAAACAATTGATGTCCCTTTATAAAACCATTCTGATCTTCAGATATAAGGAAGTACATTCCCTAACCGAGATGCCATTACTTTCACCAACACCTTTACATCTGCATTAAGCAGTGACAGCGGTCTGTACGAACCACAGGAGGATGGATCCTTACCCTCCTTTAGGAGCAGAGCTATCGTGGCTTGTGTCAGGGTTGGAGGCAAAGACCCACATTCCAATGATTTGTTGAACATAGCCAAAAGCAATGGAGCTAATTTTCCAATAAACATAAAAAAAAATTCAATTGGAAACCTGTCCGAGCCAGGAGCTTTGTTAGATTGCATAGATTTAACTGAAATAAAAATTTCTTCAAGAGAAAGTGGGGAGTCCAATTGCATAGCAGTATTCGAATCAATAACAGGGTTACAGAGGTTTTGAAGAAACGTGTTCACTTTAGTATTATCTGTTGGAGATTCGGACTTATAAAGCGAAGAGTAAAACGATTTAAAAGTAGCATTAATTTCCATGGGATCTGTAGTGACAATAGTATAAGTGTTTTTAATACTAGATATGAGACGGGAAGTGGCTTGTCGCCGTAGCTGATGTGCCAGTAGACAACTCGGCTTGTCGCCATGTTCATGATATGAACCACGAGTACATAATAAGCATTCCTCCTCTTTAGTCGAAATAAGATTAAATTCTGCCTGCAAGTCAAGACGCTGTTTAAGAAGTTCTGGGGAGGGGTTCAATGCAAATCTCTGATCGAGACTACTAATTGCAGTTGTAAGTTCATTAACCCTAGCAGTGCGTTTTTTATTACAGTGAGCAGAATAAGAAAGAATCTGCCCTCTGATATAGGATTTAAGTGTCTCCCATAACAATGAACAAGAGGTGGAGTCATTCTGATTGAAGAAAAGAAAGTCATCAATAGAAATTGAAATGAACTCACAGAATTCACTGTCTGCTAAAAGAATCTCCAAGGCGGTCGGCTACTACGTTTATAAATAGAAAGATATATATCTAATTGTAGAGGCGCATGGTCAGAAATTACAATGCCCAAATAGTCAGAAGAAACTACGCAAGAATCTAGAGTGCTGTCTATAAAAAAATAATCAATCCTCGAAGAAGAATGATGCACCTGGGAGAAAAAATAAAAGTTAAAAAAAGAGAGGGGTTACGGGATCTCCAGGGATCAACGAGAGCGTTCTGACACATAAAATCGGAAAATGTTTTAGGCATTGCAGATTGATTCAGAGTATGGGGATTAGACCGATCCAAGTTTGGGTCAATTACACAATTTAAATCTCCACCAAAAATCAAAAGGTGAGTATTTAAAAAAGGGAGATTGCTCAACAGTGTATTAGCAAATTCCACATCATCAAAGCTTGGAGCGTATACATTTACCAACAATACCAGTCTTTGCATTAAAGTACCAGCAACTATAATATATCTACCATTCACATCAGCAATAACATTGGTGAACGAAAACTGTAACCTTTTGTCAATTAAAATAGCAACCCCTCCTGCTCTCGAATTAAAGTTCAAGTGGAAGACTTGACTCAAGGACAGTATAACCTTTGATGATCTTTAATACGTAGGTGCGTCTCCTGTAAAAAATACTATATTGGAGTTTAAACGTTTCAAATGTGTAAAAACCTTAGATCTCTTAACAGGATTACCCATACCTCTGACGTTACAACTAATAAATCTTAAAGGCGCGCCTGTCCCAGCTATGCTGGGATCCATGTTACTACTAACCATTTAAATAAAGTAAACCATAGGATTCATATTCATGAATGTGATTCATTTAAATTTTTTTGCCTTTGTTTATTTATTAATTTATATATGATTCATATGATTCATATTACCATAGGAATATAAAGAGCCAATTAGAGCCGAAGTGGGACCTCCCACCCCCCCAAACACACACCCAAAGTCTCCATAAAACAAGGGAGACAGCAGTGTTTCCTCACCTAGAGTTGTCCACAAAGTGGACAAAGAGTAAGCTAAACAAAATTACCTAAGCAAAAAAAAAATTCCAGTACTATAAAAGTCCCCTACTGACTTCAAAAAGCGTCAAAACAGAGAAGCACATTAATACAGAGGTGAATTTAAGAGGAGTGAGTCCACGGATTCTAGACGAAATAATGCACAGACAATATCTTCAATAAGAATTCCAATTCTGTAGAGCTGGAAGGCCGAGTGCAAAAAAGAATAAATAAATAAAATAGATAAATAAATAAATAATAAGAAGGAAAAAAAACAAACAAACACTACATACACGGTGTAGGTGATGTAGTTCACCCCGGTATTAAGATTTTAACGTAGTCCCCTGCTTCCTCCGCTGAAATAAAGTCCTTCTGGACACCGTTATATGTAATGCGAAGCCGAGCTGGATGAAGTATTCCATAGCGACCGTCCTCAATATCACGAAATTGACGCCGAACCTCGTTAAACGCGGCTGTCGTGACTGTGTAGTCAGGGAAAACCGAGATGATCACTTTAATGCGCTGGAGCTCTCTCGCACGGCGTAAAAATATCAACACAGTACCTGTGGTAATGGAATCTGCACACAATAGCTCGTGGTCGTTCACCAGGCTTGGGCTTCAGCTAAAGGGTCCAGAACCGGCTCCTTCTCCAGACCAAACGCCTCCTTTAACAACGCCGCTACAGCAGCAGTTGTAGATGTACCAGCGCCCTCTGGAACTCCGACTATCCTCACGTTATTGCGCCGTGACCTTGACTCCAAATCCTCACATTTATTCTCTAATTGAGTCACGGTCGCAGTGAGAGACTCGATAGTAGTCTACATATGAACTATATCAACGGTGCAACCGGAGAGCGCGTGGCCCATTTCCCCAACAGTACCTTTCAGTGTTGATACAGTAGCCTCGGTAGCAACTTTAGATAGATAGATAGATAGATATAGATAGATAGATAGATAGATAGATAGATAGATAGATACTTTATTGATCCCCAATTCAGAAATTCAGGAGCTAGCTAGCTAGCTTTATCACTAGCTGGCGGTGTTTTCACGGCCTGCAGGTCACGCTGGATAGTAGACAGAGCACCCCCGAGATTCTCCTGGAACTCTTTTTTTTTTTTTTTTTTTTTTTTTGTTTGTTGTTGTTTTTTTTAAATATCGGCGATATCCTTCCTCAGTAAAGCCAACAGGTCAAGCCTGAGTGCGGCGGGGTCAGGGTCACCGCTCAGGGATGTGGCTGCGGATTCATGGGGAGAAGGAAGCGCGGACGCGGACTCATGCGGAGAAGGAGGCGCGGCTGCGGATTCAGAGGGAGAAGGAAGCGCGGATGCGGATTTATGGGAAGAAGGAGGCGCGGCTGCGGTTTCAGGAGAGAAGGGGGCTCGTTCGCGGCGCGCTCTCCAGGCCTCAGTTTTGTCTGAATGCTACCACCGGTTTTCGAGTTCTTCCCAGACATTTTAACGAACCCCAAGTTAAAAGTACAAATAAGGAAACAAAGTAGAATAAGTCAAAATATTTTATATGACCAAAAAAGTGCTAATTAATTACAATTTTAATCGAAATCAGCAGGAGACTCAAACTTCACGTCCTAGTCCATCGAACTCCCTACAACTTTATATTACTTTGCTGAGTAAAATGTATTTTTAAAAAAAGGCTTCAGTTTAGAGCAATGTGATTATAATGTAAAGAAAGATGCAACTTACGTGGATCAGCAAAGCAATGTGATATGTTAACCAGAAACACAATAATGGCCGTTATTGTCAACCTCTTGCTTTTCCTCATGTTTTTCAGTGTTGCAGCCAAATCCTGTGTTAAACCTGCCTCTGTCCAACTCTCACAATGCTACTTTGGCACTGGTGACTGTTTTTCTAGCAGAGCACACATCTTCTGGCACATGTATTTCTTTATAACTCGTGACTGATTTAATCAGAAAATCATTAGATTTCAGGGAAGATGAAATGATAAAGCATGTGCTTTCACTTCCCCTTTCCTAAGACTTGCATAATGTAGAATATGCCACAGGGGTGTCGTTTGGTAGCCTCAGCCATTTCCGGACACTAGATCTCATTCAAAAGTTTCCATTAGCATTTTCAATGTAGACATGCTTTTCGCCTAGAATATTCCAGAAGTGTATGCTTGGCGTTTTCTTGACCGATTTCTTGAGGAATTTCCCTGAGATGTTATTTTAAACAGCATTAAAGGAGTTCACACCGACGCCGGACTCTTATCGCCTGCTTTTCAGAATATTTCGCTCCGAGTTAAAACAAAAAAAATTTAGTAAATAAAATGTTAGTTTTCTAATGAAAGAAATGAATCTGTTGACACAGTTATATTTTTGTTTACAACACCGATTTCAAGCATTTAAACATACAACTTCAGATCAAAAGTTTTAGTCAAATGTTTCCAAACTTTTGACTGGTAGTGTATTGTGTACACTATATATATATAGAGGTCAATATATATATATATATATATATACACAGTGGCAAGAAAAAGTATGTGAACTGAAAGGAAATTCTCTTTTATCATTTTATATTTTCCAATTATGTACCCTCTTATATTATGAACTGCTCTCAATTATATGATGAATGTAATCATTTAGTTACCTCTTTGAATAAGCTGATCAACCGCTATCCTTGATTATATTATTATTATGTATTTCTGTGTCAACATGATATGGGACTTATTTTGTATCATGACTATGTGCTGTGTGTTTTGACTAAATCTTTCTGACACCTGGACCAGTATAAACCGTCCACGCACTGCTGTTATCAATGTGAACAATATGTATAAATACTCCTGTTTTGAATGAATAAATCGGGAAGTCTTCTGTGAAAGCTCATATCTGTCAGTTTGTGTGTTCACTTCGGACTCTCCAGGCGCACCTGACTCTGCAGCAACCCATACTTTCTAGCTCACAGTAGCACAGAATTAAAAGCAACTAAAAGTTACTAGAAGTTAATGGTAAAACAGGCTGGAAGAGATCGAAAAGGCATACAGAGTAGATTCCTGTGAGGGTGAAATCTAACAATTTGGTGTCAGAAGTGGGATTACTCCAGACCAGGTGAGTGTTTTTCTTTTCCTCCCTGGAGCGGTGTAATTTCATACCCATAAATATTAGAATGGTTATCTGGGGCTGATAATCTGTACTCTTGGTCTAGATCCTCTGTAACGTTGGTGCCGCCTAATCTAATCTATTATTCTAGTATTTTATATTTGTTAAATAATTTTAATTTAATTTGCAAAAGTGTCTGTTTGGTTTGCCTAAGAGTGTTATATTTGTATTGTAATATTGTGTTAAGTATTATAAGTATTATTGTGTTATTGTGGTGCGTGGTGTTTTCCAAGTTAGTTATGGGAGGATCTCCATCCAGCACGGTTCTTCCGTCTCCTGGCATGACACCAAGAGATTGGATTGAGTCCGTGTTAGGTGGATTTTATACGGTTACATATTTAGATTGTTTATACGGTTGGTCAGTTGCATGCGCGTCGCAGCTTCAAATTATTTCACTCCATGGTTCCTTTGAGCCGCTTGTAGCTCAGATCAAACGAATGATTTATGCCGGGGAAGGTGATCTGTCTTGGGATTATGAGTATATGTCAAAATGTTAAAAGGGAATGGCTTCGCCTACTCCCCTTATGGAATAAACATTATAATTTGAAGGATAAATTACCTAAAATGGTCCATGTGAATGATAAAACACCTCGCACACTACCACGTAGAACTAAAGTTCCAAGCCTAAATTCCAGCGCCGCTGCTGCTCCGATTTCAAAGCAAAAACCTACTCTTGATAAACCGCCCACACACCCAGCGCGAGCACTGTGCTGTAGCGCTCATCTCCCACTGACCTGTCCTGATTATCGTTTAGGCACATGTCATTAATGTAAAAAACCTGGCCATTGGGCTCGTGAATGTTATGCTAAAAAACGAGATCAGCTGCAAAAGAGCGGTCAAGGTGGCCTTGGTCGTGGTTCTATGGTAAGAGGTGGCCTGCAGTATTTTCCTGCACAATCTGTCCCATATTATCTTCAGCCTGGTCAATATCAGCCCGCTCCTCATATGTATGGCCCACCTCCCATCCCCGCTGCTGCAGGGAGATTGAGGTTCCAATCAAACCAATCAGATACGTTTCAACCTTCACCTCCTTCTTATTATCACCATGAATAGATAGCCACAGAGCTCTTGTGACCCAGTGTGCCGATCAAACTTAAAGGTAGCTCCAAATCATTGTTTTAATTTTAATTCTGTGTGTTTCTCACGTTACTCTAAACACAGCACGCACGAGAGAGGGAGACAGCGTGTGAGAGAGATTTTTTTTGGTGACTCAAAATATAAATAAATGTTTAAAGGAGTATTAATAAAATAAAAATAAAACATACTTCTGTAAAAGTTCCAAATCAATTCTTGATTTTATCAGTCTGGAGAAGACTTTTATGACATCAGTCTGTGTTTTGTGACACTTTGTTTTTCTGCTCAGGTATATTGCCATTTTTGCATGACCAAAGATAAAATTTATCAGCTGACACCTGAATCTGTTCTTTCTGATGTACTTAATTTTTTTTTAAAGTTTCATTTTTATTGAACATTTCTGCTGAACAATTCTGATGAACATTTCTACAGAACATTTCTACATTTCTACTGAACATTTCTACATTTCTGCTATACATTTCTGCAAAACGTTTCTGCTAAACATTTCTGCTAAACTTTTCTGCTAAACATTTCTAATGAACATTTCAAAAGTTGATTTTTTATTGAACATTTCTGCTAAACATTTCTACAGAACATTTCTACATTTCTTTTTTATTAAACATTTTTGCTGACCTTCTGATTGTCAAAAGTCGTGACGGTGCGGATGAAGGAAGGAGGTAAGCGCACTTAAGAACAAGTGCAGTTTATTTACAAGAGGCAGGCAGACAAATCCAAAACATAATCCAAAGGCGTAGTCAGGAAACAAGCGAAGGTCAGGCGAACGGCAAACAGGCATAAACTTGGGGCAAGGCAGATATCAACAACGTGGCACGGAAAACAGGGTCAAGAAACAAACATAAGCATATACGTGAACTATGATAATGATCTGGGAGCGGACAACCCAGCGTGAACTATAACTAACAAGGGACTATGTTTACTATGATTAATTAACCGCGCTGTGTGTAGTACGGCACGTAGTATATAAACCGGCATGAATTAACTTAAACAGATATCAGCTGAGAGTAATACAGACACACGTGGGGATACAACCTATGACAGACATGGGGCGGGGTCATGACGAACGTAAACGAAACACACGTGCCCTCCCAGCCATTGACAGAAACGAAAACAAAGAGCACATGTTCAAATGTCACAACACGCATGCGCAACAGCGTGAACTGCGTGAACTTTCTGTTGAACTGCTAAGCCTATCTAAATCGCCTTTTCTGTTCTGTCCTCCCCACCATTTCCCAAAAATACAAACAAATTGAGCAACAGCAGAAAATATTCACAGATTTTTTTCTTTTTATACAAAGAAAAACAAAATTGAACCCACAACCCACCCCTCCGGCTCATCATGGCTACCCATTAACTGTCGCTGGTTATAGACATATTATAAAATTCAACAACAGGCACCAACCTTTAAGTGGGTAGTGTCTGTAACTCCATAAAGTATGCAATAAAGGGATGCCATTTATGAAAAAACGTATCTGTACACCATTCATCGTATATCTTATTTTCTCGAGTTTCAGAAAAAACATCATGTCCTTTATCCACTGAGAGATAGATGGGTATTTAGCAGACTTCCAATGTAACAGTAGGGAACGTCTTGCTATAAGGGATGTGAAAGCAATAACATCCTTTTGTATCGAGCTCAAAGGAATTGAAGCTTGAGGAATCCCAAATATCGCAATCAATGGACAAGGCTTTAAATGTACCCTGAGAATAGTGGACATGATGGTAAAAAAGCCAGACCAAAAACCATGGAGTTCAGGGCAGAAGAAAAACATATGGCCAAGATGACAGGGAGAGCCATGGCACTTATCACACTTGTCCTCTACATCCGGATACATCACAGACAATCTCGACTTGGACAGATGGACTCTATTTAAAACTTTGAACTGTATAAGTCCAAGACGAGCACAAGAAGTGGTAGTCTGTACCCTCCCTATAGCATGTTCCCAACACTCCTCACTTATTTGTACTCCTAATTCCGTTTCCCACGCATTCCTAATTTTATTACTCGACCCACTACCTTGCGTCAAAATAAAATCATAAATCTTAGAAATCATTCCTCTCTGATGCGGATTATATGAAAACAGGTCTTCCCAAACCTGTTCAGGAGGAGCAGAATTGAAATCAGGAAAACATCTAGAAACGAAATTCTGTATTTGAAAGTACCGAAAGAAATGTGTCAAGGGGAGATCGTAAGTGGATGCCAAATTGGCAGAGCTATCAAACACACCATCAGAATACAAATTTCTAACTTGTTTAATACCCTTGTCATACCACACTGAAAATGTGGAGTCCATACACGATGGGGGAAATAGATGGTTGTTCACTAAAGGACACAAAGAGGATGCACCTACAAATTTAAAATGTCATCTAAATTGATACCAAGTCCTAAGTCTGCTGAGGAGAACAGGGTTATCAGTATATTGGGACAGTTTTGTAGGTAAAGAGGTGTAACATAGAGCAGATAAAGAGGATTCCATACAAGAAGAGAATTCCAATTTAGAGGATCCAGGAGATTGAACCCAGTAACAAAGTTTATGGATGTGGGCAGCCCAGTAATAGAATTGAAAATTGGGTAATGCAAATCCTCCCCTAAGTTTACATTTCTGCAATAAAGATTTACTAACCCTTGGTGGCTTCCCTCCCCAAATAAATGTACTAATTATCTTATCCAATGAATCAAAGAATGATTTTGGGAGAGAAAGAGGCACTTGTTGTAACAAGAAAAGACACTTCGGTAAAATATTCATTTTGATGACATTGATCCTGCCAATTATGGAAAGTGGTAAGTTACCCCAACTCTGAATGTTAGATTTAACCTTTGAGATAAGGGGAGTGAAGTTAGCTGATAGAAGATTAGATAGAGAACGTGTCACGTTGATACCCAAGTATTTAAAACCTGACTGACTAAATTGAAACGGTAGATCTGACTGTTGGAGAGACAGAGCTGGAGTATTGACAGGGAAACAGACGCTTTTATCTAAATTTAGTTTATAACCAGAGACAACACCAAAAGACTCCAGAACATCCAAGACAGAAGGCATAGAGGTGGTAGGATCAGTTATATACAATAACAAATCATCAGCATATAGCGACAATTTGTATTCTACCCCGTATCGAACTATTCCTTTAAACAAGGAGGAACATTTTAGTGCAATAGAGAGCGGCTCGATGGCAACAGCAAAAAGCAGTAGGGATAAAGGACACCCTTGGTGACACCCTCGTCCGAGCGCAAAATAATCCGTATAAGTATCGTTAGTCTGAACTCTAGCATAAGGGGTTGAGTAAAGGAGGCTAATCCAAGAAATAAACTTGTCCCCAAATCCAAACTTCCTCAGGACTGCAAACAAATACTCCCATTCAACCCTGTCAAATGCTTTTTCAGCATCTAATGAAATCACAATCTCAGGGTGAACAGCTGAATGCTTTGAATAAATTATATTAAAGAGTGTACGGGTATTGAAAAACATTTGACGTCCCTTTATAAAACCGTTCTGATCTTCAGATATAATATAAGGAAGTACATTCTCTAACCGAGATGCCATTACTTTCGCCAACACCTTTACATCTGCATTCAGCAGTGATAGCAGTCTATAAGAACCACATGAGGATGGATCCTTACCCTCCTTTAGGAGCAGAGCTATTGTGGCTTGTGTCAGAGTTGGAGGCAAAGACCCACGTTCCAAAGATTCGTTGAACATAGCCAAAAGCTATGGAGCTAATTTTCCAATAAACGTTTTAAAGAATTCGATTGGAAACCCGTATATATCTAATTGTAGAGGCGCATGGTCAGAAATTACAATGTCCAAATAGTCAGAAGAAACTACGGAAGAATCTAGAGTGCTGTCTATAAAAAAAATAATCAATCCTCGAAGAAGAATGATGCACCTGGGAAAAGAAATAAAACTTTTTAAGAGAGGGGTTACGAGATCTCCAGGGATCAACGAGACCGTTCTGACACATCAAATCTGAGAATATTTTGGATTAGATCGATCCAAGTTTGGGCCAAATACACAATTTAAATGACCCCCGAAAATCAACAGGTGAGTATTTAAGAAAGGGAGATTGCTTAACAATCTATTAGCAAATTCTACATCGTCAAAGTTTGGAGCATACACATTAACCAACAATACCTGTCTTTGCATTAAAGTACCAGCAACTATAATATATCTACCATTCACATCAGCAATAACATTAGTGGACGAAAACTGTAACCTTTTGTCAATTAAAATAGCAACCCCTCTTGCTTTCGAATTAAAATTCGAGTGAAAGACTTGACTCACCCAGGGGCAGTGTAACCTATGATGATCTTTAATACGTAGGTGCGTCCCCTGTAAAAATACTATATTGGAGTTCAAACGTTTCAAATGTGTAAAAACCTTAGATCTCTTAACAGGATTACCCATACCTCTGACATTCCAACTAATAAATCTTAAAGGTGTGCCTGTCCCAGCTATGCTGGGATCCATGTTACTACTAACCATTTAAATAAAGTAAACCATAGGAATGTGAATAGCCAATGAGAGCCGAAGTGGGACCTTCCACCCCCCAAATCCCCCACCCCGCCACACACCCAAAGTCTCCGTAAAATAAAGGAGACAGTAGTGTTTCCCACCTAGGGTTGTCCACAAAGTGGACAAAGAGTAAGCTAAACCTAAACGAAAAAAGAACAAATTCCATTAAGAGAAAAGTCCCCTACTGACTTCAAATCTAATAAATAATCTGCACACTTAATAAATATGTCTTTACCTTTAAAGACTTATAACTAATAATCTTACACAGTGTAGCACATAAAAAAATTAAAATAAATAATAAATAAAAAGTAAAAAAAAAATAAAAATAATAATAATAATAATAAATAGATGATGATAAAAATTAAATAAATAAATAAATAAATAAAATCTAAACGAAGTAATGCACAATATCCACAATAAGAATTCGAATTCTATAGAGCTGGATGGCCAAGTGCAAATAAGAATAAAGAATATTATCAAAGAAAAAAAATAAATAAATAAAATAAATACAAAGCCAAATAAACAAATAAATAAATAAAGAAAGAAAGAAAGAAAGAACACTACACTGTGTAAGTGATGCAGTTCAGTTTTAAGAGTTTAACGTATTCTGCTGCTTCCTCCGCTGAAATAAAGTCCTTCTGGACTTCGTTGTATGTAATGCGAAGCCGAGCTGGATGAAGTATTCCATAGCGAGCGCCCTCAATATCACGAAGTTGACACCGAACCTCGTTGAAATAGCGCGGCCCGGGCCCGGGCTATCTTGACTGTGTAGTCAGGGAAAACGGAGATGGTCAAATCCCTCATTTTAATCTGCTGGCGCTCTCTCGCACGGCGTAAAATATCAACACAGTCACTGTGATAATGGAATCTGCACACAATAGCTCGTGGTCGTTCACCAGACTTTGGCTTCGGCTGAAGGGTCTGGTGGCACCGGTCCAAAACTGACTCCTTCTCCAGACCAAACGCCTCTTTTAACAAGGTCGCTACAGCAGCAGTTGTAGATGTGTCAGCGCCCTCTGGAACTCCGACTATCCTAACGTTATTGCGCCGTGACCTTGACTCCAAATACTCACATTTATTCTCTAATTGAGTCACGGTCGCAGTGAGAGACTCGATAGTAGTCTACATATGAACTATATCAACGGTGCAAGTGTGCCCCATTTCCCCAACAGTACCTTTCAGTGTTGATATGGTGGCCGCGAAGTCAGAGCCACCACTTGGGGACGCGGATGCGACCGCGGGTTCACAGGGGGAAGCGCGGCTATGGATTCATGAGAAGAAGGCGCGGGTGCGGGTTCATGGTGAGAGGGAGACGCGGCTGCAGATCCATGGAGGGAGGGAGACGCGGCTGCGGATTCATGACGAGAAGGAGGCGCGCTCGTGGTGTCCTCTCTAGACCTCAGTTTTGTCTGAATGCTACCACCGGTTTTCGAGTTCTTCCTCGACATCTTTAACGAACCACCGAGTTAAAAGTACAAATAAGGAAACGAAGTAGAATAAGTAAAAATATACTATATATATATAATATTTTATATATAAATTATATATAAAAATATTACAGTGCCTTGCGAAAGTATTCGGCCCCCTTGAACTTTTCAACCTTTTGCCACATTTCAGGCTTCAAACATAAAGATATAAAATTAAAAATTTTTGTGAAGAATCACCGACAGATGGGACACAATTGTGAAGTGGAACGAAATCTATTGGATATTTTAAACTTTTTTAGCAAAAAAAAAATGAAAAGTGGGGCGTGCAAAATTATTCGGCCCCTTTACTTTCAGGGCAGCAAACTCACTCCAGAAGTTCAGCGAGGATCTCTGAATGATCCATGTTGTCCTAAATGACTGATGGTGATAAATAGAATCCACCTGTGTGTAATCAAGTCTCTGTATATAATATAAGTCTCAGGATTAAGTATATAAGCCTCAGGGTTCTGTGGAAAGCGCAGAGAGGATCATGAAGACCAAGGAACACACCAGGCAGGTCCGTAATACTGTTGTGGAGAAGTTTAAAGCCGGATTTGGATACAAAAGATTTCCCAAGCTTTAAACATCCCAAGGAGCACTGTGCAAGCGATCATTTTGAAATGGAAGGAGTATCAGACCACTGCAAATCTACCAAGACCTGGCCGTCCCTCTAAACTTTCAGCTCAGACAAGGAGAAGACTGATCAGAGATGCAGCCAAGAGGCCCATGATCACTCTGGATGAACTGCAGAGAACTACAGCTGAGGTGGGAGAGTCTGTCCATAGGACAACAATCAGTCGTACACTGCACAAATCTGGCCTTTATGGAAGAGTGGCAAGAAGAAAGCCATTTCTCAAAGATATCCATAAAAAGGCTTTAGTCTCGTCTAAAGTTTGCCACAAGACTCTGAGACTCTTTGCAAGATTCCATGTCACAGACGACGCCAGTCAGAAGCTTGCTGCTGAACTGCAACCTTGACACTGTTGGAACATATAGCTCACAAAGGATTCAAGGTTCCAAGTACAACATTGCACCTATATAACACAAAGTCAAATGTTTGGGTTTTCTCTTATCAAAATGACAGAGAAGGCTGTCAAGATGGCCGGAGGCGGTTGTAATGACTTCTCAACTGCCCACTACAAAACATCTCAGGGCCATCGTTGAACATTTGATCCATGTTGACTCCTGGGACCCATACTTATGTGATACACACACAACTGAGACTGTTTCTGCATTTAAAAATTTAAAAACTGTTTCACTCTCTCCAGCCCTGGGTCTAACACACTACACGAAACTTTACCATCTGCCCACTAACACTCTGGGCGTTTGGGCACAGGAACATGCTGGACTACCCACGCGCGTCTGCGTGCAGTGGCTGAGAGTGCTGCTCTTTTGTTAATCGATGCAGAATGATTGGTCTTGCACAGGTGAAACGGGTATTATCCAATATTGAAACACAACACATGACGGCTCAGCGCAGAAGTGGTTATGAAACTATTCTCTGTGCTATTACAAATTTGACCATTAAATTTGTCTGCTAAATTGACACCATTCCTTTACTTGAAAATCATGATTGTTTAAAATAAACTGTTTACCAGACGTGGTAACTAAAGCGCATTCATTTAATTCAGCTCAAACTCATGTGTGCACGATATTTGAAGGTCAAAGAATCACTAATTTTACAGACTGTAAAATTGATGTAAGATCTAATCTCTTCCTGTGCTAAACCAACAGCTCTTGCGATCGTCAAAACAAAGACGGCGTCTCACATAGTTCTCTATCAGGGGTGGTGTCTGATATTAATTCTAAGTTTTGTATACGTGGCTTATGTCCTTAAATAAAGACACATCTCTCACGATGTTTGATATGACTACAAAACTACGCCACTCAGAGGCCTTTTGATACTTTTTGAATGTCTCTGCAGGTCAATTTTACCCATATGCCAACCATTTTGAAAACATAGAATGTTATTGGTAAATGGATATCGTTTCTATGCGCGAGGGAAAATGCTATATAAAAACTATTGTCAGGATTTTGGCGAAACAGTACTGCCTGATCTAACATGCAATTCTTACTGAAATTCGAATGACGCCAACTAAAACCACAGGCCTTTCACCCTTTGAGGTGTTATTCGGTTGACCTTTCCCCACAGCTTGGAAAATATCTACTAACCTTTTTCAGTCCACATGTGGTGTCGATATTCATCAAGATGACTGTGTATGTAAAATGCTTGACGTGTTGTGTACATGCTAAATTAAAATTACCTTTACCCCCCACAGTAAATCATACTTTTTTTATTCCAGGAGAGCAGGTGTTCTGACCTCAGAAGGACCGATCTGGAGACATGCAAGTTGGTTAAATGAGTTCTGTCTATTCTATATATCCTCCACCTATCCTCCTATGACAGGGTGTCCATTCAAGAACATACCTGTACCCTGACAAGGTCTGAGCATTGGTGAACGTGTCTAAAAAAGAATGAAGTTCTATCCTGATGGCTGACCCAACTCACACATTACACATATATATATAGTTTTCCTGTATTAGCTCTAATCACAAAATCAATAATATGTTTTTACGTTATCGTCTTTTTCTGTTCCTGTTACTGTGACAAAATGTTTGTAATGTGACATGTAATGTGTAAAGAAGTGTGAACGCAATCAGGCATGAGAAAAGTGTAAGGGGTGCTGTCGAGCACCTGGTGCTGGCAGGGTGGGAATTTTTCCTCCTTAGAGGTTTTTTCGCACACCGCTGAGTGCGAGGTTTGGTTTTTTTCATTAGAGTAATCCTCTCTTCCTTTATATATTTATATCCCCAATATATCCTCTTGGGATTGATCCTCCTAGCCAAGGTGGATGGGATGAATCTGATGATGTTAATTTTTCAAATTCTGACAGTCCTACAGCTGAGTCCAATGTGTCTGGTGACTTACATATCGAATATTTCAATCAAAAACGCATACTATAAATATTCCGTTCTAACTGTGAAGTAAATGCACCTTACTACACCCTGTTTTATCTGCCCTCTCATGCCGCATAGCACCCTCCACCCTTTCACCTTTTATCCAGTGCGAGAAACATATCAACATTTGTGGTGCTCTGTAGCCGTTGGTCTTAGACGACACCGCTATGACAATATTGATGAGCATCATCGCTATGTTATTACTCCTTTTAACGTAACCGCCAGTAAAAATAAACCCTTAATAGGTGTTGATAAACCAGGTGCTACTCCATATTGTAAAGATCTCCCCTTTGATCTCGCTGACCGTAAAAAAAACCCAAAACGAATTGGCCTACTGATTGTCTGGACCCCCTGTACTCATGTCAAAAGAAAGGGTCTTTTAAAACGCCTCAGATACGACTAACTTTTACTTGTTTATTGGGCTTTCCGGTGTTTGGAGCAAACACTGTAGAAGAGCATTACTAGGTTTGTAGGTTTAGGGCATACGCTTCTCTCCCCCATGGCTGGTATGGTCTCTGCACCTTTGCTCGACTCACTGATGGAATGTACGTCGTGACAACTAAGGACATAATTCACCATGTTCCTACTAGAACAGTAAGGGCCACTGTTAATGTCTAGTACATTTAGGCCCTGTCTCGTCCTAAGAGCCGACATTCAAAGAGGGCTTTAAATACTGCTTTCCATCTTTCTGAAGTCCCGAATGAACATAAAATTTCAACAGAGGCCAAACAATTTTGGACCTCTATTTTTCCTAGATTTGGAATGACAGAGATGTGGAATTTCGCAGAAGTAACTCACTACCGCCTTTCTGTGTTTGTCAATGCTACAATTGAAGCCATTGCCTCTATGAACAATGAACTGACCGCACTTAGATTAATGAGTACCCAAAACCGACTCGCTTTGGATCTGATGCTAGCTAAAGAAGGAGGAGTGTGTGCTATGGTTGGTGAACATAGCACCATATGTTGTACAAAAGCAGGCCCAAATCATGATGTCTCCTCCATACTTTACGGTTGTGCTGTGTGGTTTTTCCAAATAGTTCAATCTTAGTTTCATCAGTCCACAAAATATTTTGCCAATAACTCTGTGGAGTGTCAATGTGCTCTTTTGCAAACTTCAGGCATGCAGCAATGCTCTTTTTAGTAAGCAGTGGCTTCCTTCGTGGTGTCCTGCTGTAGATACCCTGCTTGTTTTGCTTCAATGTTTTGTGTATGGTAGACTCATGAAAAGAGTCGGGGTTGTTTCTTTATGTCATTGATGAATCTTTGTTGTGCTCTTGGTGTCATTTTGACTGGGCACTTTTGCTGTCAAGTCAGCAGTCTTCCCCATGATTGTGTACAGAACTAGACTGAGAGACCATTTAAATCCCTTTGCAGGTGTTTTGAGTTAATTACAGTGCCTTGCGAAAGTATTCGGCCCCCTTGAACTTTTCAACCTTTTGCCACATTTCAGGCTTCAAACATAAAGATATAAAATTTTTATTTTTTGTGAAGAATCACCAACAAGTGGGACACAATTGTGAAGTGGAACGAAATCTATTGGATTTTTGAAACTTTTTTAACTAATAAAAAAATGAAAAGTATGGCGTGCAAAATTATTCGGCCCCCTTGCGTTAATACTTTGTAGAGCCACCTTTTGCTGCGATTACAGCTGCAAGTCGCTTGGGGTATGTCTCTATCAGTTTTGCACATCGAGAGACTGAAATTCTTGCCCATTCTTCCTTGCAAAACAGCTCGAGCTCAGTGAGGTTGGATGGAGAGCGTTTGTGAACAGCAGTTTTCAACTCTTTCCACAGATTCTCCATTGGATTCAGGTCTGGACTTTGACTTGACCATTCTAACACCTGGATACGTTTATTTGTGAACCATTCCTTTGTAGATTTTGCTGTATGTTTGGGATCATTGTCTTGTTGGAAGATAAATCTCCGTCCCAGTTTCAGGTCTTTTGCAGACTCCAACAGGTTTTCATCCAGAATGGTCCTGTATTTGGCTGCATCCATCTTCCCCTCAATTTTAACCATCTTCCCTGTCCCTGCTGAAGAAAAGCAGGCCCAAACCATGTTGCTGCCACCACCATGTTTGACAGTGGGGATGGTGTGTTGAGGGTGATGAGCTGTGTTGCTTTTACGCCAAACATCGTTTTGCATTGTGGCAAAAAGTTCGATTTTGGTTTCATCTGACCAGAGCACCTTCTTCCACATGTTTGGTGTGTCACCCAGGTGGCTTGAGGCAAACTTTGGACGAGACTTTTTATGGATATCTTTGAGAAATGGCTTTCTTCTTGACACTCTTCCATAAAGGCCAGATTTGTGCAGTGTACGACTGATTGTTGTCCTATGGACAGACTCTCCCACCTCAGCTGTAGTTCTCTGCAGTTCATCCAGAGTGATCATGGGCCTCTTGGCTGCATCTCTGATCAGTCTTCTCCTTGTCTGAGCTGAAAGTTTAGAGGGACGGCCAGATCTTGGTAGATTTGCAGTGGTCTGATACTCCTTCCATTTCAAAATGATCGCTTGCACAGTGCTCCTTGGGATGTTTAAAGCTTGGGAAATCTTTTTGTACCCAAATCCAGCTTTAAACTTCTCCACAACAGTATTACGGACCTGCCTGGTGTGTTCCTTGGTCTTCATGATGCTCTCTGCGCTTTCACCAGAACCCTGAGACTATCACAGAGCAGGTGCATATATACAGAGATTTGATTACACACAGGTGGATTCTATTTATCACCATCAGTCATTTAGGACAACATTGGATAATTCAGAGATCCTATTTTTTTTTAAAGATTTTTTTTTTTTTAATAAAAAAAAAAAAGGATTTTTTTACTTTTAAATTTTATAGATATCGTTTAAAATTTTCACAATTCGTGTTTCCACTTCACATTTGTGTTTTTTTTTTTTTAAATTTACAAAAATAAAAATTTTATATCTTTATGTTTGAAGCCTGAAATGTGGCAAAAGGTTGAAAAGTTCAAGGGGGCCGAATACTTTCGCAAGGCACTGTAGCTGATTAGAGTGTGGCACCAGGTGTCTTCAATATTGAACCTTTTCACAATATTCTAATTTTCTGAGATACTGATTTTGGGGTTTTCATTAGTTGTCAGTTATAATCATCAAAATTAAAAGGAATGAACACTTGAAATATATCAGTCTGTGTGTAATGAATGTATACATTATACTAGTTTCACTTTTTGAATGGAATTACTGAAATAAATCAACTTTTTGATGATATTCTAATTTTATGACCAGCACCTGTACATTGGCAAAATGAGGCCATATAAATGAATTTGCTCATGTCAGCAGAACATATGTTTAGGTCAACTCAGTGACAACCCATGATTTATTCATTCTGATAAACTGAAGCTATCAGGAAAAGACTTTTAACTGCCATCCACAACCTTTTTTTTTTTTTTCTGAAGGCCTTACAGAACTCTTTAGATCTTGGTACAATGACACCACACACTTCAATAAAGGGAACACCAGATACTAGGGTAACACTTTAGAATACTGATATATCATTAGTGATTAACGACACAGGAAGAAATGAATAACGTAATATTAACATTCTAGTAACTACTATTAACTAACTAGAAACTCTGATTAATGAATTAGTAAGTAAAAGCGCACAGATGAATGAGATCACTAATCAAAAACTACGATTTTTCTTTTATGCTACCTGGAGAACTACTAAGAAATTATATGCAGTTTCATAATTAATGCAAATACTGTTAAGGAATAGACAAGATTGGTTACATAATCAATAGATAATAGCAGACTTATGATTTGGGTAAGCTATTTGTGAGGGACCAAGGCAGTCAAGGGACACAGTTTCTCAAAAAAATTAAATAAAAAGAGTTTAATGAATATGGATTGGCACCCTGTCCAGGGTGTACCCCACCTTGTGCCCCATGCTCTCTGGGATTGGCTCCAGGTTTCCCCATGACCCTGAAAAGGATAAGCAGTATAGAAGATGGATGGATGGATGAATGGAGTTTAACGAATCAAAATGTATTTTTACAAATAAATCAAATTCAATTAAAATAATCAAAATCAATAATTAGGCCTATACAAGAGGTCAGCTGAAGGCTGCTCCAGGCTGGAGCTCTGAAGTTGAGGTCACCATGTTGAACTCTGTCTGGAGGTCAAGACTGCCAGTGACTCAGTGACTCAATGTTGACAGCTGTTCAGACATCTAGGGGAAGTTCATTCCACCACCTAGGTGCCAGAACAGAGAAGAGTCTTGATGCATACTTTCCTTGTACTCTAAGAGATGGTGGCACCAAGCTAGCCTCAGTGCTAGAGGTTCGGAGGGAGTGTAGTGCAGTGCGGGGTGCGATTTTATCGTGACACCAGGCCTCTGCAAGGTTTTAGTGGTCTACAGAACATTTAAAAAAAAAAAGTTTGTTTTTTTAAATTCTGGAAAGTGCAATTTTAAAGGATGTTCTTCACTTTATTGAACCATTTTTTTCATCATGGCAGTCTGTGTCTCTTTGTTCATTTTCTAGTTTAATGTTCCTTACATTATTGTCCCAAACACTGCACATGGAAATCATGGTAGCTATATCCATGTGGACACACTTTTGCAACCTTGCAAGACAGGAGGTCGTAGTTCTCTTTTTATTTCCTTCCTGTTCAACTTCCAGCACTCTCTCTCCTCTTGCCCTCTTGTTCTTCTTTTTTTTTTTAAAGGGTTTTGGTTCAAAGGTGAGGAGGCAATAGCCTACATATAGTACCACAAAGTATACCAGTTACAAACTTAACATACTGTCATAATATTTAGTGGATTGTAAGTTCAATAAAACATATTAAAATTGGTGAAGGGTCACACAGCTGGGAACATATTTACACGTCATATATTATTGAAAATGTAAGCCCCCTTACTCAACACAGCAGGTTGAGTCAACAGATGACAAAAGACTACAGTGGGTCCTTACTTTTTAAATGGTCTAATAAAACAAAGCAAAAACAGATGCACAAATATCCAGTCAGCACCAATATTGGCACTCTGGGTAATATAGGGTAATAAAGATATGCGGATAATAAAACAGATTATAAAGAAATGTCTTTGGGTTACTAATTATCTTATGTAACTTAACTAATGAAATCAAATTAAGTGAAATAATAAATATGCTCAAAGTGCAGATGTTCAGCTTAAATTTGAGAGTATTTAGTCCCAAATCAGGTGATTAGTGTAGGAATTATGCCACTTTAAAGAAAAGTCAACGGCTGCATAAAGCCTGGAACCCATAGACATCACCAGGTGCTGGGTTTCTTCCGTGGTGATGCTCTGCCAGGCCATAACTGTAGCTGTCTAAATTTCTTGCTTGTTGTTGGGCAGTTTTGCCTGTAGCAAGTGAAATGAAAGCTCAGTTGGATTTGAAATGAAAGCTCAATCTACAATTGCCATTGCAGAACATTCCACTTCTTTGCTTTAAAAAAAGGCTTGGGTTACTTTTGAATGTTATTGAATGTTTTGGATCATTGTTTATTTGCAGTGTGAAGATAAAGGAAAATAAATCTTCTGTCATTCACCACAGTCACCAGTGCATTTTTTCCATTTTAAGAATGTACCACATATTTGATTTGGCCACACCTAAGGTTTTTGCTGTCTCTGATTTAGATTTTTTTAGCCTAATGATGGCTTTATATTGAGAGTTTATAGGAACACAAATGCAAACACCACACTTTAAATAAAATCGAGAGCTTTGAATTCTTACCTTATTTGTAAGTTAAATAATGTGGCAATAACCTGGTCATGGAACAGCTGAGCTGTTTTGTCCAATTACTTTTGAACCATCCCTTAAAAAGAGGGACCACACATAAAAGTTTTTACATTTCTGACACTGTTCACCTGATTGGATGTATATAGCATGCAGTAAAAAATAGCTTACTTTTATTACTACGTTTTACCTTCACAAGTGTTTCAGTAGTCCTGGAAAACTAGAGAGAGAGAGAGAGAGAGAGAGAGAGAGAGAGAGAGAGAGAGAGAGAGAGAGAGATCCTCTTCTCCTTTTTTCTGCACCGTTGCTTCGCTTTATTTTTATTCTGTCTATACACTACACATGACGTCATCGGCGTCTGCACGAGTCTGCAACTTTCTTCCCGAATAATTTCCGCAGATGCGCAGTCAAATTGTGGAATAGTCCAATGGAGTTGGTACTGAAGGGGGGTGCGGGCTGATACACTCATAAATGAAACATTCAGGTGGCATTTTAGCGTATGGATTTTTGTTTTTGTTTTTAGAAAAACATAATTCATTAACGAAAAGTAAAAAATAAACCTTTCTTTACCATCAATGTATGCAGCGTTTATCGAGACCTTGGTAGCTCCGGGCCCAAGTCAAGTGCCGACCTTTGTCTAATGGTAAATCCGCCCCTGGCATTAAGGTGAATGATTTCACAATGTACTCTTACAGCCACGCGTTACTACGATTAAAGATTGAGATCGAGTGGTGGTTATATTGACATTCAGTATACTTGTGCTCTGTATCCTTCTCACCACTCTATGCTCACTGCAGAATGTCAGGCTGGTCTTTTTTACTACTTGGTAAGACAAAATGTCTGTGTGCTTTCATGTTTATTTTAGCTGGTTAGGATTAGGTACACAGAACAGGGTGAGATTTGGAGGGGGGGTTATTAAACAACTCACAATGCTTAAAATAAAACAAACAAAAACATATTTATGTAATGTATATGTATAACTTGTTTATTGGTTAATTGTTTATTTATTTTCTGTGGTTGTTTTTACTGTATATAGTGTTATCCAGTTGAGTTTATAAATATACACATGTAAATTTACTGTACTTTAAATAGCGTGAAATCTGTTTCTCGTTCAGCTACATGATCTCAGTTTTAAATCTCAACTAGATAATCGCAGTTTTAAATCTGTTTTAAATCTCAGCTCCATAATCGCAGTTTTAAATCTCAGCAACATCATCTCAGTTTTTAAATTTAAGCTCCATATTCTCAGTTTAGACTAAAAAGCTCAGTCCATGTTTACTAAGAATATTTCAACTGGAACGGTATTATCCACATTTACTCGTGCAAATCTATTAGGCACTATTTATGAGCTTTTTGTTTTAGAGGGAGGCACTGGGAGGTATTGGTGCCTTACAGCTGCAAGGTCTTAGTTTGATCCCAAGAGATACTGAATTTCCTCTAGGTGGTAATATGAGTGTTCATGGTGCGGGGCAATAGATTAGCAGTTTTGCAGTGAATTATTATGCCTTGTGCCCAGTGTTTCCAGGACCCTGATGCAACAGAAAATCATTTATCCTATCATCTGGAGATTGCAAGATTGAATCCCAACAATGCCACAGCCATCTGTGGCCAGGAGTCTAGAAAGCAAAATTGGTTATGCTCTCTGGGTGGGAGGGATGCCACTGTCCTCTCCCTGTCAGGTTTCTTCCTCAGCATGTCTCAGGGAGTTTTTGCATCCCCCAATTTCTTAGGCTTAAAAAGTCATAAATGCTTACTTTTTGAGGTGGTGGTGCTGTGTAAAGCTTTACTCAAGAAAAATCTATCAACATCAGAAGCGTGGACTGCATGCAGATAATATTTAGAATCTGAATAAGCAGCGTAGACGATCAACATAAGTTGATTATGACTATAGCAACTCTCTGAGTAGGATTACTTTTACCTGTGGTAGCTGCCATCTTAAGTTGGAAACTCTAAAATATTAAGTGCTCTTTGTCATAGAAATGTGTGTATTTGCTATGTTCTTACCCTAGCATTTGCGACCTTCTCTACTGGACAGTTCATAAAAGTGCGTGATATCAGTGCCAGTTATACTGATGGGCCAGACCAAAAGTTCTATGGTATGTGCTATAATCCTTTCTATTATCTGTATTATCTCTTCCTGTAATCTTTTTTATGATACTCTTCATATCTTGCACTTATTCAATGCTGTTAGAATAAACTTTTTACAGCATTTATAAAAGGTATACATACCACTGTATCTGCAGGGTCTTGTGATTTTGAGAAAGATGCTTGTGGATGGAAAGATATCAGTAAGAATGGGTTTCGATGGAGGCTTGAGAAGGCAAACATCAGCAGCATCCCGGGTGTGGACCATACCACTGAACACCATGGGGTACAGACCTATTATTAACCATCACTTAATGCTTATATGGAATCTAATTGGGTACTGAAGCTGCATATGTGTTGCTGTCTTTTATAGGTCAGGTCATGCATGTAGAGGGTAAGGACCCTGGGATTTTCTCAAAGGCAGTTTTGGAGTTTTCCTTTCCTCAGCACACAGCACTTGGGTGCCAGATAAAGTAAATGAAATAACACCACAGTTAAAACAGTTAGTGCAGGTGATAGGCCTGGTAATACCACAGTACTAATAACCAACTAGTTTCTCACAATTATACTTTAAATGACGGTAAAAAAAATTTCCATGCCATGCTAAAATGCTAATAATTTCTTTCATTTTGTAGCTTTTGGTATCATCTTCATGATCCTATTGGTATATCCTCTCATTTTGCACTAAGCCTGGACACTAATGGACCATCTGTGGTCTTGTGGGAGATTAAGCAGGGGCAGACTATTGGTTGGGTAAATACAACTGTGGGAATTGGAAATCGTCCTAAAGGAACCAAGGTATCCAGCATCAATCATTTCTTGATCTCTTGATTTGTGTTTATTGATGATTCTTGGTTTATAGCTTACAACTCCAAATCCAAAAAAGTTTGGACGTTGTGTAAAATGTAAATAAAAACAGAATGCAATGATTTGTGAATCTCATAAACCCATATGTTATTCACAATAGAACAATAGCCAATTGTTGCCCCCGTCCCAACTTTTTTGAGACGTGTCACAGCCATGAAATTGAAAATTACCTTATTTTTTTCTTGGAATGGTACATTTACTCAGTTTAAACATTTGCTATATTTGCTGTGTTTCTATTGTGAATAACTTATGGGTTTATGAGGTTTGCAAATCATTGCAATCAACCTTTTGAGTTATAGTTTTTCTATAATAATATATCTTTTCTACATACATGTAGACATCAGCATTCTTGGTGTCTTTTCTCATTACTCTTATTTACATGTATTTGCATACAGCTGTTGTTTTCTGTTGATCCAACATATATTGGAACTCAAGATATAATGATGGATGATATCACATTGATGGACTGTGCAGAAGAGGATATTCCTGCAGGCTCAGAGAAGCTCAGCTGTGACTTTGAGAGAAACACATGTGGTTGGTACTTAGACCAATCTGCCAACCTCACCTGGGAGCGGACCAAAGGTCAAAATCCATTTGACAATCAGGGACCAGGACATGACCAGACAACTGGTTCTGGTAAAACAGCCTCTTACATTTTTTCCAATTTATAGTTTTTTTAATGTACAGGCCATAAAATTCATAATTTCTTTCCTTTTTTACTTTTAAGGTTATTATATGTTTGTTGCAACAAAAAGGAACTCTAATCCATCACAGACTGCAAGACTAATCAGTTATCCCCAGCAAGCCAAATGTGTCAGCTTCTGGTATCATATCAATGGTGCCAGCATTGGTGAGTGATTATGATATGAGTGATGAATTGGCTCTTCCTTTGGTTTTATAAGGGCTGGTGGATGAATGTTGGTAACAATTCTTAAAATGTTAGTCAAATTATTGAAACAGCAAAATTAGCTCAACATTTGCTAACATATTGCATGGAAACATAATATTTGAATGGTTATATTGAAAACAATTTGTTGTCTTACTAAAATACGGCCATAAGATTTTCACTCATAATTAGGCTTTCAAGATTAAAAGGTTTCCTATGGGGTTTGCAGGCTCTCTTCGATTTATTTCTAAGAACACTAATGGTACAGAGACTGTCGTTTGGACTAGGGCTGGTACACAGGGCAACAAATGGCACTTTGCAGACCTTAGCTTTGCCACCAATGACAGTCCAGTACAGGTAATGTATTTGAGTCTCTCTCTCTCTCTCTCTCTCTCTCTCTCTCTATATATATATATATATATATATATGTGTGTATGTATGTATCGTAATTTTCGGACTATAAGCCGCTACTTTTTTCACACGCTTTGAACACTGCGGTTTAAACAATGATGCGGCTAATTTATGGATTTTTACAGGCTAACGAATTTCATGCCACCAAAACATTTAGCCTCGTCACATCGAACAAATGAAATTACCCAACAGGTCACAGTGGACCAATGAAACTGTTCGAATTAAATCTAATGCGCTCACACTACATTCTTCAGATCAGTTGTTTTGCGCTTCACGCACACCCCCTCATCAGGGAAAACACACGAAGAAATGCATGTTGGTTGACGTCATGTCTCTGCCCCATCTTGTCATGTGTTGTCGAGTCACGTGTGTTTTGGTATTGCCCGCTGCTGTTAGCAGTTTGGCTGGTGTGTATATATACCGGGAGCCATGACACACACAACGCGGGTAATTAGATATAGAGTTAGAATTAGATAGTGAATATAGTTAGAGTCTTTGTTCATGTCATGTGTCATCGGAGCTGGTGGATGTTAGAGACCTTGTGCTCCTCCACCTTCCGTTTGCAGGTGCCCCACATGCCCAGACATTAATGGCTTTGTGTTGAGTTATTTTAAGTGGACAACAAATTTACACTGTTACACAAGCTGTACACTCACTACTTTACTTTATATATATATATATATATATATATATATATATATATATATATATATATATATATATAATATATATATATATATATATATGAAGTTCATCTTGGGAGGCACTGATGGCAGTATTGCTCTAGATGAAGTGCAGGTCTGGAGCAGTGTAAACGGATCATGTCCACCTGAGAGAGAATGTACATTCCAGAGCTCTCTGTGCGGTTCTTGTTCATGTTTCATAGCCATAGCCATAGTCCATGTCTGAGTTCATGTCAAGGCTAGTTAGCTTATAGCATAGCTTTTAACTTAGCCTGTAGCCTAGTAGCTTATAGCATAGCCTGTAGCCTAGTAGCTTGTAGCATAGCTTATAGCCTAGTAGCGGATAGTATAGCTTAGAGTTGTATAGACTTAGTTTAGAATATAGATGTAGAAGTGGTTTATAGAGTATAGATATAGAGTCTTTGTTTCATGTCATAGTTAATGTTTAAGGTAGTTGGTTTAGTTAGTTCATTGAGTTGGTCATGGTTCTTGTTTCTCGAGTCTGCTCTCCTCTGTTTCAATAAAAGCTCTCATCCTAACTACACTTGCATCCGTCCTGCTTCGTTTACGTCACGAATCGTGACAGTTACAACGTGGATACCTGCGGCTTATAGAAAAGTGCGGCCTATATATGTACAAAAAAAAATTTCTTTCTAAAATTAGCAGGTGCGGCTTATATTCAGGTGCGCTCAATAGAATTACGGTATATATATATAATCAGTATCTCACAAAAGTGAGTACACCCCTCACATTTTGTAAATATTGGATGATATCTTTTCATGTGACAACACTGAAGAAATGACACTTTGCTACAATGTAAAGTAGTGAGTGTACAGCTCTTGTAACAGTGTAAATTTGCTGTCCCCTCAAAATAACTCAACACACAGCCATTAATGTCTAAACCGCTGGCAACAAAAGTGAGTACACCCCTAAGTGGAATTGTCCAAATTGGGCCCAAAGTGTCAATATTTTGTGTGGCCACCATTATTTTCCAGCACTGCCTTAACCCTCTTCGGCATGGAGTTCACCAGAGCTTCACAGGTTGCCTCTGGAGTCCTCTTCCACTCCTCCATGAGGACATCACGGAGCTGGTGGATGTTAGAGACCTTGTGCTCCTCCACCTTCCGTTTGCGGGTGCCCCACATGCCCAGACATTAATAGCTGTGTGTTGAGTTATTTTGAGGGGACAACAAATTTACACTGTTACACAAGCTGTACACTCACTACTTTACTTTATATATATATATATATATATATATATATATATATATATATATATATATATATATATATATATAATGATCACACACAAAATATACAGTAAATACAGTGTGCGCCACTGTGTGTGTATATGTGTGTGAAGTTCATCTTTGAAGCTATCTTGGGAGGCACTGATGGCAGTATTGCTCTAGATGAAGTGCAGGTCTGGAGCAGTGTAAACGGATCATGTCCACCTGAGAGAGAATGTACATTCCAGAGCTCTCTGTGCGGTTTAGAACCTGACCCTGCAGCTGACTTCCCCTGGGTCAGAATCACCGGCATGCAGGCTGCTGGTTCTTCTAGCCCAAGCAAGGATCACACTCTTGGCACTGACCAAGGTAAGAAATTCAGCTCCAGTCATAGTTCAACATTAAGACTTATTGGTGGAATGTCAAACTTCATGCACGAAAGGAGTTAGACTACTCTGTGACAAGCAGGAGACTATTGGACTGAGATTCTCTACACTGTACAGTACTTTAACCAGCTAGGGCTAGCTCCCATCACGTAAACAATGTGACATATGCAACCAAGAGGTTTTGCTTTTTCATTTGGCACTCAGTAATTGTGACAGGCACAGCCACAGTGTTATCCTCATTATGCTTCTGGAATAATGAATACATACAGTGCCCTCCACTAATATTGGCACCCTTGGCAATTATGAGCAAAGAAGTCTATGAAAATTAACTTTATTGTTTAACCTCTTGATCTTTGTTTAAAAAAAATCACAAAAATGCTCTGCTCTCATGGATATCACAGGGTTATAAAAAATATATATATATTTGTTAAATATAAGTGTGCAACAATAATATACATATCCAACTTTAGAAAGCCATGAGCTCACTTTTTGCACAGTTCAAAAATTTTTTTATATTTGACAACATCAGATACCTAAATGAAAGAAATTTGTTGTGACAATCTGGTTCTTATCTCTATTCCGTGCACTAAGGTTACTACATGAGTGCGCAGCTGTGGGATCGGCCAAGCGCTAGTCAAAGCCGCATGGCGACACGTTTTTATGAGCCAAATCTTGAGAGCGAGGAATGTTGGATGTTCTGGTATCACATGAGAGGGAGAGATGTGGGTATGCTCAATGTGTATCTGCATGCGTCACAAAACCGTCAAATTACTCTTTGGAGCCGCAGTGGAGATCAGGGAGAGCGGTGGAGACCTGGCCGAGCCACTGTAATCAGCCCTCTCAGCCCTTACCAGGTGTATACACGCACTCACACACACACACACACACACACACACACATACAATACAGAGTACATTTAAAATAATATTTTCTTGTTCTCTGCATATTGGATAATGGTTTGTTCAAATGCAGCAACACTAACTTTAAGAGTAGACTAGACTGCTACTCTATTATTACTTGCTGCTTTTATGACTATTGCCACTATGCAGGACTGTACACTCGTGTGGCGTTCCAATCGACTTTAGGAAAATTCCCTTGTAATCAGTAATTAAATCATTTCAAAACAACATTCTATGTGATAAGGAGCAGTTGGCTGTCAGCTCATTTCCACAATTGAAAAAATTATACGATCAGTCATAAAGATTAACTAACCTTTCACTGGGAACATTTATAGCGGAATATAGCCTACTCATCAGCATGATATATGGTACTTTAATTAAAAAAGTAGTTGCATGAAGTTCCCAAGGAATACTTGAATCGTTGCATACTGACATAGTGTTAAAATTGTAAGAAAGAATATGAGTCTGATAGAAATAACAGGCATATTTTGTGAATGTCTATCAGATCATATTTGAAGCAGTGGCTGGGGAAGGTCAGGTTATGGACATTGCAATTGATGATCTGAGTGTTTTGAATGGGCGCTGTCCACCTCATGGTATGAACTCCTATTATATCCCTACTTCAAAAAAGATTTTAAAAAACCCCAAAAACAATTAACAACCCCACCAGTACATTAACAATAGCTGATAAAATATAATTTTTCACTCCAGTTAATGTATTGATAGTCATGTATTACATTTAGCATATTTTTTCACATTTTAATTAAAAACTTATAATAGAGCCGTAAGCAAAATGATCATTTAAAAAAATATATTTGTTATAATATTTATATTGATGTCATCCAATGCGCAAATGTGTGTGTGTTTTTCCCCCTCAGGGCTGTGTGATTTTGAGATGGACCTATGTTACTGGGTAAGCAATGCCCTCAGTGTCCACAGTGTAGACTGGACCTGGACATCTGGAGTCAGCGCCTCTACGTTTGCACCTCAAGTGGACCACACCACCAATTCCAAACTGGGTAAAAGGCTCTGCATAGATTCTTGTATGATAACCAGCAACCATATCCTGCACACACACCAGAGATAGCACACTAAAGCACGTTTTATGCAGTGTTATCAGGCTTTCTAACAAAACCGGATCTATACCTTTGGCTATCTCTGACAGTTTATCTGTTCTTCAGGACACTACATGGCCTTTGATACAAAGCACAATGCTGATGAGCAAATTGCTTATCTTCAGAGTGAGCTGATGCAGCCAGTGGACCAGGCATGCCTAGAGTTCTGGTATCATATGGATATGTGGAATGCTATAGGTAAGCTTTGTGTATTTAAAAAATAAAAAACAACAACAAAAAAAAACTGCTGATAATATACAGTATGTCACCGTATAGTTTATACCATGGCCACTAATATCACTTTCTGAGTGGCGAGGATGTATTAATTCCTTAAACCGAGGCAGGTCTAAATTAAGGCCGGTCAAAAACCTAATCACAATTTAAGCCAATCCTCCTTAACCCTTTTATACCTCTACATGTTGGAATGTATTTAAGAAAGTGTCAAGTTTTACATGACGTTGTATGTGCAGCAGTTCAAAAAGCTGGCTTCACATGCCTCTGAGAAAGCATGTGTTAGCCTTTGCCCTCCTAAGGGGGGAGGTGGTAATGTGTTGTACATAGTCTATACCTATTTCCTTACAGAGACTGCTTCCTGAATGTCCCCTGCTAGTAATCCTACACAGCTCCAAGTAATTTGATTTTCATTTCAGTTTAATTTGTATAGTGCTTTCTACAATTGACATTGTCACAAAGCAGCTTTATAGAAATATATATATTTCCAATCTAAATTTTAAATTGATAACATTTTTCCCTAATGAGCAAGGCAAGGGGCGACGGCGGCGAGGAAAATCTTCCTGAGATGATATGAGGAAGAAACCTCATATTCTCAGACGTGCTGCATTTTCACTACAGTAGCCAAAACCCCTGATTAATCCTCAGTAATGTGTGTTGTTTTTTTTTTGTTGTTTTTTTTGCAGGCAAACTTACACTAATTGTGTATGTGAACGAGTCAGGTACATTACACTCTTTGTGGAATCAGACTGGCGCTCAGGGCAGGGTCTGGCACAAAATCACACTGGATTATGGAGCGTCAGAGCAGTACCAGGTATACTACAGTTTACCTCTCACAAATCTCCAAAGGTGGCCTGCATTGGATTGAATTGTCATCATATGTTTTGGTTAATTATCCACAGCTCGTGTTTGAGGCAAAGCGGCCACCGCGTGATGATGGGGTTATTGCCTTGGATGATCTCTTTTTCAGAGAGAGTGTGAGCTGTGCAGACATGATCACCACTACAGTAGCTCCGACTACAAATCCCCACCCCACCCCCCCCCTCCCCCGGCGGTTGTCTTTTTGGTTTTTGGGGGAAAAAAAACCCCCTTTTTTAAAAACCCCCCCCTTTCCCCATAAAAAAAAATTAAAAAAAGAATAATATCGTGTAAGCATCCTGTATTTTGAGGAAAAAAAAGAACGTGTAAGCATCACAGTGAGCTCCTGGCATTGATTATGTTTAAAAAGTAGGGGTCAATGTCTGACTCCATCAACTTTTCCTTAGCATACAATATGTAATACAGTTGAAATGTATTACATCACTCTGCACTAATATCCTATTGTATAGGCACAATTTGGTTGTATTTACACCTATGATTATTTAGTCCATTTGACTGGTGCCCCACTTATTAGACTTAATATTATGTATAATAAAAGATTCTAACATTTATATTATTAGTAATAATTGAACACCTTCTCTACACTACATCCACCACTTTTCCGGCCTATGAAAAGTACTAATTGTATGATTGTATGGAGTTAGATTTCCAGACATCTATTAAGTAATGATTGAAGTAATGAGGTCCACCATATACGCCCTGTGTGCTGCCCAAACAAATACTGTACATCCACTGAATGATGGAACGCAATTATATCCTACATGCCTTTGTACTGGACAGGGCCTTCCTCAGAAATGGATGCACATTCCTCTTTATCAACCCAGAAGTGCTGTCAATGAGTACTTTAATTAAAATGTTATTATGATATATTTTTGATCAGCCTTGGTAGTGGACTCTTGTGGGATGTTTTAGCAGTGATGTGGAATGTACATTATTATACATTAGAGCCATAATGATATTTCTGCCTTCAGGACTATGTGACTGGGTTCAGGAAAGTGAGCATGGATTTAGCTGGACTCATCAACAGGGTCTGCAGGTAGACACCTGCAACAAAGGACTCCTTTATGACCACACCATTGGAAATAAGCATGGTATGTGGAAAACATGTCACCCTTGCTATAACATCTGCTCCATTTTATGTGTACTGTTGCTATTCTTAAATGTGTGTGTCACTTCTAGGTTTCTATTTGGCTCTGAATATGTCTGGAGACAAAGATTTTGAGACAGCTGTCCTTTCTGTCCCTGTAAATATCCAAGCCTCGACTATGTGTGTTCAATTCTGGTATTTCATGCTCGGACCATCAGTGGCAAAGCTGGACCTTGTAGTTAAGATGGTAAATAAAAATAAGGATTTTTAGCTCTTATATCTTGTTTAAGCTTATTCACTTTAAATCTCATTTCACAACTGCATTGTTTTATTGGGTTCCTCCAGTGAAAAACACATTTTTCTTTTTCATCGCAGCAAACAACAGAATCGGTTGTGTGGACTAGAAGCGGTACAGAAGCTGCTGAGTGGCTGAAAGCACAAGTCACAGTCAGCTTGGTGGACACACAGAGAGTAAAATAAATACATTTTAATGGCTATTACTCAGTACACTATGATTTATACACCTTATATACAGTAGGGGAAATAAGTATTATACACGTCAACATTTTTTTCAGTAAATATACTTCCAGTGAGGCTATACACATGAAATTTTCACCAGACTTCCACACATATTTAAAAAATCCAAATATTACAGTCCACAAATGAAGTTTAATAACACACAAAGAATGTGTTAATAATGTGTTTTCAATATAGTACAGGGTGAAGTGAATTTTCAAACGACTCTTTTTGTTTTGTTTTTTTGCATTTTCCACAATGTCCCAGCTTTTTTCGGAATCGTATGACAACACTATCATTATCTTTTGCAGATGAAATTCACTGGTAGTAGAAATGCCAAAAGCAATGGATTCATAGCACTTGATGATGTGAGCGTGACCCCAGGTGCCTGTGAAGATCATAGTTAGTAATCTTGGTCTCTCTCGCTAACCCACCACCCTTTTTCTGTTTGTATGCATCACTCTGTATTTCGACGTTGTGAATTTGTCACAGAGTATAACGCTGATTTCCGGACAACAGTAAAACATCCTGACCTAGTTCCATAATCATTATTACCCATCATTCTGGTGGTAAAATGGTAAAAGTGTTTTGATATGACATGTGCCTTTGTGTACAGGCCCATGTGGCTTTGAAAGCTCTTCTCTGTGTGGATTTGATCAGGACATAAGTGATAACACTCACTGGCTCCGTGTGAATGGCAGCGCTGGCCATGTTGATCACACATACCGAACTCAAATGGGTGAGTCCTTTGCTAATTATATGTGTAATTAGTAATGTCTTATTTATTACAAAGAAATGCTTTTGTCACACTGGGGTGTTTTTTCTTTCTGGCTTGAAAGGTCATTCAATGGCTGTTTTGGGAAAAGAGCTTCTGAAAACAGAGACAGCACACCTCCTGACTCCAGCATACAGTAAAACGACCGAGTCGTGTCTACAGTTCTGGTAAGCAATAAGGCCATGCCTAATACGGATACATTTGAAAATGCATATCTTCCATCCATTTTCTCCCTAATTTGAATATCTGCCAATTCCCACCCACCAGCTAGTTTTCTCCATCATATTACAGTTACCAACTGAGGAGGGTAAGGGCTAACATGTGCTTCCTCCAAGACATGTAAAGCTAGCAAACTGCATCTATTAAAACCGCACACAGGCCCACGATTGGCTAGTGATACTGTGATTGACAGGGGAAAGAGAGTAATGTCATCCCACCCACCCCAGATAGCCATATCATCCTGTATAAGGACTCGTGATCTGGTGACGATGGCAGTTTGAAAGAAGACTTTTTTGGGGGAAATTTTCCATAAAATATCTAGATTTCAAAGCATGGAAAAACATTTAAAGCATTTTAAAAGCACCACTAAGCCACCATTATACAAACCAAATGAAACATACACACCTTGTAGGTATTGGCTGTCTGCTGGATCTGGCGATTCTCTCTCAGTGCATGTTTACCTAAACGGAGAGCTGGGTCCTGCCCTGTGGTCTCGTTCTGGAGCGCCTTCTACAGGCTGGGAGGTGGCCGAGGTCACTGTATCTTCTCCAGCCACATTTAGGGTAAAGTTTCAAACCTGATTTCTCATTCTAGGTGCTTACTATAAATGGGCAGTAATTACAAACCTTTTTTTTTGTTGGTTTGGACATCATTGCATTTAGAACATAAAATAGCCATTAATGCTAATTCTCTGAAGAAGGTCTTTAATGTTATGTATCTTATGTATATATTATGTATCTTACACAGGTCACATTCAAGGCAAAGTTAAGTCCTGATCAGGAGTCCTTCATACTTCTGGATGATGTGTCCGTGAGAAATGGAGCCTGCCTTCCCACAGGAAGTTGTGATTTCGAGTCAGGGCTGTGTACATGGGTGAATTCAGACTTGGACGACCATGATTGGGTCCATGCAGATGGACATGCGGGTGGTCCTCTGACTGATCACACAACACACACCACAGATGGTAAGGAAAAAATTAAACCACATTTTGATTTCTGTAGGGCTGGTGACTTTAAAACAGGTTATGCTAAGTGAAAAAAAAATGCCATGAATGGAAAGTGATGCTGATCTTAAATCGGGGGTGTCAAACTCATTTTAGTTCAGGGGCCACAAACAGCCTAAGTAGACGTGAAGAGGGCCGGGCCAGAAAATTAAAGCATACTTACCTATAAATAAACAATAAGTTCATGTTTTTCTCTTTGTCTTCGTGCAAAGAAGTACAAGTACATTAGTAAATGTACTTTTTACAAAAAAATCCTTTTACAAAACATATCTTGAACAACCTCAGATTTCTTAAGACAAACGTGGAATTTGCTTCTGATCATCATTTACATGTGTGCATTACAACTGGTCACAGTGCAATAACGAACAGCAGAAGGCGCATTGCTGCCATCTGCTGTTCCGTCTGAGTTCCAGCGATGTGCCGCGTCTTCTACTCTGACTAAAACGTTGCGCCCCTAGCGGATAATTTAGGAATAGCATTTATTAAAAATTTTATGCATTTTTTTCACTTTCCAAATTCATCCCGCGGGCCGTACGTCTGACACACCTGTCTTAAATAAAGTCGAAATGGGAGATGCATGTTACCAGCCAAAAATCATTATTCGTTTGTAAAAGAAATCTAAAAAAAAAATCATTAACATGTAACATAACAAAATATAAAATTTAACTAATTTAATACTTGTTCATAACTAAAACAAAGTGAGTTTCTCAGCTGTTTCAGAAGAACTTGTAAACCTTGAAACTGAAATATATCGCATATCCTAACAACCAGTTTATATGGTTAAAGGTAATATTGATCTTATTCGTTTGGTACTCTATGAGCTATACTTTATTGTTGCTATCACTTTCATTTGAAGACTAACAAATGTTTTTTGTACTTATATTAGTGAAGAATTATAAATAAAATAAAAATAAAGAAAAATATAAATAAAAGCAGTTATAGCACAAGTATGTCTTGCTCTTCACACAGGCAGGTTTATGTTGAGTCAATCTCAGATGACCAATCCAGACAATAACAGCACGGCTATCCTCATCTCTGAGCAGGTCCGACACACCTCTGACTCCTGCCTCTCGTTTTGGTATAACATGAATTACAGGTCAGAGCAAATCACCCCCAGACTTGTGCTCCTGTTCCTTAAGGTTTTAATAGATTTCCTTTTTAATGTTGAATGTTTTCATAATGTTTTGTGTAGAATTGTATTCAAGCTTAATTGTAGAATTACAGACTTGGCGCTTGACTCCTTTTACGCTGTGTTTCTTGTCCCTGCAGTAATTCGGGGATCTTGCGAGTGTTTTTGGAAATGGAGAACACGCATAGAAGGTTGGTTTTTAAAACGAGTGCCGCTGTGATGAGCTGGAGTAATTATTCTACAACATTGAATGAGACCAAGCCTTATAAGGTGAGATGGGATTTAGTCACATCATATAACAGATATATTTATATACACGTTATGGCCACTTTCATAGGAATACCTGTACACCTGCTCATTCATGCAGTTATCCAGTCAGCCAATTATGTGACAGCAGTGCAGCGCATAAAGTCAGCTTCAGTTAATGTTCGTCAGAATGGGGAGAAAATGGGATCTCCTTGATTTTGACTGTGGCATGGTTGGTGTTGCCAGACAGTCTGGTTTGAGTATTTTGCAAACTGATGATCTCCTGGGATTTTCATGCAAGCAATGTTTTTCACATTTTAGTGACCCAATGTGGTCTTCTGCTCTTGTAGCACATCCACCACAACGTTAAAGCTGTTGTGCAGTCGGAGATGCTTTTCTGCTCACCATGTATGTAAAGTGTGGTTATTTGAGTTACTATAGACCTCTTGTCAGTTCGAACCAATCTGGCCATTTTACTCTGACCTCTCTCATGCTTTTCTGCCTTCAAAATTGCCATTCACTGTGTGTTTTTTTGTTTGTTTGTTTTCCACACCATTCTGTGTATACTCTAGAGACTGTTGTGCATAAAAATCATCAGTTTCCGAAATGTTCCAACCAGCCAACAACCAGGCGGCAGTCAAATTCAGATGACCCATGCTGTCCCACGATTGGCTTTTTTGATAATTGCATGTACAGTATAAGCAATGGTGCAGCTTTTCATATTAAAGTGGCCAATGAGTGTATGACATTTTAAAAGTCATCTTTTTTTTTCTTTTTTCTTTTTTAGATTGTTCTAGATGCCGAATCTGGAAATGGAGGATTCATTGCTGTGGATGACATAACAGTTACAAAAGGGCAGTGTAAAGGTACGGCACATTTCTCCTGAATTGTATACTAATAAAGAGACTGTATTGGCTTCATATTGCTTATACAAATTAAGAGAAACGTTCCTATTTGAGAATTTCTTATTGCTCCTTTCAATAAAACTGCCCAATGCAGAGAGAGACTGTGGTGAGTGGGGTATTTGTTGGGTGCCAGTTTGAGATGGATAGCTGTGAATGGAAAGACGTGAGTGTTGGACAGTTTTCCTGGCAGCGGGGCCGCAACGGAACAGCTTCAGATAACACTGGGCCGTCAATTGACCATACTACTGGCACAGAACTGGGTAAGTATTTGGGTAAATCTCTCACTACTAGATCTTATATAATATATATATATATATATATATATATATATATATATATATAAAATGTATGTATGTGTGTGTGTATACTTCTTTTTTTTTAACTGCTGAATTGAAAGGTTCAGTATCCCAAAAACTTTTATGACAGGACTCAAACTTTATATGTTTATATGTAATAAGACTGTCATCTCTGATTGCGCCGAGTAAAATAATCTATAGCGCTTTAAGTGATCATAGTGGGCTTACTCTGATTTTCTGTGTTGTTAGGCTGGTATATGGCAGTAGAAGCCAGTAATGGAGACCAGAACAGCTATGCTGCTCTACAGAGTCCTGCTATGAGACAAGCCAGCACTGAGTGTGTGCTTGAGTTTTACTATCACATGTATGGGCAAGGTAAGATAAATGCTATAGAACACATGAAAAGAAAAATCCATGCCTGTGGTTATTCATTTGCTCAATATCTGTAACTGCTATATCAGGAACACTAGGCGAGAGCTAGGAATAAAGCCTGTATAGGAAACCAGACTATCAGGGAACCATACACTTATTCGTACACTTATTACTAGGAGCAAGTCATCTACTGGAAGGTTTTTGGGAGGTGAGAAGAAACCTGAGAACCTGAGAGTGGTATAGGAAGAACATAGGAAAGCTCTCATAAACAGTAACCCAAGCATAGGATCTACGTCCTCTGCCTCACAATCTAATTTTTGATTGATGAAAACATTACAGATAGGTTTATGAGATAGTAGATGATAGATGAGTTGGTGTAATAGAAGGGAGATGCATTAGTAGTGTAGTTGTGTCTAGGTTGTAAAAGAGTATTTGTTTTGTTTGTCCTATCTGCAGGAATTGGGGAATTAAAAGTGTTCCTCCAGGAGGACCTCAGAAAAACGCCTATATGGTGGAAATCCGGTGATCATGGAGACAAGTGGCATCGGGCAGAGGTGGCAGTTGGTCGAACTCACCAGGTCTTTACTGTTATTTTTGAGGCCACTAGAACCTTTAGTGAGCTTGGTGACATCGCTATAGATGACATTGTTTTCCTGAGCTGCTCTCTCCCAGGTACAAATTAGATTAGTACTTGAAATGGCTCATAGCTAACATTAACAGGCCTAGGTGATGGCAGAAATCTATCCATCTGTTTATCCGCCCCCGCTTAACTTTCTGTCCTTCAGAGTCTCAGGAATCATGTCCACCAAACACATTCACATGCTCCAACCGTGTGTGTGTGAATTTGAGCAGAATATGTGACTTCAGTGATGACTGCGGAGATGGAAGTGATGAAGCACAATGTGGTATGAGGCCAACCTTGTTATATAAAGGATTTTGAGCAATTCAGTAATATACATTCACTAGAGGAAGTTTCTTCATAATGCATTATAGTAAAACGGCAAGTTGACTGGACTTGTGATATAATCTTCAGCATCTTTCTTATACAGTATATTTCACTGCTTATACAAGAATATTTAGAAGTTTAATTATGAAATAATAAAGTCCATTGGATGGATGAGTAATGAAACCTCTTTAAGATAAGGTATTAACCCATTAATTTAGTCTACAAGATGTTTCAAAGTGAACTGGAGGAAAGTGTTAAAATATGAAAAAATATGTCTTTGAGAACGTTTCTAGACAAATTTTGTTGTAATTTGGTGTGTGTGTGTGTGTGTGCGCGCATGGGCAGATGGACTAGTGTATAAGCAGCGCTGCAGTTTTGAGCAGGGCATGTGCTTATGGGACATCAGAGATGAATGTGCCAGGTGGATGTTGGATAGAGGAGAGGGAGCATGGCCATTAAATGGACCACCGAGAGATCACACACGCAACATAGCAGCAGGTATGTAGCAACATCCATCCATACACACTGATTCCTTTCTGATTTGAGATACAGATTTGAGAATTTTACAGTGTGGTCTAAAACAGAATATAAAACACAAGCGATATATGAAGTGTCTACTATCATATGATACAAATCAAAATGTTTCAACCCCCTTTGCAAATCAAGTTTATTGTCAAAATTGCAGACCTTCTGCTGTTTGCGATGAACAAATCAAACAAAAGCAACTGAAATAGTACAACACAATGAATGCTTCAAGGGTTTTCCCCAAATTCAACTGAAAATGCAAGTTATAATAATTTCTCCAGTCTCAAAATGATTCATCCCCTTCATGGCAAACATCTTTAGTACTCAGTAGAGCTCCCTTTGCTGTTATGCCCTTCTGCAAACGAGACTGTAGCTTCTGGCGGCGTTCCTGAGGAATCTTATCCATGCCTCATGATCCGTGGCCTCCAGTTCTGTAATATTCTTGGGTTTGCGTGCTGCAACTGCCTTCTTCAAATCCCACCAGAGATTTTCTATGGGGTTCAAGTCAGGTGACTGCAATGCCCCTGTAGAATTTTCCAGGACTTCTCCTGCAAACAAGCCTTGGTGAAATTTGAGGTATGCTTGGGATCATTGTCCTATTGAAAAGGCCGATGATGCCCAAGCTTCAAATTATTCACAGACGGCATGACGTTTTCTCCTAGGATTTCCTGATACTTCAATGAATCCATCTTGCTTTCTACATGCTGCAAGTTTCCAGTGCCAGAGGATGCAAAGCAGCCGCAGAGCATCACCGAGCCACCACCATGCTTGACTGTGGACAACGTGTTCTTTCTTCATTCTTCTTTCTCCAGACATACTGCTGATCCATCGTGCCGAAAAGTTCCACTTTAGTTTCATCGCTCCACAGAACAGAATCCCAAAACTTCTGTGGCTTATTTATATGATTTTGAGCGACTTTTCTTGTGCTTTTGGGTCATTAGTGGTGTATGTCTTGGAGTTCCATTCATCCATCTGAGATTTCATGCTGAGACCCATGGCCTCAGATTTGGAGGTGCTAATCCTCATCCCAGCCGCTTCGCACTCGGCTGCAAACCGATCCAGCAAGTGCTGGAGGTCACGGACCGATGATGCCATTAGGACCACATCATCCGCAAAAAGCAGCGATGAGATCCTCAGGTCACCAAACCGCAACCCCTCCCCACCACGACTACGCCTTGATATCCTGTCCATGAATATCACAAACAGGATTGGTGACAAAGCGCAGCCCTGGCGGAGACCAACCCCCTCCTGGAACAAGTCTGACTTCTTGCCGAGCATACGGACAGAACTCTCGCTTTGGGCGTACAGTGATTGGATAGCCCTAAGAGGGGAACCCTTCACCCCATACTCCCTTAGCACCTCCCACAGTAGATCACAGGGGATACGGTCATACGCTTTCTCCAGATCCACAAAACACATGTAGACTGGATGGGCATACTCCCAGGGCCCCTCCTAGATCCTTGCGAGAGTAAAGAGCTGGTCCGTTGTTCCACGACCAGGACGGAATCCGCATTGTTCCTCCTCAATCCAAAGTTCAACTATCGGCCGACCCCTCCGTTCCAGCACCTTGGAGTAGACTTTACCAGGGAGGCTGAGAAGTGTGATACACACTCTCTGGTCTCCTTTTTTAAACAAGGGAACCACCTCCCGCGCAAGTTCCAGTTCCTTCCCGCACAGAGAGGTGATGTTCCACTTCCCCAGAGCCAGCCTCTGCCGCCCAAGTCTGGTCCGTCGAGGCCTCTGACCTTCCCTGCCACCCATGTAACAGCACACCCAACCCTCACGGTTCACCCCACGAGTGGTGGGCCCATAGGATGGAGAGGGAGGAGAGGGGGGTGTCTTGGAGTTCTGGCATGGAAACCTTCTGTGTTTAGTATGCACCTTACTGTGCTCACTGAAACCTCAGTGTCTGTTACCAACAAGTCTTGCTGTAGGTCTTTTGCAGTCACTCAAGGGTTTTTCACAACCTCCCTTCTCAGAAATCTGCTTGCAGCCATTGATAGCTTCTTTTTTCTGCCCTGTCCAGGTATTTCATACATTTTTGGGCCCTAGCCAGTTCAGGTATTTAATTTGTTTCAGCTCATGCACACCTGGTGCAACTAACTTGATTAAGTGCATCCGGTGTGCTTGAGACAACACCTGTTTTGCATACTTGTGCTGCAGTGAAGGATTCTATTCAGGGGGCTGAATAATTTTGAAACTGGAGAAATTGTTATAACTTGCATTTTCAGTTGAATTTGGGGAAACCACTTGAAGCATTCGTTGTGTTGAACTATTTCAATTGCTTTTCTTTAATTTGATAATCGCAAACAGCTGAAAGTCTGTACATTTTGACAATTAACTTGATTCGCAATGGGGGTTGAATCATTGTGATTGCAAGTCTATCTAGAGCAAATATGCCATTACCCTTCTAATAAAAAATATTTATTTTTCAGGCCATTACATTGTCCCTTCCAGTCAAAGCCAGACAGCTGAGATCATTTCCAGCACATTACTCCCTAGCTCCAACTGCACTGTGAGTCAAATGCTAGTCACAAATACTGAGTCAGTCATACAGTATACTCAATATAACACATTTGAGTGAGCGACAAGTTTCTTATATCAGTTTCTCAAAAATCTTTCTTGGGATTTCCTACGATTCACAGTTTTGCTCTCTCCTAGCTCCCACACTGAATCCATACTGAATGGTACAAGTGTTTTTTACAGGTGAACTTCTACTACTTTTCCTACGGTAACAGCTCTTCAGCCAGACTCACCATGCACATGCGGACACTACATAGTGGAGAACAGGACATCGTTCTCTGGCAGCAGAGTGTTGCTTATGGATTTCACTGGCGAAGGACAGAGATAATTTTCTCCTCCTTAGTAAATGCCAAGGTAGGAAGATGAAAGCTCTAATGATGTGTTTGCTTCCACCTCAAATGATTTGATCAGGAATGACACTCGGAAACACTAAACTGAGCTCGTGGTGCTAAATTACATGTTTTGTTTATAGATTGTGTTTCAGTTTGATGGGAGGGGCAAGAGCCATGAAGAATACATAGCTGTGGACGATGTGTCTTTTTCACCAAACTGCGTTCATGACCCTGACAATAGCCAGTTGCCAGTTTTACCCCCTACAGCTCCCCCTACTGTCACCCCAACCACTCCTACAACCACTGAGCATCCCTGCAGGGTGAGACTAAATAGACCTTGTAGACTATACATTGCTGTTCTTTTATCTATTTTTGCCAAGCCAACTTTTCTTGCTTAGGCGGATGAGTTTCACTGCTGGAGGTCAGATGGGAGGAAATGCATCGCTACTACAGCTCATTGTGATTACAGCATTGATTGTCCCCTGGGCGAAGATGAGGAGACATGTGGTGAGACAGTCCTCTTGTGAGAAATTGTATTTTTTGCTTACAGAAAGTTATATACAGTGGCAAGAAAAAGTATGTGAACCTTTTGAAATTTCATGGTTTTCTGAATAAATTTGATAATAAATCACATAAAATGCGATCTGATCTTCATCTAAGTCAGAGGTATTGACAAACATATTGTGTCCAAAATAATAACACAAAAAATTCTAATTTTTCATGTCTTTATTGAGAACAGCAGAAAAAACCTTATAGTGCTTGTGGAAAAAGTATGTGAACCCTTGAGTTAATGATCTCAAAAAGAGCTTTCAGAGGATCTATGATCAAGAATAGTTGATTTTCATAAAGCTGGCAAGGTTCACAAAGTGATTTCAAACACTTTAGAAATTCACCAGTCTACAATTAGGCAAACATTCTACAAATGGAGACACTTTGGGACTGTTGCTACTCTACCAAGAATTGGCCCAGTCAAAATGACACCAAGAGCACATCGGAGACTCAACAATGAGGTAAAGAAACAACCCCGAATGACAACCAAAGATTTGAAGGCATCATTGGAACTGGCTAACATCTCTGTTCATGATTGTACAATACGCAAAACATTGAACAAGCAGGGTATCTACAGGAGGACACCACGAAAGAAGCCACTGCTTACTAAAAAGAACATTGTTGCACGCCTGAAGTTTGCAAAAGAGCACATTGACACTCCACAGCGGTATTGGCAAAATGTTTTGTGGACTGATGAAACTAATTATTTGGAAAAACCACACAGCACTACATCTCCCGTAGAAATGGTACGGCATATCATCATGAAAACATCATCCCAACCATAAAGTTTGGTGGAGGAAACTTCATGATTTGGGCCTGCTTTGCTGCATCAGGGCCTGGCCAGCTTGCAATCATTGAGGGGAAGATGAATTCCCAAATATATCATACAATTCTTCAGGATAATGTGAGAATGTCTGTACGTCTGCTGAGACTGTGTAGAAGTTGGGTGATGCAACAGGACAACGACCCAATACACCGGAGCAAGTCCACAACAGAATGGCTTCAGAAAAACAAAATCCACCTTTTGGAGTGGCCGAGTCAGAGCCCAGACCTCAACCCAATAGAGATGCTATGGAATGACTTGAAGAGAGACATACACATGAGACTTCAAAAGAATATGACCAAGCTAAAGCAGTTCTGCCAGGAAGAATGGGCTAAAATTCCTCCTGAACAATGTGCAGGTCTGATCCACAGCTACAGGAAGCGCCTGGTTGAGGTTATTGCTTCCAAGGGGGGGTCAACCAGTTGTTAATTCTAAGGGTTCACTGCCATTTTGAATGTTGAATGAGTGTTTTCAATAAAGACATGAACGATCAGAATTTATTTTGTGTTATTCTTTTAGGCACATTATATTTGTCAATACCCCTGACTTAGATGAAGATCAGATCACATTTTATGACAAATTTATTCAGAAAACCATGAAATTCCAAAAGGTTCACATACTTTTTCTTGCCACTGTACATGTACATTTCTTAAAGACACTCTCTTGTCCTCTCATTGGGTTGTGTAACTGTAGGACCCTGTACATTTGAGTATGGACTTTGCAGCTGGAGTGACATTAGTCAGGCTAATAACAAGTGGCAGAGGGTGAAAGCTAGTGAGAATACACAACCCCCAACTGATCACACCACAGGAACAGGTGATACCATAATACAGCACAAAAATTTTTCACAGAGCAGTTCTAGCTGTTCTTCACAGAAGCACAAAGATTATTTCATTACAAACTGTGTATACACACACACACACACACACACCAGAAAAGATACTGTACTTTGGAGCCTACAGAGTATCCTATAATTATCTCTTATTCTCAGGTCACTATATGTATGTAAATTTGAGTTCAGCGCCATCGAAAAATGAGGTGCAGTTTGAGAGCCCGTTACTGCCGCCTACCTCCCCATACTGCCAGTTACTGTGAGTAACATCATACCACACTTAAGCCCTGATCAGACTATTCATTTTAGAGGGGATCTGGTGTAAATCAATTCATTACAGGTGCTATTCTGTGATTTAACAATCACAGATCAGGATCAGCAATGCTGTTTTTTTTTCTCCCTCAACCAACCAAGAATGCCTATAGTATTTCATAAACCCAACAGTATGACCACTTCACGTCCATCAGGATAGATTATACTTATTATATACAGTATTAAACTGCTTATGCTTTTCTATAAATGCTTTTATTGTCTCATGTTTCACACAAGCGTCTTGTGCACATGCTATCTTTTTTTTCCACTGTATACTGTGATGATCATTTTGACTTGTCTTGGACAGATATCTAATATCACATGCAATTTATTGTATTTTTTTAATGGAAGGTGGACTGAATATGTAATATACAGATAACACAGTTTACATGACGGGGCTTTACAAGTCTCTGTCACTGTGTTAGGTTTCATTTCCACCTGGGTGGAGAAGATGGTGTTAGAGGTCTAAGTGTGTTCATACAGAATGAAGAGAACAACAGGACACAACTCTGGACTCGCACCAACAGCAGTGAAAAGCACTGGACTCTGGAGCACCTGGCAATAGGAAAACAACAGCAACACTACAGGGTGTGTGTATATGTGTGTTTGTATGTGTGTGTGTGTATATATATATATATAATTGTGTGATAATTGTGTGTGTGTATATAAAAAAAAAAAAAAAAAAAAAAAAAAAAAAATAAAAAAAAAAAAAAAAACACACACACACACAAAAAAATATATATATATATATATATATATATAATATATATATATATATATATAATAACACAACACACACACACACAATGGGGACTTTTTTCTGTCTCAGATCATCTTCAGTACTCCAACCACATCACTACAAGCTGACAATGGAGCCTCTCTAGATGACATCTCCTTCCTGAACTGTGAAACATCATATCAACCACCAGGTGGGAGTCAGAGTCTGAACACTCAGTGTGTTTACATGGACAACAATAATCCGATATTAAGACGATACTCTGATTACGAAACTAGGATATAAAGAGCAATTTTAATTACCTTAATCTGATTAAGGTCATACTCGAAGTAAACACAAATCAAGTTAAGATGTGGAGTATTCCTGTTTCTATGTGCTATAACTGAGAAATGTTATATATATATATATATATATATATATATATATATATATATATATATATAATGTATATGTATGTATGTATGTATGTATGTATATAAACTGGTTCTGTGACCATGAAATCTACAATTGAACTTTCCATTCAACAAATAAAAAAGTCAACATAATTACTATTTGTGTAAATGTAAGCGATCATATTTGTGAAATATTTTATGGAGTTTGTTACAGACATTGTAACTCAAATACTGTTTAAAGACAAGTTAAATTAAATAGGGAAGGACACTATGAGACCTTATTTTAAGATAATTTTCTCTTTATTATGAAGTTTATTATGCCTTGTTTTCCGCTAATATCTTCACTTGTAATTGCAACACACCACTGCTGACTCTACTTGGGGTTCAACAAAGAGTGCAGTAAGGGCACACAGAGGGCATTTGTGAACTTTCGAAGCCCAAAATAAGAAATGGGACACGCTATGACTTCAGAGATTTTGGGGGGCATGTGTTTACAGTACTGTCAAAGTAAGTGTAGTTGTGTAATGAAGTTGAAGATGTTTTGCCAGTCATCTGAGGGATGAAGGTGAGCAAGACAATAGTGTTTGGCTTATTACTATTATTATTTAGTACACCAACCTTCATGACTCAAATCCTTCATAGATAAGTGAATCGTGTGAGATCATAGTGTCACCGTTGTACTCCAGCTCTGTCTACTGCCGGCTGCTCCTTTGAGGAACACCTGTGTAGGTGGGTCCAGGGAAGTACTGAGGACTTCCTCTGGCTGAGAAAAAGTGGACCAACTGAAACTGTCAATACTGGCCCTGCAGGAGATCACACCAGTGGAACAGGTCTGTCAGCCATATGCACTGTCTATGAGAAATATTCATATAAGTTTCATTATGTATTATTTATAAACTGTTGTTTCATACCTGTGTATTATTTCACAGGATTCTATCTATATATCGAAAGCTCAACTCTTAATAAAAGAGGCAGCGTAGCTCAGCTGAAGTCTCCTGTGCTCCCTCGTACTGGAGAGAACGGATACTGTCTAAAAATCCAGTATCACATGTTTGGTGCAACAGTGGGCTCACTAAAAATAATTCTGCACCCTGTTGAATCCAGGGTGTCCACAGTGGTAAGATGGCAGCCACTTTGACCAGCCACATTTGTATATTCTTTCACCTCTAGTAATTGCATGCTTTCAACAACACCAGGTGTGGCAGAGGGCGGGCTCTCAGGGGAATGAGTGGCATGTGGCCCAGAGGCATGTGATCCTACATGAAGCTCATCAGATATTGATCGAGGCCTCAGTAGGTGGAGAGGCTGGAGATATCGCTATAGATGACTTATCATTTATTGAAGGAGCTTGTGCTCCCACAGGTACTGAAGAGCACGACTCACATCCTTGCTTTTGTTGTTATATTTAACAGGCTTTTGCTAAACCACACTTTGAAACCGGTGTAGTAGTAATGCTATCTCCAGCTATGATTTTTGATTAATGCGCTATAGTATAGTCTGTGACTTGACTGTATGTTTGCCTAATATGTTTCTTAGACTCATGCACACATTTAATATAGTATACTGACAGTGTTATTTGTTGCATTGTTACTTAAATTATAGTATTTCCATTTTAGATGGACTTTGTGACTTTGAAGAGGGCAGATGTAACTGGGAACAGGAAGTTGATGATGATCTAGGCTGGGTTAGAGGATCAGGAAATACTCCAGTCATAAAATTCCAACCAAACTTTGACCACACAACCAACACAGACAGTGGACATTACTTCTATATGAACTCTTCTTCCCATGTACACACAGGACACACTGCAAGGATGTTCTCTCCTCTCTTTACTGCAGGTACACTAAGGAATAACAAGCTTGATCCTTTCCCTTACCTTTGAACTCAGCCAGTCTATCACCTTTGGGAATTGGTGTACACTAATAGTATGCAGTTAATACACAGATGATGTGCATATAAATCACAATCTCTCCTAGATCAGGTTCCAGCCCTTGACGTAATTACACTTGTTCACTAAGACCACTAGGACATAGTGACCAGTTCACTAGGACCAAGAGTATTCCTTAAAATGTTCTACGTACTGCAAAGTATTCGAGGCTACTACTACTACGCTGAATTGTAAGAATCTCTTCCAGACTTGTGCTTGATTTTCAGGAACCAGCCAGTGTCTTCATTTGTGGTATTATATGAGTGGGAAGGACACAGGGACACTGAAAATGTACCAGGAATACTCAAATGGAGTTCAATTGCTGCTGCTGAGCCAGTCTGGAGAGCAAGGCGAGCTCTGGAGATTTGCACAGGCTCCACTGCCTCACACTGGTCCAGAATACAGAGTGAGTATCACTTTAGTTGCAGGTCACTGTGCACATCCCAGTATTACAGGAATTATAATCATGCAAAATTAATAAGGATGAGGCAGTCCGTGTAGTTATACACGCTGTGTAGTGAACATCCCATACCAAAACCATGGGTATTAATATTAAGCTGTTTTATCTTTACTGCTATAACAGCCTCCACTCTTCTGGGAAAGCTTTCCACAAAATTTTGGAATGTGACCGTAGGAATTTGTGCCCGTTCAGCCACAAGAACACACAGAGTTGGGCAATGATGTCAAGCAAGAAGGCCTGGCACTAAGTTTCAGTTCATCTCAATGTTGTTCAGAGGGTTTAAGATCAGGGTTCAGTGTAGACCAATTGAGTTCTTCAACACCAACCTTGGTACACAATGTCTTCATGGTCCCCACTTTATGCACATGGGCATTGTCATGCTGGAACGCATTTGGGCTTGGTCAGTTAGTTCCACTGAAGAAAAATGTTAATGCTACAACATACAAAGACATTCTAGACAGTTGTGTGTTTCCACTGTGTGGTAGTTTGGCTAAGTTCCTTATATGGATGTTCTGGTCAATTGATCATATTGCTGCAGGTCTTTTGTAGTCACTTGAGGTTTTTTCACAACCTGCCTTCTCAGGAATCTCTTTGCAGCCGTCGATAGCTTCCTTTTCCTGCCCCGTCCAGGTATTTCATACATTTTCTACCCCTAGCCAGTTCAGGTATTTCATGTGTTCCAGCTCAAGCACGCCTGGTACAACTAATGAAGCCCTTGATTAGTCAAGCTTTTGTTGTTTTCGTGTTCGTGTGTTACTGTTTGGACCTTAGTCTCGATCATAATCTATATGTTTTGCCTCGTATCTCTAGATTTTGTTTTGTTTTGTTTGCACCGTTCACTAATAAATCTGCACTTGCATCCACTGTGCCTACTCCACATTTCTGACCGACTGAGATGCAGTCACCTTTTGCAGTGTAAAGCAAGTGAGAAATGTGTGTCCTCTGTATATTAGGTCATCAGTACTGTTGTACATTTCATACAAACAGACAGTTTTGTTCAAGACAAGATACAGACTTAATTTATTCCACAAAACTCAAGGTCCATTAATTGACTATTAAATTCTCCCATCATAACTTCTCATTATTTTGCAACACAATCCCTTGTAAATTTTAGAAAACAAAACATATTAAGTGATTTCAGATCGGAAGGGGATAAAGGGTACAACTGACATAGTAAACAAGGCTTATGACATCTGGCAGAACATTTTGCATTTGTTACATGTATTCCTTATTTGGTATTATTTGGTGGCGACTGTGGCGCAGTAGAGCGGGCTGTCCACTAAACTGAACCCCAAATTGCTCCCAATGGCAAGCTAGCACCTTGCATGGCAGCTCTGCTACCATTTGTGTGTGAGTGTGTGTGTGAATGGGTAAATGAGACACAGTGTAAAGCGCTTTGGATAAAAGCGCTATATAAGTGCACATTTACCATTTATTAAAAAAAAACCTGCTTTCTGCTAGCATTGCACTGCATTTCATATCCTCACATCTCTACAATGTAATGATCAACTTTCACATTTAGGGTTCCCTTTCAAAGGGAACTTCGATGTTGCATTTAGCATAACAGTATCGGGAGCGCCTTGCGTGACCGGTATCTGAAGCTTGTGTAAAATCATGCCTCTACTTATAGGCCTGCCATGATCAGGTGACGTGGCAATTAAGCGCGTCGCATGATATATATATGGCACCTGTGAACCATGCCGCCAGCCTTATTATCATCAGCAAGACTGCATGTCTGTTGTTTGTGTGACAAAAATGCTTCATTTGTACTCGATATTTTCTCAATATCTCTGAACTTTTCTATCCCTTTTTTAAAGAAAAAGAGAGGTAAGTAATGAGAGAGAAGGAGTTCAGGATGTGTGTAAAGTGCTCCCTTTTCATCACGGGGAAAAGTACACACTTTCTGGGTGAAGTGTCAGCGGTGTAGTATGCGATGGCGGCCTCGAGAGGCTGCGCATGGTAATGCTACATTAAGCAGCGCGACTCGCCTCGGAAAAAAACGGAAGCCGAATTGAGTCAGGTTTCAGAGCCTCGCGGATCTGGGCCGGCTGCTGCCGAGGCAGCCAGCCATCTCAGGTTCAGGGGATCTCTTAGATCCGGAAGAGGAGCCGGAGACGAGCGCTGCTTTATCTCTTGCCCTGTTTTCCGGGTTCGGCTCTCCACTGGATTTTGGAGTTTGTGTCGCGACTCCTCCTCCCACTATGGAAAGCCAAAAGGGTAATAATTTATTTCTGACTCCAAGGAGTTAGAAGGATGTGTTAAAAACTGAGAGCAGCATATAAAGAGCTGCTTGAAGTGATTACCCAGTGTAAGTAAATCCCTCAAACTGCAGGAACTCCCCAGTCTTCCAGAAGTTTTGACAAAATCTCAGGCTTCTGGGGGGAAAACCACACATAAGCCATATTCATAACCCCACGATGTTGGATTATTCGGCCATTGTGGAAATGAACGGCATGGCTTTTTAGCTATGCCCAAGGTGGAGGAGGTGCTTGCTAGCTACCTCTCTCCACCGACGGCGGGTAATTACGGGGGCCGGCTTGCATCCAAGGTGGCATTGGTGGGCAAGTCTATGTAGTAGTAGTCTTACTTGTGGGTCACTGCAGACAATGGGTTGCAGGCCTAACAAGCAGACCTACTGAGTGAGTTCAACAGATGGCGTGCTGTCTCAAGCTCACCGAGGCGTCCACAAGTGGAGCCTGGGCCAGCACTACTGTGAGGGAGACCCAGAAGGCGAGTAAGGCATCCCGCCAACCCCCGCAGAAGCCAGGAGAACCGGACGGTCACAGTCGCGGACTGTTGTTAGGCCTGATCTGAGAATGGTCATAAAGGCCAAGCAGGCAAAGAAGAGCGGTCCTGAGGGGCCGTGGAGGGATGTATCTGGGGACATGAGGTTGTTAGGGCAGGTAGCCCCCAGTGTTACTGTAGGGCAGTTCAGTTTTTGGTGTTCTCTGGTCAGCGAGCTGTCACAGGGCAACGGAAATCTGATGCTTCCCTCCAATAGAATGATTGCTGAACGCCCGTTAAACCTTCCAGCCTGTTTGGCGGCGATGGCATTGACAGCGCCGCCAAACAGGCTGGAAGGTTTAACGGGTTTCATGATGCAAAACAGCAAATGGCGGCGTTCAGCCAGTTCCTTCCCCGTCGCGTCGAGGCCAGTGCTGGTACGAGGGAGACGCAGAAGACGAGTGTGGCGGCCCGCCTCCCCCCGCAGAAAGCCAGGGCGACCGGTCGGCCACAGCCACAGCCTGATAAGAGGTCTGATCTAAGAATGATCATGAAAGCAAAGCAGGCAAGGAAGGAATGGTCCTGATGGGCCACGAAGGGACATATCAGGGGAGATGAGGCTGCTAGGGCAACCAGCCCCCAGTGTACTGTAGGGCCTGCCCTGGCCGAGGCCATCCCACATTTTCAGTCTTCTCTGGTCAGCGAGCTGTCACAGGGCGATGGAAATCTGATGCTTTCCCTTCAACGAAATGTGGAAAAGCTAACATCACTGAAAGTCCATTTGGCAGCGCGGAAACTAATGTCAAATGTGTCCCCATGGCTTCTGTCTAACATAGAGAAGGGTTACCGGGTCCAGTTCAGAACTCGACCCGACCCCCCCTCTCGTTTCAAAGGTGTGCTCACCACAGATGTCAGCACAGAGCCCAATGTTAGCGCAGGAAATAATTTCCCTTTTGGATAGGGGGCCATAGAACATGTGCCCCGTTCCCTAAGGGTTTTTACAGCCGTTATTTACTGGTTTGGAAAAAAGATGGGAGTATGTGGCCAATTTTGGACCTGTGTTATCTGAACCGTACTCATCGGACATACAGGTTCAACTTATCGTGCCACAGATTCAGTCTGAGGACTGGTTTTTGATGATTGATCTGAAAGACGCATATTTCCACATAGGAATATCGCCCAGTCACAGGAAGTTCCTGAGGTTTGCGTTTGGAGAAAACACATATCAATTTCGGGTTCTTCCCTTTGGGCTAGCTTTATCCCCTTGCACCTTCACAAAGTGCATGGATGCTGCTCTGGCTCACATGCGACTCCGGGGCATCCGTGTACTAAACTACCTGGACGACTGGATAATTCTAGCATGATCCAGGGAACAGGCGGTTCAACATCGAGATGTTGTTCTCGCCCACATGAGGGTGTTTCTATCCCCAACACGCGTACAATCGATCCTATCAACTTTGAGCAAGATGAAGCGAGGTCTGGGCATCCCCTCCAGCCTTTACTAGAGGCTGTTGGGCCTTATGGCAGCAGCAGCCAACGTCATACCGTTGGGTACCGTCATACCGTTGGGCCTATTGCACATGAGACCATTTCAGTGGTTGCTGAATAGTCGGGGGTTTCATCCAAGGATTCACGCGGTGATGCCTACGTGCTATGAGAATTTGGAGGTGCCCGCAGTTCCTAGCCTCAGGTCACACTCTAGGGGTGTCCCCTTACCGCAAGACGGTAATGACAGACGTGTCCCTGATGGGCTGGGGTGCAGTCTTAAATGGCTGTCCAGCTCACGGTCTTTGGAGCGACCCTCATCTGGAATGGCATATAAATCGCCTATAGATGCGGCCGTATTCCTAGCACTGAAATTCTTTCTCCCTCAGTTGAGAGATCACAGTGTGCTAGTTGTGTCAGACAACACAGCTGTGGTCTCATATATCAACCACCAGGGAGGGTTACGTTCACGCCCCCTGTTTAGGCAGGCACAACTAATCGTTCTCTGAGCAGAGAGAAAGCTCTTGTCAGTGAGTGCCATGTACATTCCGGGCAGCTGGAATGTTGGGGCAGACATCCTGTCGAGGCAGGGGCTGAGGCCCGGGGGGTGGAGGCTCCATCCACAAGTGGTGGAGTCTATATGGCGGAGTTTCGGACAAGCGGAAATGGATGTGTTCACCTCCAAGGAGACAACACACTGCCCGCTGTGGTTCGCCCTCACTCCTCCTGCATCATTGGGGCTGGACGCCATGGTGCACACGTGGCCAAGGTCACGTCTATATGCTTTCCCCCCCGATTGCTCTGCTCCCACAAGTTCTAGCGAGAGTTTGCCAATACTGACTACATCTGCTGTGAGTAGCACCTTATTGGCCAGCTCGAATATGGTTCTCGAAGATAATGTCCCTGCACAATGGCACTCCTTGGGAGATTCCCATCGGCAGGGACTTACTGTCTCAAGCCGGAAGGCTGATCTATTAATCTCGGCCAGAACTATGGAAACTGTGGGTCTGGCCCCTGAGGGGCACCAGCTTATAGATTCTGGACTTGTAACTGAGGTTGTAGAGACCATGTTAAACGCTAGAGCACCATCCACAAGGAAATTGTATGCGCTCAAGTGGCAGCTTTTTGTCTTTTGGTGTGAGGAACGTTAGACCCAGTGAATTGCGCAATAGCTACAGTCCTGGAGTTCCTACAAGAACGTTTCTCAGCAGGGTTGGCTCCTTCTACAATCAGGGTTTACGTGGCCGCCATTTCGGCCAGCCACGCCCATGTTGATGGAGCCTCTGTGGGGCAACATCCTCTAACTTTGAGGTTCATGTGTGGTGTCAGACGGCTGAGGCCCATCTGCAGGCCGCAAGTACCTTCCTGGGACCTTTCTGTAGTCTTGGAAGGTCTGTCAGGTACCCCATTTGAGCCCTTAGAGTCAGCCTCTGAGAAGCTTCTGACTCTAAAAGTAGCTCTTCTACTGGCCCTGACATCTCTCAAGCGAGTGAGAGATCTACAAGCTCTCTCTGTTGCCCCCTCCTGCCTTGACTTCACCCCTGGACTGGCCAAGGCCTTCCTGTATCCTAGGCCGTATTATATTCCTAAAGTGCCTACATCGGCTGCCCACCCTGTGGTGTTGCAGGCCTTCTGCCCTCCTCCGTTCCTCACACCAGAAGAAGAGAGGATGCACCTGCTGTGTCCAGTAAGGGCCTTCTGTACTTACATCCACTGCTCCGGCCAGTGGCGTAAGTCGGAGCAGCTGCTGGTCTGCTTTTGTGGTGACAGTAAAGGTGATGCTGCGTCAAAGCAGCACATCTCTAATTGGATAGTGGAAGCAATCTCTTTGGCTACGAGGCGCACAGTCTCGCCACGCCTCTGGGCGTAAGAGCTCATTCCACTAGGGCGGTCGCCTCCTTGAAGGCTTTGTCCAAAGGGGTATCCATGCAGGATGTGTGTGCGGCTGCAGGGTGGTCTACACCACACACATTCATTCATTATTACAGCCTGGATATTCATTCCACCCCGGGCTCAAGTTTCTTGCAGTGATCCTCGGGCTTGGGTATTTTTGAACAGGCCATACCCTCGGTATGACTGAGTTGGAATTCCCGTTCCCATACTGTTATGCTAAATGCAACTTTGAAGTTCCCTTTGAAAGGGAACGTCAGGGTTCCGCATGTAACCCTGTTCCCTGAGAAAGGAACGAGACGTTGCATAGCATTGTCATACCAGGGCAGGCCTGTGAATTGTATCTTCGCTTCAGATAATAGAGGCTGGCGACGTGGTTCACAGGTGCCATATATATATATCATGCAACACGCTTAATTGCCACGTCACCTGATTATGGCAGGCCTATAAGTAGAGGCATGATTTTACACAAGCTTCAGATACCGGTTACGCGCGCAAGGCGCTCCCCATACTGTTATGCTAAATGCAACGTCTCGTTCCCTTCTCAGGGAACAGGGTTACATGCGTAACCCCAACAATTTATGGAGGGAAACCAGTGGTTTAGCAGGATGAGTCTGCTAGCCACAAGCTGAAAAAGTATTTTCCCACTAGGCTGTCAGAAATGATAGCTATATAATGTATGTTCTATTTAGTGCCATGAAAAACATTAAAAGGACAGAAATGTTGCTGTGGATGTGCTGTACTTCTCACAAAGACGAGCTGTGTCCAAAATGAACAAACGCAAAATCTATATATATCGCAGCATCCTCTAAAATTCTAGACTACATGTTTTAGTCCATAATGCACTATATAGTGAATAAATTGTGGTTTTGTGAATGCACAAGTTTAAACGAATATTGTCATTAATTCACATCGAACGGTTTTGATTTAATCTATTAATCTATAAAATGTTATGGTATCTAAACAGCATGCAAAATAATAATAATAATAATAATAAAAAAAAGTGAGAACGAGTATTGTCAAAGTCCTTAAGCAAGATGTTTTTTGTTACAGGTCGTAGTGGTGGGGATAATGGGACAGAGTGAGCAAGGCACTGTGGCAGTGGATGATGTGCTGGTGTCACACTACCCATGCACCAGTCCAGGCCACTGTGACTTTGAGTTGAACATATGCAGCTGGCGCAATCTGATGGCTGAGGACGATATGGACTGGCTCCGAAATCAGGGAAACTCTAGAGCTCCCAGCACAGGGCCAAGTGTAGACCACACCACTAACTCCTCCATTGGTCAGCTTTTTACTGTAACACTTATTATTCACACACTGCCACTTCGATAACGATGTGGTAATAATGGTGTACTTCTGATGTTTCTGTAGGTTATTATTTGTATGTAGACACCACAGTTGGACACTGGGGTGACAGAGCATTGCTGCTCAGTGAAATATATCCCCCAGACAACAGGGGGCAGTGTTTTACATTTTGGTACCACATATATGGTCAAAATGTAGGGACGCTCAATTTATACATCAATAACAGGTAAAAAAAAAAAACAAAAAAACAATTAAATAATACCAAGAGTTAATTAAAGTAAAATACATATTTAACACTTCTAATACACATTGTAACTCTCTCACACACAGGACGTTGCATGATAATGGGGACAAACTTGGATATCTGATATGGACAGAATCAGGAAATCAGGGGAATGTGTGGTGGAGTGCCAGCGTGACTATTGAACAAATAGAGCCATTCTGGGTATTAAACCTTATGCATATTAAATATCATTTCACCTTGATTTTAATTCAAATGACCTCATGCACAACATGCAACTTTTATGCTGCAGTTTGTGTTTGAGTATCGCAAGGGCAAGGCCTCTGGGGGAGATGTGGCAATCGATGATATACAGATTACCTACACGTCATGTAACCCAGAGCCGCCTACTACAGGAACCATTTCTAGTGGTAAGAAATATTGTCCATAAACACACAATCAGCGACAGCTTGATATATGTTGACCAACAACTGGAGTGTCCAAATTTCAGAGTCTTCAGTCAATAAACTTACATTAAAATGGCAATATTTGCTGAAAAGAGTAACGATTATAGGTTATACCTAATGTGTAGATTACATTATTTAAGTTGATATCACATTAGTTGTTAAGAGATTGTATGAGATTTGTGTTGTAGTTTATTTAGTAAATGCTTGGAAAGTGTATATTTCAAATATGAGGATTTCTTAAACAAGTAAAATCTGAAATAAAGGTAGTTCGTGGTAGTAGACTACTGGACCCACTTGAGATATATATATATATATATATGTATGTATGTATGTATGTATAACCACTTGATTATCTTGTGGGTCAACATTCAGGAATAGGAATAGGAGTGGCAATTGCAGTTGCAGTAATCTTACTGGTGATCGCCATAGCCTGCAGCACCCTGTACATGCTACAGTGGAGACATTCAAACAGGTGTGTGCCAGTATGGTTAACGATGGTAAATATTGTATATAAAAAAGATGGAAGAGAAATATGGCTTTATATGTTGTACTATTAACAGAGACTATTCTACTGAACATGATGCTCTGGGAGCAAATGCAGTCTTTGATCTCAATGAATGTGAACTAGAGGTATGCATACAGTTTCTTATTCCACACTTTCTTGTTTGTTTCTATACATTGCTGAACATGATAGCGTATACTTTGTGCTCTAATATAGATAAAGTTTATTTTCCAGGATTCAGAGACTTGAAAAGTGGCAGAAGAGGCAGACTGAGCCAGAAGAAGCATTAATGATAACTCAATGTCAAAGCAGCTATCCTTATTCTTATCTGATTCCCTTGTTTTTATAATACTCTGTAAATAAAAGATCCAGTAAAGGACCAGCAGACGTCAGTTCATTGAGGTTCAGTCTGGTTCATGAGCTGGAATTCAGGAGGAAGAAACACATTTCTTGATTCCACATGGAAATATGTGAAATGTCTAGAACTAACCAAACTGCAGTGGGAATGACCCCAACGCTGACCTAGACAGTAATCTTCCAGAACAGATCTTTCCCTGACTACTGGGTCTATCAGCCATATGAGACATGTCACACATTCCTAATCCTCTCATTCTTCACAGAAACCAGTTTCCTCACTAGTGAGCCAAAATATATATACACACACACAGAAAATATTTAGCATCAGAATAAATCTGTAGACTTATGTCTGGATTTAATGATGAATGGTTACACTGACTAAAAGCTTATCCTAACGCAGTGGTATTTTTATTTTTATTTTTTATAGTGCTGACACAGTGATCATCATTATCAATCTTCAGGAAACACTTATACCTAATAATTAAATGTGTCTACAGAAAGAATAAAACATTACTCATGGAAGGAATGTTTCAAAATTTCTCATTTGTTACTTTTGTGGTCACCCTACTTGACCTGACCAAAAGTGCACCGATTTCAATGCTGGGAAAGAATCTTTTAAGTAACTCACTGAGTGCATATACACAGATCTACAGTATTTTTCAAGACATCCAACAATCATTAAGGTTTATGATGGATGCCACAAAAAATAGCCAAACTAAACGTCCAATGTGATCAAATAAAAAGTGAGTTTGTTGTTGTTGCTGAACAAATTGGTTGAACCAGCTTGCAGTCCAGTCACAACTGGCAGGCAGTAGTCTGACCACCCCCATTGGAGGTCCCCGTTGTAATCAGTCGTTGGTTGTCTGAGCTGTATGTAGGCACAGTGTATGTGAGCAAGTGTCAGATGGAAACACTGCCACTCAGAGCTGCAGATCTACCAGAGTTAGAGCTCCTCAAAGGTGCTGTGTCAAAGCACGGTTTCAGGATTATTGATTACTCTGTGTTGGAAATGGCAGCAAGACTCAACATGTTTCTTGGACTGTTCACAGCCATTCAGTTGAGATTTACCATTGAGGAGCTGTCAAAATGTGGTGAGTAAATGCTTGGAGATAGATGAACCAGATTATTCAGTCTGTACTGTGTAGAAACTAAGTTTAGAGTGAGTTTCATAGATTTAAAAAATAGATCGTTTTTTATTTTTGTATTGAGCATGAAGTTCTGCCTATGCACATGATATTTACTTGCACAGCAACAGTTAATGAGACTTACAAACCACAAGACAGAACATCGTATTGCCAAAGTTATTGTTTTAAAAAAATAATAATAATTGATTACTAAGCAACATTTACAGATTTTGTCTGATTATCATAGGCATAATTTAAACTGCAAGCTGGGGATATATCCACACCAGTTTTTGATATATCCATTTCTGTCCCTACCACTTTTTTTTCCATTACCCTGTATTGTCCCCATGGCTTTTTGATATGCCTGGTTTTGTCCAGAGCACTTTAATATGTCCAGTTTTTATTTCACCACTCCTAACTGTAAGGGGGCAGTGTTTTAACATCTGGATACATTGCTGTGAGTCTGCATGCACATTTTGAGAACCTTACTACAGTGCAAACACCATTATCAATGCACATATGTCGCTTTTACCCTTTTTTTCCCCTCGACATGCATTTTGTAAACTTGTTTTTACAGTCATAGTAACAGGTAACCTGTCTTCCAGAGTCAGCAATAACACATTAACTTCAAATGTTTTTTTTTTTTTTTTTTTTTGCAGTTTGCTACTAGTAATTGTAGACTCATTTACACAGCATTTCAGTTATTGAAGAGGGCAGCATCCCTTGGCATACTGAGTGCTCTCTCTCTCTCTCTCTCTCTCTCTCTCTCTCTCTCTCTCTCTCTCTCACCGCATCATCCAGAGCACCACATGCTGGTGAGATTGCCACTGATATGGTTGAGTGGGTTTCCCTCATCATACTGCATGCCAGCACAGCCTGCTTATTTGGCAGATTCAAAGGAGACCTATTTTAAGCCTTTTCACAAGATGTAATATAAGTCTCAGGTGACGCCAGAATGTGTCTGTAAAGTTTCATCTCAAAATACCTCATGGATCATTTATTACACCAGTCTGAAAATGCCCCTTTTTGGGTGGAAGCAAAAACACACTGTTTTGATGTGTGTCTCTTTAAATGCAAATGAGCTGCTGCTCCCTGCCCCTTTCCTGAAGAGCACAGCTTGTGCTTCAGATACTACGGTAACAAATCAGGAGAACTAATATGACTGACAAAGTAAATACAGCCCTATATGTATGAACCAGAGGCGGACACTGATGAAGGAGAGACTCTGGCAGAAGTAACAACTGTGAGAATGAACCAGGAAATTTCTGAATGGTTAATCCGTGAATACAATCAGAGACAATGGTAACTTTATCTGCATTAGCCATGGAAACTGTTAACAAGGTCATCCACAAAGCAGTCTGGTGTAAAATGAACACAGTTTTCAAAAAGACAATCACCTTACTGTATTCTGGATAATTAAGGTGGTTTCAAGTGTTTAACAAAATGACAACATAGCTCTCATCTCTGTGAATACAATCAGAGACAGTGGTAACTAGCCACATTAGCCGTGGAATCTGCTAACAAGCTCATTTGGAAAGGTGATTTGCAAACATAAAATGTAAAGTGCGATACTTACGTCTTCTGGATATGAACCTGGATCACGAACAGTTGGTACTGATCCATTCTTGAGAATTAAGTTTTTAGCAAATCCTGCTTTGACTCTTATTCACAAAACAGTCTGCTGTGAAATGATTTAAGGTATTTTTGGACACATTTCCTTCAAAAATAAAACTTCTCCAGCCAACAACCGAATGTTTACTTAGCTGAGACAGTCTTCTTATCACTGTAGCTGCTACAGAACAGAAATCATGGCAGACTGTATGCAGCTCACTCAAGGGAAGAGCTATGCTAATAGGGCAGAGTCCCTGGGCGGGGTTTGTTCCAACGTGATGTCACGATAGGGCAAAAATGAAAACGGATATTATTCAGATATTATTGTGCTCGCCAGTTTCAGTTGGCCACTATGGGAGGCTCCAGCCGTTGCTAGCATGCTTATATTAACTACAACTGTATTTGATAAAATCCCATGTACCACAGACAGAGATCCGTATGCCGGTGAGAGAAGAATGGACTACGATCAATTGGGAGGCACAAGGTTTTCTCTCAAATAAAGAGAGTACATTAACCTATTAGAATGTTGGTGACCTGGTTTGGACTAAAGTTCTTCCTACCTGTGTTGAGATTTATTCTGATCTGTTCCAACAGCATAGTGATGGTCAGGTACATAAATCACTAGGGTGGCACAATATTAAATTAATGCTCTACGCCTTGCACAGAAGCTGCAAAAGTGGGCTCACTTATGGTTAGCCTCACTGACAGTAAATTACCGGCCAGGTCAGTAAAGTGGCACAGCGGCTTCTCTGTTTAGGCAGCAGATATGCCAGGAAAAATACATTTTCACTCAGAGACAGACGGCAGATCTGGGTAATTGAGCGATTCCCTTTCGAGTATGGTTTTTCCCAAACTGGGCAGTTGAAGTCTTTTTCCAGTGTACATCTTGTTCAGATATACCATGATGCAAATTATTAATGACTAGTGAGTAGGATTATGTGACTAAATAATTCCACACTGAGTTGCCAGGTTATTACTTATCCAGTTGTGTGTTGTGTCCCAGCATGAATTTGCCTGGGCTTCATACTGGATGCACTGGACCATGTTTTACCTTACAGAATCTTGTGCCATGCTTTACCACATTGTACCACACAGTAATTTTCCATTAATGTCGCATTATGTAATACCATAAAAACCATCCAGAAACTATTGTATTGTGCAGTTACTGCAAATTTGACAGCTGCAAACAGCTCTTTCAGTTTTAACCAAAAGAATATGTCGCCATATATTTGAGTGTATGTCCTAATTTGGGCCAGGAAAACATTCCCTGTATCATCACACTGCCACGGCTTTTTGTTGACAGCAAATAGGATGACCAGACAACATCTATCAGACTTTTTTTTTCCACTCTCTTGTTGTTCAGTTTTAATGGCCACTGGAGACATGTTTTTTTTGTTTTGTTCTTCTCATACAACATTATCACCTGACATGGACTGTTCTAACCCATCCTCCAGTAAGTGGTGCATTCTGAGAGTACATTCTGCACACTGATGTTGAATGTAGTTATGATTTGCCTGGTTGTGGCCTGTCTGTTTACTTCCACTATTCTCTGAATTTTCCTTTGACCTCTGTGATCCACATGTTTTTGTCTACAAGATCACCAGGCATTGGTTGTTGTTCCTTTGCACACCATTCTCTGTAAATCCTTAAAGTTTTTGTGTAAGAATACCAAGCATTTGGAAAATGCTATAACCATCATGCCCAGTAGCAAGCTCAAAGTCACTGCCTGATTTATACTACACACTGTATTCATGTGAAATATTGTTGAAGTCCAGGAGTTTTATGAAGGTGATCTAAGAAACTGGTTAGTTGAAGTTGAATTTATTGAAAAAATTTTATCAGCAGTGACCTGTGCAGAACTTGAGGGCTTTCGTGAATTGCAGCATCCAGCAACAGGTCTGAAAATCCAAAAAGAGAAAGAGAAGAGTGGTCTGCCCTCCTCTACACCACCCAGTCATGCTTGGGCCAGTCATATTCAGGAGCATGGGCATTACCAGGAGCATGGCAGGTCTGGAACTGATCGCCACCCTGATGTTTTAACTAATAAGAAAGATGCAAACAGCTCTCACATCAAGGTATTCACTTACTTTTGTAACTGAAAGCTCAAGAAAAGTAAACCTGGGATTTACCTTTGCAACTTACATATAGTATATGCCTCTTCTTGTCTGACAGCAAGACATAGATCATATCTACTACATTTCCAAAATCTACCAGCCCACAGATGCTGCAGCTAAGGACTTATGGGTTATTTTGAAACAGATGGACAAAGGAAAGGTTCATGGAGTCCTTTCCGACACCCACAGACAAGCTTTGGTATGTCTGCACATCCCATTATTAACTGAAGTTGATTGATAATATTTCTGATGCAATAAGTGCATCTTCAATACAACAGCTTTTTAGGTGTTTAATTTAGGATATTATTGCTGACATGTTATTGACATCACCTAAGTAACTAAAATCTCCCTGTTTATAGGAATACTACTAAAATATTATACTAGCAGAATATCACGGTTGAGAATGGTTTCTCAATATGATAAAATGAAATGATGTGATTTGATTGGCTATGAGGGGCATGGTGGCTTAGTGGCTTAGTGGTTAGCATGTTTGCCTCACACCTCCAGGGTTAAGGGTTCAATGTTTGCATGTTCTCCACGTGCTGAGAGGGTTTTCTCCGGGTATTTCGGTTTCCTCCCCCAATCCAAACACTTGCATTGTAGGCTGATTGGTATGTCAAAAAGTATCCATAGTGTATGAATGGGTGTGAGAATTTGTGTGTGTGATTGTGCCCTGCGATGGATTGGCACCCCATCCAGGGTGTCCCCCGCCTTGTGCCCCATGCCCCCTGGGAGAGGCTCCAGGTTCCCCATAACCCAGTAAGGTGTTGTGTGTGGCACTACATTTGGTAAACATGGCAGTGACATCCACGGTTAAAGTAATTAAGAGTATAATGTAAGGATTTAAGACTATATTGGACATTCCATATAATTTATAATGTAGTCCCCTCAAAAAGTATTGGAACGGCGAGGTCAATTCTATTGTGCTTCAATTGACAATTGGGTTTAAGCTCAAGAGATGAACATGAGATGATAGAACAGAAATTCAGCTTTCATTGTCCTGATATTTACATCTAGATGTGTTGAACAACTTAGAACATGGCACCTTTTGTTTGAACACACATTTTTCAAATGATCAAAAATATCGGAACATGCTACTGACAGGAGTTTCTTGTTGCCCAGATGTGCCCTGTTAGATTGATTGTTTAAACAATTATTAGCTCTGAATGTCTACTCTTAGTATGAGCCCTGGGTTTCACCTGTGGATATTGCATTTTTTGTTAAGAAGGATAAACTAATATGAAGCCCAGAGGACTGAAGAGAGCGCTACAGTGCAGTTGAACCTCAGTGGTTGGACTTCTGATTGGAAGGTCGCAAGTTAAAATTAATTTGCCCTTGAGCAAGGCCCTTAACCATCTACTGCATATAGAAAATACAAATTTCTATATAGAAATCAGGGGAAAATATTATGGTAATATGGGATTTTCAACAAAAAGTGATGAAAAGTTTGAGATGCTTGCCTTCTGCTTGAGATTAATTTAGAAATTTATATCAAACATGACATAAATACACTGTATGTACTAATATATATGTTCCATTTATGTACTTATATATATATATTATGTATACAGACCGTGAACTTGTCCTTTGCATTTCCTTATTATGGACATTTACTGAGAGAGGTAACAGTGACTACTGGTGGTGAGTTCTTAACAACATCCTAAATAAATGTACTATAAAGATTTATTTTTAATAAAATATCATGAAGAATCTTCCAATGTCCACAGGTTTTCTCTACACAGGAGACGTGATCCATAAGATGCTGACAGCCACTCAGTACATTGCTCCACTCATGGCTAACTTTGACCCGAGTATTTCCCCAATGTCCACCATCATTTATTCTGATAATGGTACAGTGGAGTGCTGCACGTAGTCCGTCCATTTAAACCCACCCCCCCCCTTCCCTTTCACCCGGTTTATAAATTTGTAGTACTAAACATCAGAATAAAAGTGGCGATTATGTGATTTAGCTAATCTCTCTGATTCACAGGCACAGCTCTTATTGTGCAGTGGGACCATGTTTACCTGCAGGATGACCCAGATTTAGGCAGTTTCACTTTCCAGGCTTCACTCCACAGTGATGGCAGGATCACCTTTGCTTACAAAGAGGTTTGACTTTGTATGATTTTCATGGCAAAAATAGTAAAAAAATAAAAATAAAAAAGGAACTGTTTTGCTAACTAATGCTGTTTAACTTTACTTCTCAGATTCCTGTTGCTATCAATAAGATTAGGTCAGAGAATCACCCAGTGAAAGTTGGTCTTTCTGATGCATTTATGGTGCTTCATAAGATTCAGCAGATTCCAGGTACAAGTTGCATGCTAGTCTTTCAGAATCTTTTCATTCTGTTTAATCTATTTAAACAGTATTGGCGTATGGCCTCAGACATGCAGCTCTAAGAACCTGAGTATTTCTACAGACACAGACATCCGAAGAAGAACAATATACGAGTACCATCGAGTTGAGCTGTTGAAATCCAAAATTACCAACTACACTATCATTGAGTTGCTGCCTCTTCCAAGTGAGTCTCTCTTAGCTAAATGAGATCAGTGTTTTTTTCTGTCTTCGAGACCATCATGACAAAAGTGTCATTTTTCTCAGTGTAGTGGTGTGTATTTATTTGTTTAGTGTGAGTCAACCAGAATGTTCTTCCCCTTTTGTCACCTCTATGTTAAATTATGCCACTGTTTCCTGTTCATCCCAATTGCACTAGCCTGCCTTCAGTTCTCCAGCTGTGACAGCTGTGTTACAGCTCACATCGGCTTCAACTGTAGCTGGTGCAGACGCCTACGAAGGTGCCATTCATTTATACTTTTTTTTTTTTAAGCATTTTATCCCTTAGTGTTTATTTAGATCTGCTGTGCTACTTATAAAATAAAATGTCCATAGATAGATGGAGAAAAAAACATTTTGAAATGACTCACTCTGTTTGGGGGCGTTGTCGATGTGAGCGAGTGTGTGATTGGGTGTCTATGATGGAATTGTATCACATTCAGGGTGTATTCCTGCGTCACACCAAGTGGTCTCAGGATAAGCTGCACATCCACCATTTCCCTGACCAGTTATTAATAATAAATGAATGTATAAATAAAAACAGTCATTGCTTAATTTAATAGGAACACCTGTACACATATGTATTCATGAAATTATCCAATCAGCAGCCTCTCGGCAGATACAGGTCAAAATCTTCCGAATGTTTAGTGAATGTGATGTGAACATTGACTTTAAAGCTCTTGACCTGTATATGCATCAGTAAGGAACGGTACAGTATTCCTTTTAAAGTGGGTAGAGAAAGAGCGAGAGAGAAAGAGACAGACAGACAGACACAGACCGAACTGAAATGGGTATCTATGTCTATGTAAAAATGTTTCTGAATAAAGTTAAACCACAAATTTAACAAATGTAGTTTCTGTTAACACACACTAGAGGGGGAATGGGAATTACTCTGAAGTGACCATGTAGAAAGAACAGAATCGGTACAATGACTTCAAAGTCCTATCCTGTACGATTGTAAACGTTTCAAGAAATTGTATTTGTCTGGTGCACAGATGTTCCAGTGGCTTTGACCGAAATCGTCAGGATTGGGTTGACAGTGGTTGTTTGGATGAGGTAATGGCATGTTAACACTGTCACAGTGTTAATCATCCTATATTGCCATCATCCTTTATTTCCTTTATTACAATTATTATTAACTTCATTTCGATGCATTTTCAATGCAGATGAAGAACCAGAGCTGCAGTGAAACAATCAAACCACATGCTGTAAGCACTGGGCCTGCAATCAATGACACAGCAGCATCTACAGCCACAGCCCAGCCCAGCAGATACAGCAGTGCCATCAGCACTGCATCATCCACAAATGCTCATCCCACCACCATCTCTGCTGAGCGTGAGTACAGCTAAGTGTTCACTAAGTCTGTAATAATACTATTGTTTCTATTACAGAAATGATTTTCAGGTCAGCTCCAACCTTACGATTATATGGAATATCAAAGCAATATATATATATATATATATATATATATATATATATATATATATATATATATATATATATAAAAATATATGTGTGTGTGTGTGTGTATGAATGACAGGACAGGACCTATGTCTATTATTTACAGTCCCACAAAATCAAACCTTTTTTTGGGAATGTTTGGGAACAAAATTGGATTGCATACAAGAAAAATCTGATAACCACTGTAAAAATGGTGGCAGTTTATTGATGTTTTCTGACTTGTGGTTCAAGACATCACAGAGATTGATGGCATCATGAACTCTTGAGTACCAGGATATTTCAGTCCAAAACCTTGTTGCTTCTGACTTAAGGTCATAGATAAAGCTTCTAACAACATGCTAAAGCAAACATACTTCTAAATCAGTTAAAGAAATAGATAAAGAAACATAAAATCAGTGTTTTGGAATGACCATCTTTCCATGTACCTTTGAAGAGAGAACTCCCAGTGTACACACTTAATGATATGACAGAGCTAAAAATGTTCTGCATGGAGGAGTGGACCAAGTACCCTCCAAGCTCCAACCTGTTCATTGTAAGAGGGCTGAATATTTTGAAATGGAAATTATATAGAATGAATATGGCACTACATTCAACCTCCATGTTTGAGCGAAAATAAATAAATAAATAAATAAATAAATCACTTGTATGTGTTACTATGTTTATATGTATATTGACTTTTGTTCATTTTCATGAAGTGTACCAATAATGCTGGAGAGCACTGTACGTGTAACATGAATGTTCAGAATGAAATATGCATATAAGAAAATATATACAAACAGAATGAGTCACTGGAACCAACCCTACTGGTAAACTGTAGGCCAACAGCCTAAAGTAAAGCACAGGCTATATATGTGTGTGTGTGTGTGTGTGTGTGTGTGTGTGTACAGTGCCTTGCGAAAGTATTCGGCCCCCTTGAACTTTTCAAACTTTTGCCACATTTCAGGCTTCAAACATAAAGATATAAAATTAAAATTTTTTGTGAAGTATCACCAACAAGTGGGACACAATTGTGAAGTGGAACGAAATCTATTGGATATTTTAAACTTTTTTAGCAAATAAAAAACTGAAAAGTGGTGCGTTCAAAATTATTCGGCCCCCTTTACTTTCAGTGCAGCAAACTCACTCCAGAAGTTCAGCGAGGATCTCTGAATGATCCAATGTTGTCCTAAATGACTGATGGTGATAAATAGAATCCACCTGTGTGTAATCAAGTCTCTGTATAAATGCACCTGCTCTGTGATAGTCTCAGGGTTCTGTTGAAAGCGCAGAGAGCATCATGAAGACCAAGGAACACACCAGGCAGGTCCGTAATACTGTTGTGGAGAAGTTTAAAGCCGGATTTGGATACAAAAGATTTCCCAAGCTTTAAACATACCAAGGAGCACTGTGCAAGCGATCATTTTGAAATGGAAGGAGTATCAGACCACTGCAAATCTACCAAGACCTGGCCCGTCCCTCTAAACTTTCAGCTCAGACAAGGAGAAGACTGATCAGAGATGCAGCCAAGAGGCCCATGATCACTCTGGATGAACTGCAGAGAACTACAGCTGAGGTGGGAGAGTCTGTCCATAGGACAACAATCAGTCGTACACTGCACAAATCTGGCCTTTATGGAAGAGTGGATATCCATAAAAAGTCTCGTCTAAAGTTTGCCACAAGCCACCTGGGAGACCAAACATGTGGAAGAAGGTGCTCTGGTCAGATGAAACCAAAATCGAACTTTTTGCCCACAATGCAAAACGATATGTTTGGCGTAAAAGCAACACAGCTCATCTCCCTCAACACACCATCCCCACTGTCAAACATGGTGGTGGCAGCATCATGGTTTGGGCCTGCTTTTCTTCAGCAGGGACAGGGAAGATGGTTAAAATTGAGGGGAAGATGGATGCAGAGAAATACAGGACCATTCTGGATGAAAACCTGTTGGAGTCTGCAAAAGACCTGAAACTGGGACGGAGATTTATCTTCCAACAAGACAATGATCCCAAACACACAGCAAAATCTACAAAGGAATGGTTCACAAATAAACGTATCCAGGTGTTAGAATGGCCAAGTCAAAGTCCAGACCTGAATCCAATCGAGAATCTGTGGAAAGAGCTGAAAACTGCTGTTCACAAACGCTCTCCATCCAACCTCACTGAGCTCGAGCTGTTTTGCAAGGAAGAATGGGCAAGAATTTCAGTCTCTCGATGTGCTAAACTGATACAGAGACATACCCCAAGCAACTTGCAGCTGTAATCGCAGCAAAAGGTGGCTCTACAAAGTATTAACGCAAGGGGGCCAAATAATTTTGCACGCACCACTTAAAATTTTTTTATTAGTTAAAAAAGTTTAAAAAATCCAATAGATTTCGTTCCACTTCACAATTGTGTCCCACTTGTTGGTGATTCTTCACAAAAATTTTTAATTTTATATCTTTATGTTTGAAGCCTGAAATGTGGCAAAAGGTTGAAAAGTTCAAGGGGGCCGAATACTTTCGCAAGGCACTGTATATATATATATATATATATATATATATATATATATATATATATATATATATATATATATATATATAATAAAGACATGTTTACACAGTCTTACTCATACATTCAGCCTGCCTCATCCAACATAACAATGCTATAAATCTACTAGGAAGTGACAGTGTGGCTTACATCATCTGAACTTCACATTCCATGACGCCCAGTGCCAAGTCTTTCCTTTAATAAAACTCCAAGTTGGAGCTGTAAATTAGAATAGAGTGTTTCAAGTATGCAATTTATCATATATAATATTTGCCCTCAGGCAGAATTATTGTTGCATGATGTTGTTGAATGAGATATAAAGACAGAAAAATACTAGTTATTAGAGGTAAACATGGGTATGTTATATATATTCTGTCTGGCTTCTTCCCTGCAGAAGGCACAAATATTGCAGTTCCTTTGACTGAAGATAGATGTATCTCACTGAAATGTCTCTATCCAACTAAAAACCTTATTTTATATTGTTTTGTTTTATAAAACTTGACAAATTTGGTCTATAGAAAATGCTAGTTATTTACGTGGCTGTCGTTCTACACAGGATGACTGCCAGGGACAGTTTAAACACCTGGATATCTTCTTTTGCACATACATGCTGAAACCTTACTTCAAAGTCATGCGGTGATATAGCATTTTACTTTAAAACACCATTATCAATGGCTATCTGTCCCTGGAACCTTCTCCAGCAGCCCTAAGGGAAATTCTGCAGCTGCAGTTCACAATCTAAGTATCCTAACCCAGAAAAGTAATGTTCATCGCATAGTGGGACTTCAATCCAAGTGGTTTAGCCATGTTCCACTAACCCAGAAGTAGTAACCCCTAGGGGTAATTTGTGAAATTCAGTTCTATCCGTATACAATCCCCTCTGAAGGTATTGGAACAGCAAGGCTAGTTCGTTTGTTTCTGCTATACTCTGAAGCCATTTGAGATCCAAAGATGAACAAGATGATAGATCCGAATTTCAGCTTTCATTTCCATATATTTACATCTAGATGTGTTAAACAACTTAATAATAATATAATATTAAAACATGTGTATGACAGGCATTTCTTGCTTCCCTGTTAGATTGATTGTTTAAACAATTAATATCTCTGAATGTCTATTTTTGATTTGAAAAAGTATGTGAACCTTTTGGAATTTCATGGTGTTCAGAATGAATTTGTCATAAAATGTGATCTGATCTTCATCTCAGTCAGGGGTATTGACAAATATAATGTGTCTAAAATAATAACACCAAAAAAATTCTGATCTTTCTTGTCTTTATTGAGAAAAAAAAAAAACCTCACAGTGCTTGTGGAAAAAGTATGTGAACCCTTGAGTTAATGACCTCAAAAAAGTTTTTTTGGGTTTTTTTTTTTGCAGTCTCTTTAAAAAAATGAGTTTGGAGGTGTGGATTACAGCTGCATTGACTGTTTAAAACCCCTCAAACTTTTGGAGTTTTCAGAGGAGCTTTCAGAGGATCTGAAAGATCAAGAATTGTTGATTTACATAAAGCTGGCAAGGGTCACAAAGTGATTTAAAATGTTAGAAATTCACCAGTCTACAGTTAGGCAAACATTCTACAAATGGAGACACTTTGGGACTGTTGCTACTCTACCAAGAATTGGGCGCCAAGTCAAAATGACACCAAGAGCAAAACGAAGACTCATCAATGAGGTAAAGAAACAACCCCGAATGAAAGCCAAAGTTTTGAAGGCATCATTGGAACTGGCTAACATCTCTGTTCATGAGTGTACAATACGCAAAACATTGAACAGGCAGGGTATCTACAGCAGGACACCACAAAGGAAGCCATTGCTTACTAAAAAGAACATTGCTACGTGACTGAAGTTTGCAAAAGAGCACATTGACACTCCACAGCGGTATTGGCAAAATGTTTTGTGGACTGATGAAACTAAGATTGAACTATTTAGAAAAACCACACAGCCCTACATCTGGCATAAAGGGCACGGCAAATCATCATGAAATCATCATCCCAACCATAATGTGTGGTGGAGGAAACGTCATGATTTGGGCCTGCTTTGCTGCATCAGGGCCTGGCCAGCTTGCAATCATTGAGGGGAAGATGAATTCCCAAGTATATCAGACAATTCTTCAGGATAATGTGAGAAACTGTGTAGAATGCAACAGGACAATGACCCAAAACACCAGAGCAAGTCCACAACGGAGTGGCTTCAGAAAAACTAAATCCGCCTTTTTGAGTGGCCGAGTCAGAACCCAGACCTCAACCCAATAGAGATGCTATGGAATGACTTTAAGAGGGCCATACACATGAGACTTCAAAAGAATATGACCAAGCTAAAGCAGTTCTGCCAGGAAGAATGGGCTAAAATTCCTCCTGAACGATGTGCAGGTCTGATCCACAGCTACAGGAAGCGCCTGGTTGAGGTTATTGCTTCCAAGGTGGTGTCAACCAGTTATTAATTCTAAGGGTTCACTTACTTTATTGAGTGTGTTCAATAAACACATGAAAGATCAGAATTTTTTTGTGTAATTCTTTTAGGCACATTATACTTGTCAATACCCCTGACTGAGATGAAGATCAGATCACATTTTATGACAAATTTATTAAGAAAACCATGAAATTCCAAAGGGTTCACATACTTTTGTGTGTATGTATGTATGTATATATATATGGAAGAAAGCCATTTCTCAACGTTTGGTGTGACGTTTGGTGTGTCTCCCAGGTGGCTTGTGGCAAACTTTAGACGAGACTTTTTATGGATATCTTTCAGAAATGGCTTTCTTCTTGCCACTCTTCCATAAAGGCCAGATTTGTGCAGTGTACGACTGATTGTTGTCCTATGGACAGACTCTCCCACCTCAGCTGTAGTTCTCTGCAGTTCATCCAGAGTGATCATGGGCCTCTTGGCTGCATCTCTGATCAGTCTTCTCCTTGTCTGAGCTGAAAGTTTAGAGGGACGGCCAGGTCTTGGTAGATTTGCAGTGGTCTGATACTCCTTCCATTTTAAAATGATCGCTTGCACAGTGCTCCTTGGGATGTTTAAAGCTTGGGAAATGTTTTTGTATCCAAATCCGGCTTTAAACTTCTCCACAACAGTATTACGGACCTGCCTGGTGTGTTCCTTGGTCTTCATGATGCTCTCTGCGCTTTCAACAGAACCCTGAGACTATCACAGAGCAGGTGCATTTATACAGAGACTTGATTACACACAGGTGGATTCTATTTATCACCATCAGTCATTTAGGACAACATTGGATCATTCAGAGATCCTCGCTGAACTTCTGGAGTGAGTTTGCTGCACTGAAAGTAAAGGGGCCGAATAATTTTGCACGCACCACTTTTCAGTTTTTTATTTGCTAAAAAAGTTTAAAATATCCAATAGATTTCGTTCCACTTCACAATTGTGTCCCACTTGTTGGTGATTCTTCACAAAAAATTAAATATAATATACTTGTCTCCTCCCTGAAACCCACACGAAAATCTAGAAGTGGATATCACAAGCTAGCAATTCATTAGATTTCAAGCGATATGAGAAAAGGAGCTCAGGTCAAGGACAACACCTTTCAAGACATAGACTTAAAGATGAGTGCTCTCCAAACAGAATTCATAAGTAACTGAAAAATGAAGAAGTTCATCAGCTTTGGAAGACCAGTTACATGCAGCTCCGACCATACTGTTATGCAAATAGTGCCTAAATATTCAGAAAAAGTCCGACATGTATGTGATGAGGTGAAGAAAGGGACAGATAGGGACCGAGTGGTAGATTACTGTAAAATACCATGTCATACGATCACCATGTGACTTTGTGGTAAGGTCTCAGCAGAAAATACAATTTAAAAAATTGAGAAAACGTTACAGATTATCAGCACAAACAAAATAGGTCTACATTTAGACCTTATTTTTGTTTGTTTTTGTAATTGAGGAATTAATGGTCTGGAACTGTTTACAGACTAAATACAGTACATACCAACTCATCCTGTACAGGACATTTAAAAGTCTCAATTCATCAGCAACCCTTTAATTTCCTCCGTTTATTTTTGTTTCTATTCATTTGTTATTTATTTACATGTATTCTTGTTCATTTGTATATTTTCTTTATTTAATGACCATAATTGTTATATTTTGGCATGCTGTCTTGTTTGAATTTTGAGTTTGAATTCATATATGAACAATACTATCTAAACAAAATATTATTATTATTATTATTTATTATTATTTTATTATTGTTGTTATTATTATTATTATAATAATTAATGCTGTTGCTGTTATTGTTAACACAATTGAGCATATAGTAGGTGCTTGAGAATTGTTTGATGGTGTTTGCTCTGACAGCCTCTGAGGCAGGGAGGGCAGGTGGACAAAGTGAAAGGCAGACTGGTCTGCTTGTTAGCATCCTCTTCATCATACTGCTGATGGTGGTGGCTGCAGTACTGGCTACATTCTACATGTACCGACATCCCACCTCTAGTGCCAGCCTCTTCTTCATTGAGGTCAGCACACAAGCCCTTTTTTTTTATTTTTAGCAAGTTCCATTTCATGCAAATTTGAAATGACAAACGATGCCATTGGCAAGGACAAGATGTCATTTTTGAATGTGTTCATTTGGTAGATACTTTAACCCAAAGAGACATACTAAGTGGGCAGAATCTAATTCAAGCATTTAGCAGAGCAGTTAAGGGTTAAGGTCAGGGATTTAGCAGTTAGTAAACATTACATTACTTTAGTAACACAGTACCTTTAAACTACTATGCACGTTTCACTTTTCCTGTGTAAAACCAATGTGTTTAAATCTATTTTCCCGCATGTTCAGAGACGGCCAACACGCTGGCCTGTGATGAATTTCCGGCGAGGTTCTGGCCACCCAGCCTACGCTGAAGTGGAGGCTATGGGACGAGACAAAGAAGGCTTCATTTTAACAGAGCCTAAGGACAGCTTCATCAATTCAGATCGCAGAGAGAGCTCGATTACAACAGACCAAAGAGACGGCTTCATTGTGCCTGATCAAAAAGAAAGATTCCTCGCAGTGGGACATCGCTGACACGCATTGAACTCACTATGAAAAAGAGACTGGAAAAGAAACATACCTCGGAACAGTCGCTACGTTTCCTGTTAACTGTTTTTTATTGTTCTAACAAATGCTGACACTGAATTGTGAAAATATCGATTGGATATTTTGAAAATGAAATCAATGTTTTGTTGTCAAAAATGTATTTGCACTACATAGCTATTTTTTTAATAATGTAAAAAGGAGATTCCTTTCCACAGTGTGTGTATATATACATATACACACTATTCTCCAGATACTTGGAGCTATACTCAACATGAAAAAAACATGCAACACTGTTATGATATTACATAAAGAAATTTAATACATACTAAATAATTATATATATATATATATATATATATATATATATATATATATATATATAATGTGTGCGATTCTAGTACATTTATTTCTCTGGAAATAAATCTCTATTTAATAAGAAGTAATAAACAAGAGCAAAGGGGACAAAAACAACCATGATTTGTTAATGTTCTGAGAAATTCTGATATGAAAAATATTATAGTTAGACTGGCTTCATGTTTCTTGTAGAACGAGTTTAAATAAACGGAATAGACTTTAAAATTTAGATGTTCACAACAAAGGTAATAAAATCTGATGTCAATTTGAAAGCAAACTGATCCATAACTTCAGTGTATAATCTTCCAAACGTATATGGCACAGGATCAACAAAATATTCTCTTACGTATTATATTCTCTCCTTTTTTATTTCGTTTTTTTTTTTTACCATTTTGGTCATTCATCAGTAAGGTGGCCCTCTGTAATACTGCCTTCCAGTCCCTAGTGATCAGAATCAGTTCTGCAGTGCAGTGGTTATGGCTAATAGAAAAGGCTGTTTGGGGCTGTAGTCCACTAATTAAAGGCACAGAGGTTCTGCTTGTTTGGCTGTAAATTGATGTTTTTTGAGCTCTGGCCCTCACTACGTCTTTTTACCTAAAAATAAACAGATGAAAAAAACACTGATTATAAAGAAAATCTAGAACAGTCACTGATAGATGCTATACGTTCCTTATAGGGGTAGTACTTGTTGTTGGTTAGTTTCTGCATAGTGTGCAATAAAAAGTATTCTGAAAGTAATCAGACATTATGTAGTGCCCCTGGGACAGTTTGATGCTTTGGCTATTACCTTGCATTGGTGGTGCTGGCAGGCGGCGGCGGTGCTGGCGAGATGAATCTATGGTTTGTGGCTGCAATAAAAGTGATATATATTTCACTGGGTATGTGTGTGAGTGTGTGAACATTGAGCAGTGTTCTGCTGCACAAATGTGTCAAATGTCTGAGACGCTGACATGGTACTTTGTTTTGTTCTGACCTTGGCAAAACGTGTCTGGGGTGCTACATTAAGGCCGGCATTTTTCAGAGCTGCAATTCTTGCTGCAATGTCTGACACCTGAAGAAGAAAAAAAGTCCACTCGGTATAGCATCATGTTAATACTGCAAGCACAAACAAAAAGATTTACATGTGCATGTAGTGGTCTCAAAGAGACGCACTGTTGAAATTGTGACACTGGTGCCGAAACCCGGGACTGGGCGCAAGGCAGGAAGACATCCTGGATGGGACGGAGGACCACCACAGGGCAACATGCACACACATTCGCATTCATACACCCAGGGGCAATTTCGTATAGTCAAACCACCTACCAGCACGTTTTATCTACCACCAAGTGTCCTACATGTACAGTAAAGCATTTGATTATTCCTCCTGATGCAAGTAGAAAAGAGTGTGATAATATTTTCTTTTCATTAGGGCAGAAATATGGGTTGTCATAACAACACCAACAACAACATCATAATAATAATTATCATCATAATTGTAGTCAGTGCTGAATGTTTCACTAACTACCCAATTACAGGACCAGCCTGTAGATTCCCTAGAACTATTTACAAATCGCATTTCAAGTGTTTCAGCTAGTGTTCCAGCAGAAGCAGTGTGGAGGAGCACAGTACTGAGGAATAACGTACCTGGAGCTCGGACTGCTGTACTTGAGCGGCGGCTGATGCCACCTGTTCCTCCAGGTGAGAGAGTTCTTCCTCTTTGGTTTCTCCGCTGATGCTGCGTGCACACTCCTCAAGATCTCCCAGTTCAGCCTCCAGTCCAAATACGGCACTAGCAGCCACGTATACCTAACAGACATAAAAATATATATTCTGTGCATGCTCTGCGTAATGTAATAATGTATGGAACAATGCAGACCACTTATGGAGACAAACTCTGCACATTAGCTAGAGGCTGATAGGTCACAGTATGTAAGCTTGGTTCCTACATTTTCCTCTAGTCTGCTGAGCTGCTCGTCTAGTCTCTTGCTCTGAGCGGGAGGAAGGGCAGGGGTAGGTCGATCCCAGGACTCTGACTGGCTGAGACCCATGGCACCCTGGATGAGATCTTCAGTGGCATTGAGAACCTTCAGGACCTCAGTGGTGATGCTGCGCAGAGATGCAGCCGAATACTTCTACAAACGCACACACGCAACATTGAAGGGACTTTCAGGGATGTCTAGTGAAAGTTTAAAATAAATAAATAAATAACTGGGACATTGAAGTCCACAAGCGTATTTAGCATGATTAAACAAACAAAGGAAAGAAGGCAAAGTTTAAAAAAAAACAAAAAAAAAACACAAAAAAAAAAAGCTGAGATAATAGGATTGCAATCCAGATGAAGCCCTTTGCTGCTTTTATCATTATGTATATAACAGTTTTCATTGAATGGAAATGTGTAATAAAATGCATTCCATTACATCTTGGAGGAATCACCTGCTGTAGCAGAGTGAAGGTAAACTGCAGGTCTTTTTCTAGGTGCACATCCTAACAGTTCCAGCCAGAAGCATGGAAAGAAGGAAAGTGAGAAGCAACAGTACATAACAGTACGGTAAAACATAACGAACACAAATCAAACACAAATCTTACTTTGTAGATTTCCTCTGGGGAGAGATACTCTTCCTGACCAGGAGGAGTGCAGTCCAGAACATCCTTGAGTGTGTGGTCATTACACTGCTCTGCTTCTTCTACAGAACTACGCGTTTCTGTTTTCTCAACCAAGTTACCCCTGCTCTCATTTTCCATATCGCTCTCTTGCATTTGTTCATCCCTGCTCATTCTGTCACTATGGAATCTGATTTCATTATCTTGTGTCGTCCGATTTGGTTCTTTTTGTTTTCCCGTTATTTCCTCCTTCTCCTTACTCAATTCATCAGCGAAATCTGATATGCTGTATCTTGTCTTGCTGATATGTGCCTCAGTTTCTTCTTCCAGGATATTTAAACCCTTAACCACATTCTCAATCATGTTTGTATAGTCTGAGTGCCCTTCCTCACCACAATCAAGATCATGCTGACGTCTGTACGTCAGTCTTTCTTCCTCCTTGTTCATTCTTTTTTTACTTCCTGTATTGTCCACACTGTCATTTTTACTTTCAGCTGCATATACAGGATCTTTTTTCTGCTTCCTGCACTCTTGAGTCTCAACTTTGTCACTTTTTTCCCAGCTCTCCACAGGTGTCTCTCTTTGTCTGTCTATCTCCAAAAGATATTGGGCTTCTGGTTCTATATGTGCCTCATTATTTACACTGTGTTGATTTTTTACAGGCTCAGGCTCTTCTCCTCCTCTACTATCTGATCTGTCTTTCTTTCCCTGCTCAACATTCTGATATACATGCATTCCCTCACTCATAAAATTCGCTTTGTCTTCAGTTGTTTTAATCTGCCCCTCTGAGTCAAAGTTATTAGTGCTATTTAATTCTCTTATTAGCTGAACCTTACAATCAAAGCACTCTTTCTGTGGCATCATGGCAATTCTCTGTGTTTCAACAGCACTTTCATTATGCAATTTATCAATCATATTTGTGGTCAGGGTTTCTGAATCTCTCAATTTTACATTCTCACTGTCTTCGACATCTGGTAATTCTTTGCCTGCTTTTTGATATTTATCCTCGTTCATCCCCGAGTCTTCCTGGTCTATATCCACCTCCATATCCCATAAGACTTCTCTTCTCTCTTTGTCACTCTCATCATTCTTTCCCTTCTCTCGCTTTTCATTTCTCTCATCTATGGGTTCTTCTACCCCGTCAAGCCCATTTCTGGTTAAGGGCAGCTGTGTTCCGTTGACTTGATCGGACAGTTCTCCCAGTTTGGATGTCATCTGCTGATCTGATGCACCACTCAGAACATTATCCTCAGAGTTGGGGTCTTCTTCATCAGGCATAAAAGCACTAGGAGTCATGGCTCCAGATTGCAAAATGTCTGGGGTCAGAGAGTCCGGTGTGTCCGCGTTTATAGTCTCATCACTCAATTCTGAGACACTCTCTTGCCTCTTGGTCTGGCATTTCAATAGATAACTCAGTAGCATCCTGCCATAGTCCTGCTGCAGAAAGTACAATATATTACTTCTAAATTATTATAATTCACTATAAGGCATTATATGTGTATTTTTCTATGCGTATATCAATCAGCCATAACGTTAACACCGCTGACATTACAATCTCATGACATTATCTCATTACAATGGTACCTGACAATGGGTGGGACATATTAAGCAGCAAGTGAACAGTTAATTCTTGAAGTTGATGTGTTGGAAGCTGGAAAAATGGGCAAATGTAAGGATCTGAGTGACTCTGACAAGCACCAAGCATTTGATGGCTATCAAATACTGGGCATCTCCAATACAGCAGGTCTTGTGGGGTTTCCGCTGTGTGGAGTGGTTAGTACCATCAAAAGTGGTTCTAACAACTTTTAATGTGTGCTGCTAACATCTTGGTGCCTGATACCAAAACACACCTTTGGCACAAGAGCACATCGGGAGACCTAAACAATATTAAGCAAGTGGTTTTAATGTTATGGCTGATCAGGTTATATATGTTCATTTAACAACCGGCTCTAAATATCTCAAATGTTTTCCTCACAGGTTCAGATAAAGATAGCCTTCCCCCACTGCATACTCTCAAGCCTTTCCCCTCTGTAGCCTCACGCTTATTTCTTCTTCTCCGTCGTGTCCTCTTGACCCTGTTGTCCTCTAAGCCATCCTCACTACTGTCTCCACCATCAGGGTTTGCGATAATACCCATTGCACTATGGCACTGGCAAGACAGGTGACTGTCCTCTAGACACACCTTCCTCTTCAGGAGAGGAAGTGATAGTTTATGGATTTGGGGCATGGGGTTGTTCTGGTCACTGTCAGTATGGGGTTGGTCAGTTGATAATTTTATAGCTGGCTGTGAGCTGGTGTCATGATGATCATTTAACAGGTTGCTGGAGGACAGATTCTCCACCCGGGCAGCAGTCCAGGCTCCATCAGAGTCTGACTCGGTGTCAGAGGCTATTCCGTCATAAGCTGAGATCACACCGGATTCCTTTTCCAGCGCGCTGAACATCAGGTTCTCACGCTTGGTCGGCAAACTCAGCCGAGGCTGTTGGGTACTCTGCAGGGCAAACCAGTTACCATCTGGACTCTGTAGCACTGAGGATGCACCTTTGTCACACATGGACAAAAACATAAAAACAAACGCATACACATTTCACATATTGGCAAAACATACAGTCACACAGAGACAAAGCCACCCTTTAGGTATACTAAAGAAACATCATCTGATTTTTATTTAAATACATTGCAGGGCATTTAGGAAGAATAAATAAATAATCCTTTTTAAAAACTTGCACTATAAATTTACCGATAACATCACCTCAGTTTCAGAAAAACTTACATGAGTTGTCCATCCAATCAGTATTCTGATTCCAGCTAGCAATGGCAGGGACTTCATCCTTCTTCAGCCCCTGTGTGCAGAGCATGGAGCTCTGCTCAGCTTTGTCATGCTGGGCCAGTATTTCATCGGTGAGAACTGAGAATGCAGACTGGGACTTCTGGGAAGAAAGGAGGCCATTTAGGAAAAAGGACACAGGCAAGCAAAACAGCAAGTCACAGTGAGATTTTACTCTCCTCCCTAATTTGTTTGGATCTGTGGGTACATGAGAAAGCACAGACCTGGGAGACCAGGCTACCCTGGTGTCTATCAGTGACAGAAAACCGGAGAACTCACATTACTGTTCTGATCAGGTGGTGGCTCTAAATTACACTCTGTATCCATCTCAGACAGACCTCTCCTCCTGCAGATAATCTGAGGTAAATGACAAGGTTTTCAGCTTTACCTCCAAATAATGGTTTGTCAGAATATAGGTAAAGACATGTAAAACATGCAAAGCTACATGGAACAGATGGTCTTGGATAACACATGCTGGTAATGCTGGACAGTAGATACAGAACTAAAGTTCTCCTTGTTGTTCACGCTTGTTACTCACTGTCTGCACAATCATGGTGGTGAGTTCTTCAATCAGCTCTCCTCTGTTGTCTCGTAGGTAACAAGCCTCCTTCAGCTTCTCCTTCAGAAAAAACCCCAATACACTTCAGTACTGTCATACTTTCTATTAATGTAATACTTTACTGTAACATCGTTCTATTCTGGCTGCAAATCCGAACATCCAAAATTTATGGCAAATCTACATTCTCAAGACAGAAAGTATAATACATGCTTTAATGTAGTCCCTTTAAACTACTACCAGACCACTATTAAAAATACTAAGGAGCCTAAAGCAGAAAGAACACCACAAGACAATAAATCATGGACCACTCTGAACTCTCTCTCTCTCTCTAAAGAGTCAAAACGTTCTTACACAATGATGCTTCTGAAAAACTGGGTCCAGCTTTGTAAGAAAAAATCTTTTTGTCCTCTTCAAATGAAAGAAGATTTTAAAAACGTGTGGGTTAAAAATCTTTCTGGCCCGTATGCATGTCAAAAAATGCATTAGGAAAAAGTTATAAGTTCCTAGATTTAACATTAAAAGGAACAAGAATACCTTAATGTATTTGCAATCAACAGTATATGCAGCATCAGTGGTAGCAAATAAGTACCTGATTGCCAGTTTGTTTCTCGGCCTTGGTAATAGCCTCATCTATGGCCTCTTTTGCCACACGGAGTGCCACACTGATGCTCTCTGCCATGCTCCGCTCTGCAACGAAAGAGTGCACAGTGCTATAACATTTTGTAAACTAGATCATGTGGTAGTCTCAAAACTGCATGCTGACATGTATTCAAATTATTTAAAAATGCTATATATATATATATATATATATATATATATATATATATATATATATATATATATGTCACTTACCTTCACTATGCTTGTAGAATGTCGAGTCACTCTCATAAACACTGTCATCAGTGCTTTCAGCATATGTACTTCCTTCTGTTAAAAACAAAACCATCACACTATTGGGGTGATGCAGCACATATTTAACACAACACATCTTTATGAGGTGTTTTACAGTCAATTTACAATATTGTAAATATTTATTGTGATATACTCTACCTTTACTGTGATATACTCTACACTCGTTACAAGATTTACATAAACAAATTTATTACTGCTACTCGGTTTGACTACCTCACAACCTCGTGAAGTCTTTTTTGTCATTTAGTGTTTCAGGTATTGCATTCTTATCAACAGCAAACAATGCAAAACTATAAAGCTTGCAGTCCTAAAACAGCATTTTACGTTCCAGAAAAAACATTATAATAAATTCAGAAGGGAAGAAATAACACAAGAATGCATCTGGATGACGTATCTGAAAGATATTCAGAATGAACATCAAGATGAACAAACACATCTAGTCTAAAATCTGCAATATCCCTGTATCTGTTTTGTGTGTGTGTGTGTGTGTGTGTGTGTGGGTGTGTGCGTGTGTGTGTTTTTTGTTTTTTTTACTATGAAGCGGGCATAATATTACAGAGGAAAGATAAGCCAAGAAGTAACATTACTACGATACTGATAATGGCACCATGGCATCTTCAATTATCCCAGTTGTCAAGCTGGATTTTACATTAGATGACCACAGGCAGGGCAACCATACAAAAATGCTCTGCCTTCTAGAGGAAGAAGAAAGAGATTTGTATTTTGGTCATTTTGATAGCTTTATACCAGCCGTGAGTGGTCAGCACCACTGCAGTAACAAGCACACTATGTTTATTTAACTGGGCTAATAAAATGTATTTTCTCATGTTTTATGGATACCAGATATCGACAGCACCATACATGGCTACACCCCAAGCTATTGAAGTTCAAACAGCTTCTAATGCGCCTTCCCACTGATTTGAAAGGTCTGCCCTTTACAATCCCACACATTCCTACAGAAATAAGCCCACACAAGCATTATGCAAAAGTAATCCTTCTCTGTGAAACTACACTTCTTGCCTTTATTGTACTCGGGGAGCATATCAATTTATATTTCCACTCCCGTACCTTTCTACACAAACATTTATGGTCTCTGCAAATGCTCCTTCACCCATTTCAAGGCTACATATTCCTATAGAAATACACGAACATACTCAAACGAGATAAAACAGTGAGGGGCAGTGAGAATCACCTTCTTGAGTGTGTGCACATGCATAGAGAGAGAGAGCTTCCAACAATTTGTAATTTGCATGCTCCAGTAATCTAGCTGTGACAGTCGCCCTCAAGGTGGGATTGCATAGTGACATGCAAGCTGCAGCTACCAGATTTTTGCACAGCGTTAATCATAACGGAATTCACTATGCAACCGAGCATGGAGTATATAGAGAGCTTTAAAGGAGGGTTTCAAGACACTCAGATCTGCATTGACTGGATGATGAATGCAGATGCATGACCAAAATTGAGTTTTTCTGCCAATAACATACTTAAACATCCCTACTTAAATATACTTTACCAAACACGGACATGGAAATGTTTTTATTTAAGCTACTTTCTACCCCTGCCATTGTTATCTGGCTGCTATGATCGCACAGAATAAACACAATCAGTATTGGTTTTCCATAAGTAGATTAGGTTGTATAACGAGTAATAAAGTTTCAACGTGTACTTGGTATCATTTCAAGTCCAATTTCTAAATTAAAGTTAAATGTGAATAAATTCCCCTTGGTAATTCTCATTATATTCTTAGGCATGGAGTATTTGGTTGTGCCTAATGCTCTATAATGTGGACCCAGCAAGGGAACGGACTGGCAAACATACAGAAAACACTACATTGTGACCTTTCCCCGAGACAAAAGGGTAATTCGCTGAAATCTCTTAAAATAAATCCAGATAAGATGGTGTACACACAGATGAAAGCGCACACATTGTATACAGTGCCTTGCATCAGTATTCACCCCCCTTGAACTTCCTAACATTTTGCAGTTGTTTTCTTCCCAAAAAAAGGACAAAACTCTCAGCATTATAAAGTGCACTGTAAATTTTGAAGAAGAAAAAAAAAGCTGTAGCAAAATGTACCCCAAAAAATTCAGTGGAATATCCCAAAATCTATTAATAATACATCTAAATAACTGTGAAATGGATTATATGGATATAAGAATTTTCTAAAATAATTAATAAATAAATAAATAAATAAATAGATAAATAAATAACAGAGACAAGACCTCTGTACAATATAAAGAATAGCATAAGCATTAAATAAATAACTAAAGGTCAACACCTGTAAATTCAACCTGACTCCCTTGGTCTCCAACGTGCCTCCTGTAGAGCATCTTCAGCACTTTGGCACTGCCGAACCTCTTAAACCGTCTTCTCACATTACTGTAGAACCACTCTAGAGACTGTGTCTTCAGCAGTCTGCAAATACACACACATCAGCAAACCTGACTCAAAGGAACATGAGGTAAAATGTATAACATAACTGTATGAAGCAATGTATGTAGCTTTTTTGTTCGTATCTATGTGATAGAGACCATCTGTGATTAATAATATGCAAATTTTATGTGACCGCTTGAACCAGTAGGAGCCATTATCTCCAACAGACATTTATATTCATGTAATCACACAGCACACACATATTTCTGCAAACACTACTGTACACAAACAAATTCAATGAGGTGAAGTTGTTCAAATCTATGTTTCTATGGGTCAACAGGATACACAGAGGTCTGTTACGCCAGTTATATCAAGAAAGAGTAACAGTATTCTGTTGGGTTTTTCCATTCCGTGCCAACAGTGCAGTAAACATATTCCACAGCTACAGCTCTGAATTTCATTGTCTCATATGTTATATTTCATGCCAGGAACTATTTTAAAAAATAATAATTTTACAAACCACCCATGAGCATACATTAATCATTAACATATAGCCAAAACATTATTTGAAAAATATAGACAGGGCTGTTTCGGACCCTGATTGTAGAGTTAAGAAAATGGGGTGCGATTAAACTGCCTCATGAACACATTTATTTGAAATGTGAAAGGTGACTAGCATGCTAAAAATACAACCCAAGAATACAGTTTGGCGAAGATCGTGGTATCTGCTAACAAGTTTCTTTTCCAGGAATTAAACTATACAATTAAAAGCAATAATAAAATAATTTTTAAAAGCCTGATCTTATTTTATGGTCCTGGAAAAAGATTAAGTACTAATCCCACATTGCGAATGTATACCATAAGAAAATGCTGGTAATTCTGTTATTAAGTAAGCACTGTTATTTTTATTTACGTATAGAAACAAGAAGATTCCAACCCCCGTTACATTTCTCAGTGATGAGTTTCAGTCACTTAGAAAACAAACAAAGATGAATCCATAATTGAAGAAAATATAAAAAGTCTATTAAAATTTGCACCAATTATTTATTTTTATTTTTTTGCAGGACGTGTGTTTCAAATATTTGGATGACCTGAATTAGAATTTTGCTTGCTAACATGTCCTGGAAGCTGCAGTGTGCGAATATGACAAGGTGCCACAACAACTGGCACAGAACAGCATTCTCTATTACAAAAATATTAATCTAATCTGTATTCATTTATATTAATGTATATGGCTTGAGTTCTGCTGTAATATATCTATGTAAAAGTTGAAGAGTAATAAAACAATTATTTAGTCAAGGTATCAATTGGTACGAACCATTCTACAGAGCCATGCAGTGCATTTGTGTTAATGTTAGGGGGAAAGTGTCATCTAATGAACTCTAATGGCAAAATGGATAGAGGAAGAATGCTTCTACAGAGAGGACAAGCAAAAATATGCACGAGATTCACCGCACATGTAACATTTTAAAATATTCATACAAGTCTATGGCACAGAATCACAGAACCTATACCAAGAGCAATATCTTTTGGCTTGAGGAGTCCTCGGTCATGGATCAAGCATCAATAGCACTGTTGAGCCCTTGATCAGTCGGTAAGTGCAGGAAAAGCACTTACCTGCTCTTCTCACAGGCAGAGCACAGCCAGCATTTGTCAGTTTCCGAATATGAGCAGCAGCGCTTGCAGACGTTGTAGTGACAGTCCGAGCAGCGGCGGCGTGGCTTCAGAAAGTAGGTGAAGGATGAGCAACAACGGATGCAGCATCGCTCATTAAAGCCGCGTTGACGTGATAGCAGAACACAGCGACTCTCCTCCTGATCCAGCTCCTGTCTCAACTCACTGTAAGGGAGAAAGGCGGAAGAGCATACGTGTGTGTGTGTGTGTGTGTATGTGTTTGTGTGTGTGTGTGGGTGGGTGGGTGAGTGGGTGGGTGAGAGAGAGAGAGAGAGAGAGAGAGAGAGATAATAAATACAGTGTGGCACAGAAAGATAGACAGTGCCCTCCACTAATATTGGCACCCTTTGGTAAATATGAGCAAATAAGGCTGTGATCCTTTGTCAAAAAATACTCTGCTTTCATGGAAACCAAACATTTGCAAACAAAATACAGATTTATCAAAAATATATATATTTGTTTAATATAGGTGTGTAACAGTTATTGGCACCCTTTTAGTCAAGGCTTTGTGCTACCTCCCTTTGCTAAGATAACAACAGGGTCTTCTCCAATAATGCCTGATGAGGTTGGAGAATACATGGAAAGGGATCTGAGACTGTTCCTCCATACAGAATCTCTCAAGATCCTCCAAATGTCAAGGTCCACACTGGTGGACTCTCCTCTTCAGTTCACCCCACAGGTTTTTGATGGGGTTCAGGTCAGGGGACTGGGATGGTCATGGCAGGACCTTGATTTGGTGGTCAGTAAACCATTTTTGTGTTGATTTTAATGTATGTTTTGGATCATTGTCCTGTTGGAAGATCCAACCACGGCCCATTTGAAGCTTTCTGACAGAGGCAGTCAGGTTTTCATTTAATATCTGTTGATATTTGATGGAGTCCATAATGCCATGTATCCTAACAAAATGTCCAGGTCCTCTGTCAGAAAAACAGCCCCAAAACATTAAAGAGCCTCCACCATATTTAACCGTGGGCATGAGATACTGTTCCATATGGCTACCTCTCTGTGTGCACCAAAACCACCTCTGGTGTTTATTACCAAAAGGCTATATTTTGGGTTCATCTGACCATAGAACCCGATCCTATTTGAAGTTCCAGTAATGTCTGGTAAAGTGAAGAGTTTGTTTTTGGATGAGAGTAAAAGATTTTTCCTGAAACCATTCCAAATAACTTGTGGTGATGTAGGTGACTTTGGATTGTAGTTTTGGAGACTTTCTGTCCCCAAGATGCAACTAACTTCTGCAATTCTCCAGCTGTGATCCTTGGAGATTTTTTGGCCACTCAAACCATCCTCTTCACAGTGTGTTGAGACAATATAGACACACGTCCAATTCCAGATTGATTCATAACATTTGCAGTTGACTGGAACTTCTTAATTATTGTCCTGATGGTGGAAATGGGCATTTTCAATGCTTGTACTATTTTCTTATATCCACTTCCCATTTTGTGAAGCTCAACAACCTTTTGCCGCACATCACAGCTATATTCCTTGGTCTTACCCATTGTTTTGAATGACTAAGGGAATTTGACTGTGTTACCTCATATTTATAACCCTGTGAAAACTTGAAGTCATGGTTGAATAATTTCCTGTTCCTAGTCACGAAGGTGAACTAAAAAATGTAAAATATCAATGTGAATACTTCAAATATATTTTTCTCATATGAATTCATAGGAGTACCAATAATTGTTGCACACCTATATTTAACAAAGATTTTTTTTTTAATAAACCTGTCTTTTGTTTGCAATTGTTTGATATATATATATATATATATATATATATATATATATATATATATATATATATATATATATATATATATATATATATATATATATTATAAAAAGAGCAGAGTATTTTTGTGGATTGTTTGAACAAAATATCAAAAGCTTAAACAATAAAGACAATTTTTTTTACAACCTTCTTTGCTCGTGTTCACCAAGGGTTCCTGGAGAGTATTCCATGTGTGTGTGTGTGTGTGTGTATGATCACCAAGGGTGCCAATATTGGAGGGTACTGTATGTACATACATGTGTGTGTGTGTGTGTGTGTGTATGTATAAACTGCATTAGTGTAGCCAGTCATCTAGAACACAGAACAATAATGCTGTTATTATACTAATTTATATTCTAAATTCACACTCCACGTGTTGTTTATGTTGTTTATGTTCACACTCCACGTGTTGTTTATGTTGTTTATGTTCACACTCCACGTGTTGTTTATGTTGTTTATGTTCACACTCCACGTGTTGTTTATGCACTGTGTGGTTGGCAAACACAAGAAAATTTGCCCTGTACCAGCAGGTGCAGGGCCACGGGAAACACTGCTCACATACTCTCGCCAAAGAACGCACCCCAGGTGAGGTGAAATGAAAGAACACTAAAGCTTATATTACCAGACAGTTTGCACGAATAATATAATCTTCCTAAATGTGCATGACAAATAAAGAAGCAACATAACATGGCTACAGAAATTCCATGACAACTACAGAACAAAATCAACACCAACCAAATCTAAAGATATTGGATATTCAAACAAGACACACTAGACACTTGCTGTAATTGATTTTTAGAGCACTACAGCCACCACAACATATCCATCACAGCCAATTCAGATGACTCTCCTGATTAAGGGTCTGAAAACCCAAAATGCACTGGAACGGGGTCAAGTCAGTCGAAAAGGGCTAGACACTCCTCTCAGAGGCATCTTCCTCCACTACAAATGATAGTTTGGGGCCACAGTATTTCAGGCGCTAGTAAAGTGTGTCACCTTCCTAACAAGCAAAAAAAAAAAAAAAAGAGAGAATTTTACTGTGTTGTAATGTTTATGTGATAAATAAATGCTTATTCTCTTCTTTGTTTGGAGAACCCAAACTATAAGTAACTTTCAAGCGGTTTTCTGCTCTTGGCAACTGGTGTGAGGTAAGTAATGGCACATGACATTAGGCGTCAGATTAAGCTGAGGGGTGGAGCCACAGAAAGCTTGGGAAATCTCCTAAACGGCAGAGGAGATGCCATGTAGGTGCATGGCATAGGTAGAAGTTTAAATTCAAAAACAGAGCTATACAAAGTATCCAATAATCAGTACACAAAGATCTATACACAAAACTATGGAAAACAGTGTTATAAGGCAAGACTGCACAAGGAACCTAAGAAACCACATGGTTTAAATATCAAAATACAACTTTTCTGCAGCTGACTGACTTATAGTCAGTGACTTACAATGGTGCAGAAACGAACACGTCCTTCGGGGTCTGCTGCGTGAAAGGCTAAACAGGCACACAAAGAACGTGAGTTGTCATCATCTCCTTTGGAGTGATATGTAATGTATTCTAAAAATAAACTGGGCCTTGTCGGTCAACCAGTGTCATTTCGTGATAGATCATTTACCGCTTTATCCGGAGTTCAAAAGAGCCTGACCGCAATCGACACGTCGAGATTGTCAGACACTTTGAATTTCCCATTTTTCTGTATAGAGTAGGCAAAATGTTCATTGTCCCAAAATAGTGCGTGGGTGTGTTAATGTAAATAAATTACTGAATTAATTTATTACTGAGCTCTAATTTATTGCTCAGTAAAATAAATTACTGAGTGGGTTAACGTTAACTATATTTAGCAAGTGTTTTGGACAAGGCAAGCTGTAGTAATTAGCATTAGGAGGTTGGGTTATGGCTGTGTTTCTTCATATATTCGGTGAATGTTAATGCTGGTTAACAGGTGCAGACAGTCAGTGGCTAACGGAACTTAACTAGCTAAGTAATTTCGAGGTCAAAAGTTCTTCACAAGGTTAACGTGGCAAAAAGAGAGGATGGGGTTACAATAGGTTGTAATGCTTTCCACTATCTCTGTATTGTTGCTTAAATTAATAAGGTTGTGCAGAACAACTGGTGGTGAGGTGCTAAAGGCAGGAAAATGGTGATTTTACAGGTCACATTTCCAAAATTATAAAATTTGGGATTCTGTAACGCAATTTCTCAGTTAAAGCCCAAAGTCTATTAATTATTCTTTTCTAATTTATATTACCATATACTATTTATATGACTGGGTTCTTGTTCTGTCTTATCTTTCTTTTTAAATGTTTTATTATTTTAGGTGGCTGTGGATCAAGTGGTAGAGCGGGTTGTCCACTAATCGTAGGGCCAGTGGTTCGATTCCCATCCCACGTGACTCCACATGCGAAAGTGTCTTTGGGTAAGACACTGAACCCCAAGTTGCTCCCGATGGCAAGTTAGCACCTTGCCTTGCTCTGCTACCATTGGTGTATGTGCGTGTGTGTGTGTGTGTGTGTGTGTGTGTGAGAATGGGTGAATGCGACACAGTGTAAAGCGCTTTGTAGAACCGCTAAGGCTGGTTCACGTTTTTGTTTTAGATTTTCAACATATGTTACAGTTTCAGTGTCAGACATGAAATTAGGCTGTAGTTTTGAAAAGCATGCATAATAGACTACTGGAAGCATGCCTGATGCACCAAGCTTCTCCATCTGTGCAGCAGAACAAGACACACACACACACACACACACACAAGCCAGAGAGTAAACAACCACAGGACAACATTTTCTTGTACAAATATATGAAAATAAGGTTTGTAAACCATAACAGCAATAGCAGATTCTTGATTGATATTTCATACCTACTTGGGACAGACAATTTTTCACCAGAAAATTCACCTTCATTTAGTCTTGTCTCGTCAGACTGGCTACTCATAATCTTCTATTACACCTTGCATCGCACTCATCTCAGCTAGTAATTCTGTCATGTCACACAACAGAGAAGAGCTTGAAAAAAAAAAAAGAAAGAATGAAATTAAACAATAATATGGCCTCTACATGCCTTTATTATTATAGAATAGTAGAGAGGGTAAATATTGAGGGTATTTTTTGTCCATTTTTGTTGTTAAATAATTATAACTGACTGGTTACACCATGGTTCATCGCTCACTGAAAGCACAAAGTTTTTTTGTAAAGTGATTATGTACAAAGATGACCAATATTTGGCAGTTAGTAAGTTAATAGGTCAAGCGTTGAAAAACACTTATTCAACTTCGAGAGGGATATGAGTGTGTCACAAGTTGCCAAACAAAGCTGTGATTTAACAGCTCAAAAGTCAGTAAACCCCTACACAATGTCACAATACAAGAGCAAAAGTATATAAAGGAGCACTGCTAATATGTTTTGGAAAATGATTACTCTGACATTACTAAAAGCTTTACAGAAATTCCAAGCTATTGTGGGCATGGTGTACTGCAGCAGTCTGCTTCAACATCTATTACTAAGGAAGCAACAAACAATTAATCAATCAATACCGGCCTCATTAGGAAGCCAGTCAGATCATGAAAAAATGTATACATCAGCAGTTCCCAGTGGAATACATTAATCAAAACATTTTCAAGTGGCCCAACTCGTCTGTGTTTAAAATATGGCCTTCTACATCCTTCACTGAGAGAAATCAATACAGACTTCCATTTTAAATTACTATGCAGCCACTCCATCCATCCATCCATCAGTTTTCTATACCGCTTATGCTACTGGGTTATGGGGAACCTGGAGCACAAAGCAGGGTACAATTTCATTCATCCACTATGGACACTTTAGACATGCCAATCAGCTTCCATGCATGTCTTTGGACTGGGAAACCAGAGTACCCGGAGGAAACTCCTGCATCACGGGAAGAACATGCAAACTCCACACGAAGGCAGGAGCAGGAATCAAACCCCCAACTCTGAAGATATGAGCTGAACGTGCTAACCACTAAGCCACTGTGCGTCCGCAGCCAGTCCAATCGGTTTATAAATCATGTCAGCCTCATTAACCGTACGCCAACCAAAAGTTTACAGAAACACTGACATCGTGAAAGAGAACTGTTTGTTTTGCCCAAATACTCTGTGAACTAATCTTATCCTGGGAACAAAAACAGATTAGTGTTGACAAGACTTTTGATTATCGTGCAAAATAAAACATTGGTGCCAGACTCACTAATCAAAGTGGGGGAATTCCATTAATCAGATGGGGTGAAAAGCTGATTTGTTGCATGTTCATGCTTCAGAATGTTCGCTATGTATGGACTGCTAATAAGCAAAAAAAAATTTTTTTTAAGTTAGACCAAAAAATACTTGACTCATAAAAGTAAAAGGGAGTTAATTTTAACATATTAATGAGAGTATAGCAATATTAATATATAGTAATAATGTTGGAGTGGAAAAAGTTCTGAAAATGTTATTTAAGCGAACATCTAAATCTTACTCAAAAAAAAAGTGAAAATACACTATACAGCATTTAAACTTTGCCTGAAAACACAATTCAAGCTCTGTATATTTGCTGGTCATATGCATGACATACAGTAGTGTGCTAATGAATTAATCAGAAGTAAAATATTCAGTAAATAACCATTATATTACTATTACGTAAAATTAGACTTGCTGCCTAGCCAATTATTTTAGCTACCAAAATCAGTGTTAGTCTAACCTGGCATTAGCAAAGAAAACAGGCTTAGAAAATATAGCCACTTGCCAGGTATACAATGTTCCTGCCAAACAGAGTTAGTCTGTTATTTTGGGCAGGGGCGGACGGAATGTATAAACAATGTCCTGAATGATGAGGGAAAATCAATTTGCAATAAGAGCTCACCACAGTGACCTCTTGTGTCATTACTTGACACAGGTAGTTAATTTCGTAGACTAAGTGTTGCAGTGAAAGAGTTGCAACAAGCTGGTCATTTGGGAATTGTAATAGGAAAAAAAGACATTTTATAGAAAGGTATTAGATTACACAGAACAAATTGTACAGTTCTGATTAATTCACCGATAAAGCCTGTAGCCCATGAACATCTTTTCAGATATGTAGGTAACAGGCCATACTCTCAATCTCTTCTTGTATATGAAAGCACTGATGTTTCACAGAGCTACAGTCAGTTAAACTTCAATCATTTCAGAGAAATGGAAAAGGAAAGAAGAGATGGAAAATTGTATGTACATGTATTACATTTAGTGGTCGACCGTTAGTGGATTTTACCAATACAGATACCGATAACTAAGTTGGATGGTACCTGTTGATAACTGATTAATCAACCAATAGTCTTTTAAAATTGGTACTGAATGAAAACAAGAAAATCTGCTAACACTGTATTTCGATAGTCTGCTTTAAACATTCTAGAAACCATCTATAGACTACCAACAGATTCTCAATAACATGTCAGAAGTTGTATCACTAAAGTCCGTATTAACTGAAATTCTGATAGGACTAGGGACAAGTCCATGGTCTAAAGCTGCTACATCTGCTACACATAAACAGCCGTAAACCGTCACATGAAGTAATAAAAACAGGAGGTTCTACAGATTACCTACTAAACATGAACAACCATAAACTTTTGACAATAATTTGTTGATAGTTCATGTCATTTACGACAGTTCCTTACAGGTTCTTGACAGTCTATAGATGGTTAGTTGACTAGCCCAGCAATTTATCCCTTCATGTTAGTCGTCCAGTCTCAGATGCAGAATCGCCCTGTCCAGTGTCGATCTTCATCAGTGATCCTTTCACTGTGTCAGTCTACGCCACTGATCTGGTCTCAGTCTCCGCTGCTGATCCCTTCCAGGCTCAATCTCAAAGCCTATGTTCTTTATCCTGTAGCAACCTGAGCTCCGTCTCCTGACCCTGGCACAAACTTAGGCCCTAATCCCATACAGTAAGGTACTACTTTCTGGAAGTAAACTATTGCATTCAACGGTTTAATAGATTCCGTTTATGCTTTTGTTTACGCATGCTCAGTGTCCAATGTATTCTGTACCCCTAACCCTTAACTACACTAATTGGCCATTGGCCACATTGGTGAATACCAATCGTAACCCATAAACTGTTCATTAAATTAAAGGGAACAAAATGAGCCCACCAGTGAACAGGTATTATTTGGGTAGTCAGCATGTGTCAGAGCAATTACACTGACATACATGGCAGTGACATTTTGAGCTGCTAAGGCTGAACAGTGAATGAACAGATGTAAACTGAAGTGCGTTACAAGCAGGTTAATTAACTCACCCAAACATATCCTGTACAGATATGAGTTTAATCACACATATACACAACATAATGCACAAAATGAAGCACAAGTCAACTTGAACTTAAAAGTAAGGTGCTAGGTAGTATGGTACGTCGCGTTGGGAATATGCTCTTTACGTAATAACGAAGAACTAAAGCATAAAGAGTTCACAACATTGAATTACAATAGTGTACTCATCGTAATGTTATTATTTCAGGAGATCAGGATTTGACAATAACTGCAGTTGAGAAGGATCCAAAATAGCTGCCCACAAAGTTGAGACCATATCCTTTCTCAGGAAGTAAGCTATTGCGAGACAAGGAAGGGAGGGACCTTCCTGCATTCTGTGATTTGTTCAAACGGAATGCGTAATCTCTAATGCAATCTAGCTATGCATGGATTAACAAAAGAGCCTATAAAACTATTCATGCCACTCCAGACAGACTATTAAAACAGTGTTACAGCAAAATACGTACACAGAGAAACACAAACAAATACTTTTTGGACAGACTGTACTATATTTTGAAGAGAAAGGTTCATAAATTATAGATAATAAGGTACAATATCCTGGCTGCATAAGTAAGTCCCGACAGAATTTCATGATTTTCATGATCGCAGGAATTAAAACATAATCATGCAAACTCTACAATATTCAGAGGAGCTTGCAATTTTTCCAAATGATGTGGGCTAAGACATGTCATGTGATGTCATCACAATGTGCGTTCTTTGATTCAGGTGCATCGAACAAGAGTACAGTTAAAAGTCTCATCTACCAACAAACATCACTGCAAAACTTCAATTCAATTTCGCTGATCCGCAAAAAAAGCACAAAAAAATGTATTATGGTCTGATAAGACCAATCCCAAAGGTATAATAATTCCATAATTACAAAAGGTTTGTTTGGTGCAACAACACCAAAAAAACACCACACTCATGTTGAAGCATGGTGGTGGCAGAACTGGGGCTTTTTATCACGGTGTGGGAATCATGAACAGCTACAAATACCGTCTGAGTTTAGTGCAAAATATTCAGGAGTCTGCTAGTAAGCTGAAGAAAGGAATTTCACCTTTCAGCAAAACACCGACTCAAAGCATACATCCAAATCAACAAAGGAATGGCTTAACCGAAAGATGATGGATTTTTTTTAATCAGAGCCCGGGCCTGAATCCAACTAGAAATCTGTGGTTTGACCTGAAGTGAGCTGTGCACAGGAAATGCCCTTACATTTTGACGGACCTATAACGTTTTTACAAGAAAGAGTGGAATTCAAGATGTGCCATTCTGATAGACTCTTAGTGGTGAAATAAAATAAAAAGGTTCTTCAACAAAGTATTAGTTTAGGGGTGTGCACATTTCTCTAAGTTTTTTTTTAGGTTTTCGTTTTTTCCTTAAAATAGTTTCTGTTGTTTTTTTTCACTCAACTTTTCTCAAAAACAAATTTCCTACATGAATAATCTTGGCTTCGCAAAAACCTGCCATTTTAACCGGGGTGTGTAGATTTTTATTTTATCCACTGCACCAACTGATAAGGATGAACAGCGAGCTCACCTAAGACGCTCCTCTTCTTTCTTACGTAGCTGCATGTCTCTCTGCACCACCTGTAGCACATGCTCCGCCTCCTCCTCAGTCAGATTTGTCATGTCCAGCTTGCGGCCCATTTTTCGACTCTTGTCTTTGTGATGACTGGATAAAAAATAAATTAAATAAATAAATAAAAATGCACATACACACAATTACTTATTATCACTTCATATTAATTTAGGAGCCATTAGACTTAATCCAAGAAGGCATTTCTTAATGCCTGTCCTAGTACAATTACTTAGAATTTGTTTTTGGTTTTTCTATTACTTAGAATTTTGCGTTCACAGCTATTATATAAGGTGCAAATGTTCACTGATGCTCAAGAAGGCAACACGATACATGAAGAGCCAGGGGGATGTAAACTTTTGAACAGGATGATCGGTGTAAATTCTTTTCTTTTTTTTTATGAATACTTACATTTATTTATTTATTCATTTTCATATGATTCATTTTCATATGATTCATTTACATGTGATTCATTTATTTATACTAATAAAGGGAAACAAAATTTTAAAGTACACACAATGAAAACAATAATTAATAATGAATTATCTAATCAGCCAATCATATGGCAGCAGTGCAACCTATAAAAACCACACAGATATGGGCCCACAGCTTCAGGTGATGTTCACATCAACCATCAGAACAAGGAAAAAATGTAATCTTAGAGATTTTAACCGTGGCATGACTGTGCCGCATGTGCTGGTTTGAGTATTTCTAGAATTGCCGATCTCCTGAGATTTTCACGCACAACAGTCTCTAGAGTTTACTCAGACGGAAATGCCTTGTTGATGAAAGAGGTCAGAACTGACAGAAAGGCTACAGTAAATCAGATAACCACTCTGTACAGTTGTGGTGAGCAGAAAAGCATCTCAGAATGCACAAACCTGGAGGTGGATGGTCTACAACAGCAGCAAACCACATTGGTTTCCACTTCTGTCAGCCCAGAAATGTAGCCTGATCTGCTCAATCTAGATTTCTTCGGAGGCATACAGAGGGTAGGGTCAGAATTTGGCTCCAACAACATGAATCCATGGACCCAACATGCCATGTGTCAACAGTCCAGGCTGGAGGAGGTGGTGTAAGGGTGTGTAGAGAATGTTTTATTGGTACTTTGGGCAATCGATCATTGCTTGAATGCCACAGCCTATTTGATTTGTATTGTTGCTGCCCGTGTGCATCCCTTCAAAGCAACAATTTACCCATCTTCTAATGGCTACTCCCTGTATGATAACGCACCATGTCACAAAGCAAAAGTCCTCTCAAACTGGCTTCATGAACATGACGAGTCCAGTGTTCTTCAGTGACCTTCAAAATCCGCGGATCTGAATCCAATACAACGCCTTTCGGGATGTGATGGAACGGGAGATTCGCAGAATGAAAGCGCACCTGAAAAATCTGCAGGAATTGCGTGATGAAATCGTGTCAATGTGGACGAGCATCTCAAAGGAACGTTCCTTTGAGATCTCGTGGAATCCATGCCGTGAATAATTGAGGCTGTTTTGATAGCAAAGGGAGGCCCTCTAGCCAGTACTAGTTACAGTGTTCCTAATAAAGCACAGCAGATTCTACAAGTCTGGAAGGTACTGGAAGGTGTAACGGTTCTCGAGAGAGCTGTCGAACACTTCGCTCTCTTGATTTATGTCGTTTTTTTGACTCAGCAAATTCCTGGAAACGCTGACCAAAAACCGCTGAAATAAAGCATTCAGACCATTCTAGAAATATTCATCATTCATCGCTGTTTCAGAGTGACTACGCATTCATTCGCCTTGACTGTCCCCTCTAAGCAGACGAGTGGACCAAAACCGCACCCGCACCATGCCTTCCACAGCACAACAAAGACTCCGGGTTTTTGTGCTTTTTTTCCCCCTTTAATTTGTGGCCCATACCGTACATGCAGTATTTTATTTTATTTATTCAAAGTTTTGCTGTGCTACACGGCCGGCTCTGACAGTACTGGAGCAGTATCTGTCCGGCTCTCGAAAGTATTGGCGCCCTATGCGGCCGGCTCTGGGGAAAAAAGATGTATTGCTGCACTACACGGACGGCTCTAACGGTACTGGGGCAGTATCTGTCCGGCTCTCTAAAGTATTCGCTCCTGATCCGAATTTTGACACGGCAAGCACCACTCACATTTTCTTTAGGAAATTGACTGGTCTAGTTAATATTATTAAGTATCTTATATACACGTTATGTTAATATATTATTGTTTTGATTATTGTATATATATATATATATATATATATATATATATATATATATATATATATATATATATATATATATATATATATATATATACATATACATACACAGAATGTCAATACATGCAGTCTGTGTATAATAACAACAACAACAACAACAACAAAATCTTTATATCTCATTCATATCTTTACCCAACTCAACTTTGAATCTCCTGATGATTTACACATTATAGATTTAAAGCATTTATCAGAAACCACGTGATTTCTTCTATACGAAATTATTTACATGCATTGTGTATGACTTCAGGAAATAATGAAAAAGTAACAAACCCAGCTCGTGTCACCCAGTTTTCTTTTCTATGCTACAGTGGAACTACACTGGGACTGTGAGTTGTCAGATAAACTGAATCTGGTGACTCTTTACAGCGTTCCTTCGGGAAGACACGACAGACTCAGGGGGAAACCCCCGAGTCAGACCCGGGTCGGGACCGAGGAGAGGGCGCTACTTACCGGCTTCTCCCGCCGCGTTCTTGCGCCAAGATGTCAGAACTGGAAATATATATGGAGGGAATTGACGACGCTTTCAAACCCGCTCTAGACGTCTGTTATAAATAGCCGCTTTATGTCGAGAATGTAAAAAATAATAATAACGGAAACAGTTTAGGAGGACTGCAGCGCGCCGCGCGCAGTGTATAAAGAGCCGGCGCGAGACTGGTGCACCTGAGCGCGAGAGCCGCGCGCCAGCCAATCACGTGGCCCTACATTTTTGCCACGCGCACAAATCACTAACGGATTTACTGTAGTTTGTTGCCACGGCTGCTTTTTAATTCTTCAGGGTGAATTAGCCAATTAAAAAAACTACCTGTGCACCTGTGGTGTTTAGCACGTATCATTCCTTTACCAAAACCATCCTCAGCTAGATCTTTTCCTGACATGTTTCAGATTGTTCCAGAAGTAATCACACCCCTTTTACAATTAATCAGTTCTTCAAACTTAAACCTGATTTAAAAACCGGACTTCGACCCCCTGTCAATTGTCTAACTACAGGCCATTATGCACATCTCATGGATATATATATATATATATATATATATATATATATATATATATATATATATATATATAAAATATATATATATATACTGTATATATATCCATGAGATTTTTTTTTTTTTTTTTTTTTCTTTTATTATGTTACAGTCTTATTCCAAAATGGATTAAATTCATTATTTTTCCTCAAAATTCTACAAACAATACCCCATAATGACAACATGAAAGAAGTTTCTTTTGAAATCCATCCATCTATCCATCCATCCATCCATATTCAACCGCTTAGTCCTTTTCAGTATCGCAGGGGAACCTGTAGCCTATCCCAGGGAGCATCGGGCACAAGGCGGGGTACACCCTGGACAGGGTGCCAGTCCATCACAGGGGACAATCACATACACACTCACACACCCAGTATCTTTGCAAATTTATTAAAAAAAAAAAAAAGCATGTATATAAGTATTCACAGCCTCAAAATTGAGCTCAGGTGCATCCTGTTTTTACTGATCATAATTGAGATGTTTCTACAACTTGATTGGAGTCCACCTGTGGTAAATTCAGGTGACTGGACATGATTTGGAAAGGCACACACCTGTCTATATATGGTCCCACAGTTAACAATGCATGTCAGAGCACAAACCAAGCCATGAAGTCCAAGGAATTGTCTGGAGACCTGTGAGATTGTATCGAGGCACAGATCTGGGGAAGGGTACATAAACATTTCTGCAGCATTGATGGTCCCAATGAATACAGTGGCCTCCATCATCCGTAAATGGAAGAAGTCTGGAACCAGCAGAACTCTTCCTAGAGCTGGCCGAGTGGCCAAACTGAGCGATCAGGGTAGAAGGGCCTTAGTCGGGGAGATGACCAAAAACCCGATGGTCACTCTGACAGAGCTCCAGCATGTCTCTGTGGAGAGGAGAACCTTCCAGAAGAACAACCATCTCTGCAGAACTCCATCAATCAGGCCTGTATGGTAGAGTGGCGAGATGAAGGTCACTCCTCAGTAAATGGTACGTAACAGCCCATCTGGAGTTTTCCAAAAGGCACCTGAAGGACTCTCAGACCACAGATTGAACAAAGATTGAACTCTTTGGCCTGAATGGCAAGCATCATGTCTGGAGGAAATCAGGCACCACTCATCACCTGGCCAATACCATCCCTACAGTGAAGCATGGTGGTGGCAGCATCATGCTGTGGGAATGTTTTTCAGCAGCAGGAACTGGGAGACTAGTCAGGATTGAGGGAAAGTTGAATGCAGCAATGTACAGAGACATCCTTGATGAAAACCTGCTCCAGAGCACTCTGGACCTCAGACTGGGGCGAAGGTTCATCTTCCAACAGGACAATGACCCTAAGCACACAGCCAAGATAACAAAGGAGTGACTACAGGACAACTCTGTGAATGTCCTTGAGTGGCCCACCCAGACCCCAGACTTGAACCCGATTGAACATGGTTGTGCACCGACTCTTGCCATCCAACCTGATGGAGCTTGAGAGGTCCTGCAAAGAAGAATGGGAGAAACTGCCCAAAAATAGGTGTGCCAAGCTTGTAGCATCATACTCAAAAAGACTTGAGGCTGTAATTGGTGCCAAAGGTGCTTGAACAAAGTATTGAGCAAAGGCTGTAAATACTTATGTACACACGTTTTTTTTGTTTTTTATTTTTAATAAATTTGCAAAGATTTCAAACAAAATTCTTTCACGTTGTCATTATGGGGTATTGTTTGTAGAATTTTGAGGAAAATAATGAATTTAATCCATTTTCGAATTAGGCTGTAACATAACCAAAATGTGGGAAAAGTGAAGCGCTGTGAATACTTTCTGGATGCACTGTATTTATACATATATACATATATATATATATATATATATATATATATATATATATATATATATATATATATATATATATATATATATATATATATTTTTTTTTTTTTTATCATGTAATTAATTAAACTGCTGGACAAATGATGGACATAACACAATTGCGAAAAGTATTAGTAATAACAGGAATGTGTGTCCGGACTGTGTATGGGTGTGTATGTGTATATGTCCGTGTGAGAGAGAGAGAGATTTCTGAAGGAATGTGCTATCTGCTTGTAGTTCATCAGAGCAAAGAAGATGAATAGAGAAAAAAGGAGAGAAAGAAGGAGAAGACGGAGAGAACAGAAATATAGAGTGTCGCAGGTGTATCTCCTTCCCCATCAGCATGCCATAGTGGGTGCTTCTGGCTCCTGGGTTCTATTTACAAAACAAAAAATGGTCAGTTGCAGAAATTACATCTAACAGTGTTTTAGATAGAATTGCACTCAATATAGTTTGAGAATACTGAGCAAATTGTAGTGATTTACCCCCAAAAATATTTTTAAAATAAACAAATAACATCTAACAAGTAACTTAGGTAACAGGACAGCACGATGAGATTGACCTTCTCAGACATAGTTGCAATATCATCAAAAATACAGAAAAGAAAATGAGAGGGTTTACTTTTGGGCTTGCATTGCCTTCAGAAGATCCAGATGATGCAACTTCCTGTTGAAAATCTTGTGGAATGTTCCAAGTTTTTTCAGAGGGGGAAATGTGTTAGGGCAACAGGACTGAGTGAAAACCTGGGGACATGACTAAAATGTGCATTTTATCTAAAATATTATGCATTTCTCATGAAAAAATAAATAAATTGTAAAGCATTGATTGAATTTTAAGTCACACAACAGTGCAAAAAAAATGATTTCTGAAGGATTTTAATCATTATATATTATAATGTTTTTAATTATGCATTTTAAATTTGAAGTTAACTTAATGTGCAGGACACTTTGCTTAATAATAACATGTATTTTAGAGTTCATTTTCATGCATTTTTATACATATAACGTCCTGGGGACAGAAATGTCATGCCTTCGGTGGAATGCCTCACTTATTTTCACTATTGAACATAGCCGTGAGTTCTACTGTTGATTGTTATTTATTTATTTATTTTGATTGATTTATTTATTTATTTTGCTATTTGACTTCACCAAACATTTTAAAGATTTTAAACCTCTGATCACAATTATTCAAGATTTTTCTCCAACCACATTTCTCAAAGTTAACAGTTTGCCACTATATTTCCAGGTTTTAATAATGTGTTTGACAGTTCTTAACCCAGTTCCTGTGATTTCCGCAATCTCTTTAGTTGTTTGATGCAGACCAATAATTTTCCCCTACTGAAATACAGTAACATCTTTTCCACAACCATGGGATACGTCTTCCGACATGGTTGTTTAGGAAATGTGAAGTGTCTTTCATTTACTTCTAGGACTAGGATTTACTCCTGTGCTTTGGATTATTGTCTCGCTGCATAATCCAGTTGCGCTTGAGTTTCAACGTATGGACTGAAGACCGTACATTCTCCATTAGGATTTTTTGGTAGAGAGCAGAATTTATGTTTCCCTCAATTATTGAAAGTTAACCTGAAGCAGCAAAGCATCCCCACATCATCATATTTGATTTTATCATGTCCTTTTTACAGAATTCAATGTTTGGTTTACGACAGATGTAACGGGACCCCTGTCTTCCATACACTTTCGACCAATGAGTCCACAGGACATTCTGCAAAAAGGGTCCTCAAGGTGTGTTTTGACAAAATTCTGACGAGCCTTAATGTTCTTCAGGCTTAGCAGAGGTTTGTGATAAACAGTTCTGTTTAATGTTAACTCTATTCTTACATGCTGTTCAACACCAGAGTAGGATTCCCAATAATGCTAAAATAATCATAAAATCATTCTGCCTGTGATAAATGTGGCAATATGGTAAAATGGTATTGTGGCACTTTGAAGTTCTTTACAATACGAGATTCATTATGTTTAGGGAAATGTGCTAAGGTTATTCATAGCCAGGTATGGAACATGTGATATGAAATATAATTACAAATAAATCTGCATGGACTGTCCAGCCTCACTAAGCCAATTCACATGAATATGCAATCAGCTGATTCGGATAACACAGGCAGCCAAAGTCCACTCCTTGTTACACTCCCTCTTTGTGAAATTCACCCAAAACTAAAACTTCATATTTCTTGAAATTAATCTGTGTACTGCAAATCAACTGTGTCAATGCTTCAGTGGGAAAACACTTTAACTGCAGAAACACTTTATCTTCGCAGGGGATTATACACATGAGATAAGATGAATGCTTTACATTCCGAATGTCGATAACACTTTTAAGATTCTTAATCCCACTCCATTAAGGATGAGTGCACACTGAATATATCCATGTTTGAAAAAAAGTCTAAAAGGACATGCTCTTATTTGAAGGAAATTCTTCAGTAAGTGCTTTATCCTGGTCAGGATTACTGTGGATCTGGAGGCTATTTCTGGAACACGACACACATTAACATCAAGGGGCAATTTAGTGAAGGCATAACACCTTTTGGCATGTTTTTGGGAAGTGGGAGGAAACACGCATGGGCACGGGAAGCACATACACAGAAACTAATGGTAACCATAGCTCAGGATCAATCCAGGCACCCTGGAGCTGTGAGACAGTAATACTATGTGCTATGCCACCATGCCGCACTTCTACGTAAAAATAAAAAATATATATTAAATCAATTCTTGCAGATAAATGTGTAAGACAAATTAATCAGGCCAACAGACATTTTGTCTTGAGCTTGATGACAAAGCATCCTAACATAAGCCTTATGGAAAACTTGTGGAAATGTTGTTTATGTTACTGTACAATGTCAACTAAGAAAATGTTTCTTGTGAGGGAAAGAAACCGAGTGACCACAACCAATCCCATCTAGCAAAAATATGTTTTCATAAGAGTTTCTCTGGACGAGTGTGGCTGTTTATTTCCTCTCTCCAGCTTTCTGCATCTGGAAGTGATTAGGTGGATGAGTATAAAACAGGACGGCAGTGTTTTTCTTAGCTTAAGGCTTCAATATGGCTGGGAGAGTGCTGCCTATGGTGTTGGGGTTCTCTCTCTTCTTCTTCTTTGGTTATGGGGAAGAAAATGAGAGCCATACAGAGCTTCATAGGGCCAAACTAGTTCCAGTCTCAATGACTGGACCTGGGGCAATGCAACAGGATGAGGTAAGAGCTGAACTTTTTCTACTGGATCCTTATCTGCTCTTAGTTGCTCTGTACCAAGCATTCAGCAGGGTCTTAAAGTAGGAGGGGTGTCAGGGAAAATTTTGTGTGTGTCTGTGTGTTTGTCTGTGTGTTGGGTGAGTGAGTTTTTATAGCTTGGTAAGTATCAAATGTTCATACAAAAATAGTTATATCCGATAGTTTTTTGAACATTTGAACATGGCTGTTCCCGATGGAAAACTACAGCTTTTTTTTTTAAATAGAAGCGGGGGGATCTTCCGTTTTCTGTACTGTTTATTCTTACTGAGTCACAGGAAACCTGGAGCCTATCCCAGGGAGCATGGGGCACATGGATGGGGTGCCAATCCATCACAGGGCGCAATGACACATAATTTTATAATTTAGCCCAGTTTAAAAAATAACTTAGTTATTATTGGTATGAAGGATACAACTGTGTAAAGTATTATAAAGTATTTGTGAAGACTTGACTTGTGTGTATCCTTGGCAGGCAGCAGTGCTTGGGCTGGAACAAAAATATCAGAACCATGACATCGTGCTGATGGTATGACAGTTTGGGCAATTAATCTAATGCTTAACATTGTTAAAAGTGCTATACAAATAAAATATAATAGAATGGAATTAAATATTAGTCTGGAAAGGGCTTCAAAGCCATTTCTAAGTCTCCAGTGAACCACAGGGAGAGCCATTATGTTCAAATGGAAAAAACTTATAACAGTGGTAAGTCTTCCCAAAAGTGGCCAGCCTAAAAATATTCCTCCAAGAGCTCATACTTATCTAGGAAGTCACAAAAGAACACAAACAAACATCTAAGAAACTGTAGCCTTCATTCATTCAACCAGATAAAGTCTGCAATCATGATTTTACCATTACAAACAGACCGCTGCTAGCCAAGAGGAACATAAAGGCTTGTTTCTAATTTGCAAAAAAAAAACAACAAAAAAAAAACACCTTGATGACTCCCAAGACTTTTGAATGTTCTGGAGACTGATGAGTCAAAAGTGGAACATCCTAGAAGACATTGGTTCTGTTACACCTAGCGTAAAGCTAACACAGCGTTCCACAGTAATAACATCACACCAACAGTAAACATCGCGTTTGTGGTGTTATAATGTAGGGGTGCTTTGCTGGCTGGTCATCATTCTGTGATCTAAACATCACAATATATTTGGAAATCAAAAATCCAGTATCTCAAAATATTAGAATAAAGCATTTATAATACAGAAATGTTGACCTTCTGAAAAGTAGGTTAATTTATGCATTCGGGCTCCTATTGCACAATTTACTGCATGTGGCATAGCATGGAGGGAGGCAATCAGCATGTGGCATTGCTGAGGTGTTCTGGAAGCCCAGGTTGCTTTGATAGCGGCCTTCAGCTCGTCTGTACTGTTGGCTTTGGTGTCTCTCATAGATTCTCTATGGAGTTCAGGTCATTCAAGTCGACGGACCAATCAAGCATAGTAATACCATGGAGAGCAAATCAGTTGCTAGTAGTTTTGGCACTGTGGGCAGGTGCCGAGTCCTGCTGGAAAATGAAATCGGCGTCTCCATAAAACTCATTAGCAGATGGAAGCATGAAGTGCTCTAAAATGTCCTGGTAGACGCTGCATTGACTCTCGACTTGAGAAAACACAGTGGACCGACACCAGCAGATGACATGGCACCCCAAATCATCACATCATTTTTAGACTGTGGAAACTTCACAGTGGACTTCAAGTAGCTTGGATTCTGTTCCTCTCCACTCTTCCTCAAGACTCTGGAACCTTGATTTCCAACTGAATTGCAACATTTACTTTCATCTTCCCTATGTCTGTGGTTGTGTGTACTGAACCAGACTGAGAGATAAAAGACTCAGGAAACCTTTGCAGGTGTTTTGAGTTAATTAGCTGATTAGAGATCATCTCAGGTCGTCATCTCAGGTCGACATTTCTGTATTATAAATTCTTTATACAGATATTTTGAGATAATGGATTTTTTATTTCCATGAACTGTAAGCCATAATCATCAAAACTTAAACAAAAAATAAAGGTTTGAGATATTTCACTTTATGTGTAATGAATCTAGAATATATGAAAGTTCCACTTTTTGAATTAAGTTACGGAGACAATGATGAAATCAGGGCAAATACCTGTTCAGCACTATATTTTGATATGGCTATAAACTACAAGCTTTGTTATTTTATTTGCTGTGGCTTCATTATTTATATCACCATCTGACTTTCATCTTAGAACTATAGACCGCGACTGCGTCGACAAGCAGAAAGGAAGAAAAAGAATTCGGAATTCTTCCGAATTCTCTTGCTTTGGGCATTACAGTATGTCCAGACAAAACACAATATTGACCCTTTCTAGGATGACAACAGTAGGGTGCATTGGCCTAAATTTGTGTGTCACATGTTCAATAAGCATTACAGAACACTGGAATATTCTCATACCTGAATCCAATAGAAACTCTGGTGTTAATTGGTGTTTTTTTTAATGGCAAGTGAAAATGCTTAGGAATTAGATGGTAAAACATCAAAATAGGTACAAATTACCTCAGTCAGGCTACAAATAGGCTAAAATTGACAGGAACTATAACCAGTTTCTCTTCATTCATTCATCATCAGTAACCACTGGTCAGGGCCATCGTGGTGTTAATTCATGTCAGATTCCTCTGCGTTGAAACAAGGTAACCGCCATGCTACGTACAATCTATGTATGACGTGGCAATCGAACCTGATCGCACGTGAAATTCATAGATTTGAACGATCCGGCGTGATGTGGTTGGTTTTAAATTTTATTTCACAGTTATGAGCTAACCACACCCCTAATCTTAACCTTAACCTATGTAACATTTACAAAGTAATTTAATTGTTATAAATTTGCAAATATACTGGACTTGTTGTCCTTGGTTGGCCGAAAGATCAGGACCAATATATCAGACTGATCCATCTGAGAGATAGTTTTGGATCTGACAATTGTATGATGTAACATACAAAAAAAGTCCTGAACATACCCCAGAAAATGTAGATACAAGATTAAGTTTCATAATTATTTCTTATATCTCCTTACTTTCTTTTCTTGATAGAACAATTCATCAGTCCTTACAGGATTTTTGTGTCCGTTTCAGAAGTTTTTTTGTGACTGTTGTAATGTATTAAACCCCATATCAAAACACCAAAATTATATAAATATTGTGCCGCAAGAATTGTGAAATTTTGCTCGAAGCCTATTAACCAAAGAAAACATCACACCAGTAGAGATTAATGCACCTGTCTCCCACCATCCCCACAACCACATATCCCTTATTCTCAGAACTCTCGCACCAAGAGGCAACGAAGTTCAAAGGACAAGAAGACCAATCTTGTAAAACCACTCCTAAATCATCTCAAGTCTCCTACAGGAAACGCCCAAAAGGTACTCACAATCCTCTTTTAATCCTCTTTATTTATCAGCAAAGCAAATTAAGAAGCAACATAAATTAGATTACAAGACACATATGACATAAAAAACAATGTTTTTTTTACTTGTCTAATGTACATTAGAGTAAGAAAGTGAAGAAACCGCTACCACCAGGAGTATTCTCTGTTCTCAGTTATGTTACAACAGATAAGAAAAGGTTTGTTTCAGCCTTTTTGATTCGCATCTATGTAAAAAAACAAAAACAAAACTGTGTTCTCTCGTTGGGTTCAATCAAGATGTCAATCAATGTCAGTAACAAAAACTTTTTAAAATGTTGTTGAATTAAAAAGAAGTTATTATGCCCTTAAATATAACCATAACAGGTGAATTAGAAAATGTGTTTTGTGGCATTTGTGGACACCTGACTATAACAATCATACTGTACAGTGGGGGAAACAAGTATTGAACGTGTCAACATTTTTTTTTCAGTAAATATATTTCCAATGAGGCTATTCATATGAAATTTTCACCAGACATCAGTATTAACTCAAGAAATCTGGAAATATAAAAAATTCACAACATTAAAGTCCATAAATAAAGTTATGTGTAATAAAGTGGAATGACACAGGGAAAAAAGTATTGAACACACTAAGAAAAAGCAGTTCTCCAAGGCAAAGTAAGGCAAGGTACCAGCTGAAATCCGTAAGCAATTATACCCCCTATATGTGCAAATTAATATCAGCTGGATAATTAAATTGGTGGTAAAAAGGCTTCTCATTACCAAGGTGTCACACAAGAAACATCTAATGCTGGGTAAAAGCAAAGAGTTCTCAAAAAATCTCCCAAATGATTTGAAATCTTCTGAATCCTCCAGTAAGTACCATTGGGGCCGTTATCCGCAAGTGGAAGCAACATCACTCAGTCATCAACTGGCCATGCACAGAAGCACCTCACAAGATGTCTGACCAGGGAGTCAGAAGAATAGTCACAAGAGAAGCCCAAGAGCCAAGGACCACTCGGAAAGAGCTCCAGAAACACTTGGAGGCAGCAGGTGCCATCATCACAGAGAAAACAATAGGCAATGCACTCCACTGCTCATGCTCACCTCGCAAGATTCCATTACTAAAAAAAATACATGTTGAAGCTCGTTTAAAGTTTGCTACAACTCATTTGGACAAGTCTATGAAATACTGGGAGAGTGTGGTGTGGTCAGACGAGAGCAAAATTTTATTTTTGGCTGTTGTACTGCACCCGATGTTTGGAAAAGAAATGGCACTGCACATCACCCTAAACAGTGAAGTGTGGAGGTGGAAGCATCATGGTGTGGGGCTGTTCTTCATCACTTGGTATTGACAGAATTCCTATAATTGAAGGAACGATGAATGGAGCCTTTTACCAGAGATACTTGAGAAGAATCTGCTGCCATCCACCATGATGATGAAGATGAGACGTGGGTGGACCTTCCAGCAGGACAACGATCCAAAGCATACAGCAAAGGAAACTCTCAATTGGTTTCAGAGAAAAAAAATCAAGTCTCATAGGAAATATGTTTAATGAAAAAAATGTTGGTGCGTTCAATACTAATTTCCCACACTGTGTTCTTGTTGAAAATACTGTTACAGATTTAGTCCCTGTTTGCTGTAATAATATGTTTCTGGGAAGGCTTTCCACTAGAGTTTGGGGCGTAACTGTTTGCATTTGTGATTATTATTCAGCCATAATAGCATGGCCAGGCACTGACAACATTTTGTAAAAGGCCCACATATAAGTGTGATGGTCAGGTGTTCACAACCTTTTGTCATATAATATCATTTAAAGTGAGACTTAGAATTTGACTCATTGTCTTTTTGTTTATCTTTTTATTTTTAGATCAGGTGGACAAATAGAAGATTTGGATGACTAAGACATTACAATCTATAATGATCGGTATAATCAGATTTTTTTGTTTTACCTTCAGATTTTATATAAACCTCATATGATGTAAATTTTACACTGTATGGATATATACAAAATGTATAGTCAAGATTAAGTTCAGAATGACCTACTCCTCTGTTAATAAAGCACATGCAGTATTTACTGAATTAACCATTAACCTTTCCCTATATATTATAGGTGCTTTTCTGTGTATTACCAAAAGTGACCACCAAGTGCCAGTAATTTTACAATATCTTGAATTCTGAAGCATGTGTATGGAACTGCATTTAATAGCCTCGACAGAGTCTCTATTTCTCAAAATTGGCATGAATAAATTTCCTCTGAAAACATCTGAAATTTGACAGACTGACTTTCATTATCCATTTTATCCTGGTCAGGCTCGCAGTGGGTGCAGAGTCTATTCCAGGAACATTGGGTTTGAGGAGGGATACACCCTGAATGGGATGTCAGTTCATTTGCAGGGCACATACACACACACATTCAACCCAAAATAGGAACCCTGGGGCTGTGAAGACCATGTCATGACAGGAGGTGAGGCAAAGCTACGACTCTCATCTAAAATCTGCTTTTTCAGATTATTACATTTCTCATCTTATGAGTAACACAGATAATCTCTAGTCAAAAGATTTCCCAAGCTTTAAACATCCCAAGGAGCACTGTGCAAGCGAGTAGTTGGTTAAAGTTTCATAAATCTGCATTTAAGTGTAAATGGAGAGTTTGTAGGCAGTGAGCCATGTCTTCTATATCTGGTGTCTGGGTGGTGGTGGTAAAACTTTATACCAGGAAAGCAGAGTTCAGCTTTAAAACCTTTACACAACTATTTCCCATGATGTCTGAGAAAGCAAAATCAAGTGAACACAAAGCATGACAGTTGCACATAATACAGAAGTGATACTCTTGTATAAGACAAAAAAAAACATCTGTAGCTACGCATATAAATACCATATAAAATATATAATTTTATAATAAATATAAAATCTTCTTAGATATAGGAATATACAGTATCTACATGTATTGAAATATATTCAGTTTTCATCTAGAGTAAAACTACGCATATGCATTTCTAAAAATGCATTCATTGTCCATACATGTCTTAACATCAGAGTTACAACGTATCAATTCTTTAGCACCGAATAATTCTCCACTCGGAGCGGTTTGTCACTGTGTAACTGAACGTCAGTAAAAGAAGATGGTGGTGTTGTAATTTTATATCTTCATTGAACGGAGGTGAAACCAATCAGACAGGATTTACAGGAAAATACATGTAAATTATATAATATATTATCATATAATCATATAATATAATATAACAAAACAGCATATAATAAGAATAGAAAGTACGTTTTTTTTTTTTTTAAAGACAAAAATAAGGTAAAATACCTACACAACGTTGCAACAGTTGTTTAAAGATTAACTGTTAAGTCCATCCTGGTAAACAGATCTCTTGGTGATGCACAAGTCTGTGCTGAATGTTCACGTTTTTATCAGATTTGATTTGTTTATTCTTCCTTCAAAGCACCACAAATACTTACTTACCCACCATCACATCAAAATCAGACCCATGATTACAGTTGTATAAACACTGGGTTGCATTATGCTCTTAGACAAATAAAGCATGCCATAGAAACCTCAAACAACTCCATTCATAAACAAGACACAACACATAAACTTTAATACAGTAAAATCACACACCAGCTGAAATACATCCTTTTTACAATTAAGCTTGTGACTCATCACTTGTTTTATAGTGAGTCCATCCCTCCCTCTCTTTTTTTTTTTTATATAATTTCCTTCTCTCTCTCTCTCTCTCTCTCTCTCTCTCACACACACACACACACACACACGCACACATGCACATGCACATGCACATGCACATGCGCACCCACACCCACACAAAGTGAAGTGTTTACTGGTTTTGGAGTTCACTGGTTTAGCAGCAGGGCAAAAAGGACTAGAAACTGGAAGCTCATTTCTGGCTCCTCACACAAGGTAAGACATATCATCTTTAACTGAGACTTTAGAAATGTAGAAAGAAAGGGTAGATGTGCCTGTGTTATCTTTGTTACACAGTGTGGAAATTGAGGTAGTTTAAAAAAACAAAACAATATCCATGCATTAATTACATTTACGGCCTTTTGCAGACGCCCCTTATCCAATTATTAAGCTAAAACCGGATTATATGCATACTGTATATGCAAAATGGCTCCTCAGTATTCCTAACTGTAAAAATGAAAATACATTTTTTTCTTTAATTAAATAAATAAAAACCTCCATATTTCTCAGTGTAATATTTACAGAAGAAGTTTCAACAGAAAGCGATGGGACAGATTTAGTCAGTGTGCCAAGACGTTCTTTTCCAGAATCAACATTACAATTTTGGAAAGACGTGCCCACTGTGTCTGACCAAAAAAATGCACAGAGGGAATGTCAGGCATTGTGCAATTGTACACTTCAAGGCAAAACACACATATGGTCTGGTTGCCATATGGACACTTTCTTGTGTTAAATAGAATTTTTTTTTTAAACATGCAATTAAATAATGTGTTCCTCCCTGCTTAAGAAAAGATAATTTTTTTTAAAAAAGGTCTCGAGATACCCTTCTTTATCACCTGAATTTTCATTAAATAGATATGTGCATGCATATCTTCAGTAACTTTAGGCATAATGATGATATCGAAGACTTTTATATAACAATAACAACAATTATTGTTGCTTTTTTGGGGGGTTAAAGACACAATACAGTTATTTGCAGTATGGCATTATAAAAAAAAATAATATCACTTTTACTGTCTCAATAATTAAAAGACTTGTGAGAATTATTATTGACAAAGGATTACGAATTAGGTCAGCTGGTAACAAAACCAGCAACAGCTGGATTTCAATTCCGGAAACCTTTTATTTTTTGATGTTATATATCTAATTATATCTAAAAATCTAAAAACTCTGAACAGTACAAACTGTTTATCTGGTAATACAATTCATTAAAAAAAAATTTTTAATAAATAATAATGTTTACGTACAGTGGCTTAGTGGTTAGAACGTTTGCCTCACACCTAAGGGGGTCGGGGGTTGGATTCCTGCCGGGGCCATGTGTGTGTGTGGAGTTTGCATGTTCTCCCCGTGCTGCGGGGGTTTCCTCCGGGTACTCTGGTTTCCTCCCCCAGTCCAAAGACATGCATGGTAGGATGATTGGCGTGTCTAAAGTGTCTGTAGTGTATGAATGGGTGTGTGAGTGTGCCTTACGATGGACTGGCACCCCGCCTTGTGCCCCATGTCCAATATTCAATTCAAATGGTAAGATGAACATATTTAACAGTATTAATGTTAAAATAGCTTAAACATACACACACACACACACACACACACACACACATACACATGTATATATATATATATATATATATATATATATATATAGATAGATAGATAGATAGATAGATAGATAGATAGATAGATAGATAGATAGATAGATAGATAGATAGTGAGAGAGAGAGAGAGAGAGAGAGAGAGAGAGAGAGAGAGAGAGAGAGAGAGTTGTATTTTTGTACAGTATGTGGTACTGAAAACACTTTTGGAAAGATGTTTTAAAAAATAAATAAATACATAAATACATATAAATAAAATTTATTTAAAACATTTTTTGCAGCAGTCTACGATTTGTACAGTTTTATAAGGAAATTTATACATTTTTCTCAGCATTTTGGAAAACCAGTTCTTCTGGATACTCAATGTTTTATTTCTTTTTTTTTGCATATAAAATGTTTTGTTTTGTTTTTATCTGAAAGGTGGTCTATTAATTAACTGATGCAAATATAATTCTGTAACATTTAAATTTTGTTGGAAAAGTAATATCTGGACATATATATTTTTACTGAACAATAAATGTAGAAGCCATCAAATAAACATCTATAACAAAATTTGTCCTAAAAAAAAAATTGGGTGCCTAAGACTTTTGTACAATACTGTAAATATAGTATATATATATAGTAAAAGTAATAATATTATTTGTTTTGCAGAAACCTTAACTTTAGAAACAATATGGATTCTCACAACGAGACGTATGACTATGACAATCATAACGACAGCGACTACAACTACAATGACTACGAAACCATTTGTGAAAAAGATGACGTTCGATCTTTTGCTAAAGTCTTCCTACCAGTTGTGTATGGGTTATCTCTAATAGTGGGACTAACAGGAAATTCTCTGGTACTGGCTGTGTATGCGTATTCCAACCGCTTGAAGACGCTGATGGACACATTTGTGGTGCACCTGGCCGTGGCCGACCTCCTACTCCTTCTGACCCTACCTTTCTGGGCTGCTTCTGCCGTTCAGGGCTGGGAGTTAGGAGAGGTTCTCTGCAAGATTGTCACAGCCTTATACACCATCAACTTCACATGCAGCATGTTACTCCTGGCCTGCATCAGTCTGGACCGCTACTTTTCACTATTCCCACAACACAAAGAGCTTTTCCTGGGCCGCATCTTTAAGAGGAACTGCTCCGCCAAGCTCTGCCTGGTAGTATGGACTGTCAGTTGCTTTCTTGGAATCCCTGATTTGGTGCTCTCGAAAGTTAAAGAGTTTCCTGGTAGGAAGGCCTGCATGGCCGTGTACCCTTCAAGCATGGCTATCCTGGTAAAGGTGAGCATGGAAGTGATCGAGGTGCTGCTGAGTTTCCTGGTGCCGTTACTGATGATTCTGTATTGCTATTTCCATGTGGTACGGAAGTTATTGGAGCTTCCACTGGAGAACCGAGGGAAAAGGTGGACAACAATTCGTGTGTTGCTGGCAGTGGTTGGAGTTTTTGTGCTTACACAGTTTCCCTACAATGTTATGAAGTTCTGCCGAGTCCTGGATGTGATTCACACACTAATAAGGCACTGTGGGACGAGCAAAGCACTGGACCATGCAACCCAGATAACCGAGAGTCTGGCTTTAATCCACTGTTGCCTGAACCCTGTGCTTTACGTCTTTATCGGCTCATCGTTTAGAATTCGCGTGCTAAGGTTTGCCAAAGCCTTTAGCCAGAGGAGGAGACTGGCACAAAGGAGAGAGGAGCATGGAGTAGAGATCTCCTTTAATTCACACTCACAATCTCCAAAGACAAGCACCTTCTCCATATGAGTATATTTAAGAGCTATATAGTAGAGGACATATGCAACATGAAGTTCATCTCTGTGTATCTATCTGTATTCTGTATTTAACAGCCTAACCATATCCAGGTATATCTGCATATCAATCTCCAGTCAGAGTTTCATTCCTACAGTGTGTACAGGACCAGAAAAACAGGTTGAGTGAACCGGAAATATATTGAAGTTGTTTTCTCTTTAACCGTAATGCCCTTTGTACTCAAGCAAAAGTCGAATGTAAAAGACAGCCAAGCCCCAACAGTCAGAGATGTGCTTTGAGAATATGTGCAAAATCAGTTTATACTTTCTTTTCTCTCTCTCTCTCTCTCTCTCTCTAAGGAAATTATTCTGATGTAAATATTTTAAACAAACTGAACAAAGAAAGAACTGAACCAGAACTGAACAAGTATTATCTCATATTGCTCACCACCCAGCCACGGTTGTGAGGGAACACAACACTGAATATACAAAACACATTACAGACATATGCTACACATTATGAAGATTTTCAACTCTTCTCCTTCTTCAATATTTAATATCTTCTTCTGACAACATGTGGAGTTCACACTCTGAACTATAAGTAAGGTAAAACACTAGGTGGGGGTGCTTGGTGAGGGCAGTGCGGAGCGCCTCCCCGACAGATCCCAGGCAGGCAGCACTCCTCACCACGCACCCATGCCAATCTGGGAACCATCAGTCGCAGGGAACTGCTGGTCCCTGCTTGGGACCAACTCCCCTTTAATAAATAAATAAATAAATAAATAAATATACTTGGTGGGTAAAACCTGACTCCTACCAACACTCAATCTATCAGGTAGGTATTCAACTTGACTATTTGTCTTATTCAATATTCCTACCGTGTAAATCAACAACATCTAATTAAGCAGCGTACATAGACAGGTTTGGGTCATGTAGATGTTGCAAAAAAATAAATAAATAAATGCCACAGTGCTTCTCAGTGACCAAGATTATTTACACACTGACCAGCCTTTCATTGGATTACTGTGCCTTCTTTTCATGCTTATATAAATAAACTATACAATCAAATGTTGTATCGTTTCTAGCTGTTGTATAGTTTACCTCCCCCTAAAAAAAGGTACATATATCCTAAAAAGAAAACCCAACATCATTATCAAAATTCATACTATTTGGTTATAGGTGTAATACAAGAGCATTATCTTTCCTCCTTCTGTTGCTGAAGAACGGTCTGTGGGTTCATGCACAATGCACGAATAACCAGTGATATATCAGGATTTGGTAGACATCTGAATTTCATTGAGTAATGTTCTGGACAAGCAGGGACATATTAGTGACTTAACATAATTCCTTGGGAATTGGGAACGCCTAGACTGGTTTGGAGCCTTTGTTAGGGGAAAAGGAAGTCAATCTGTCTTTAAAGATACATTTCATGACATTGTTTTATTTGATTTCCTTTGTAAATTTTTGTTTAAAAAAAAAAAAAGTTAAAAATAATAATCAAAATATAAATATGGAATTTGGAACATGCCCTCTGTCATGAATTAATTTTATTACAAAGTTGCTATCTTTCTAGGAAATGTATTGTGATATGCCAGGATAAATTTGGAGGTATAATGGATCCAGTGTAATTGATGACGGTACGTGGTGTATAACTAAGTAGAACAGGCCCTCATATAAGTAATCGATCAGTGGGAAATATAAATACGGCAAAAATGAAAACGTGCGGGGGGAACAAAACAACCCACACGCACTTCAAGAATCTAATCTGATGGTGCAGCAGTGCAAAGTTCAAACGAATGCTGGTGTACACTTCTCGTGTACAATGAGTCATGGGGTTATACACGATGGAACACGCTCTGCTGCTTACGTTTTCAGTTACTTCCTATTACCGGAACATGGGATGGGAGAAGCCATCACAGGGCAGCTTGCACCAGGGCTTACGTAGACTGTGGTCTAATAATACGCTCACTGGTCACTGCTGTGGGCAGCTTTAGCTGAGGCGGTGGAAAAAGCAATGAGTCAGATGGAAAGGAGAAACAGACAGACCGTAAAGAAAGCAGGCGAAATGCACTCTGTTAGTCTGGAAATATTTTGGACTATATGAAGCCAATTCTACAGTCATTTGTGCAAGACTATTCTAGGAAAAGTCTTTTTTTTATTTTAGTTAATTTAATAATAATCAGTGCTCTTCGTTTCAGAAGCGAGGATTTCAGCTAAACTACCAGCGTATCATCTTAAAAGAACTGGTATGTTCTTTAATTGGGAGACCCCCGGAACTTCCGGAAGAGCTGGGATGTCTGCCAGTCCTCCTACCAGGATGTTATTGAGTGGTTGTCACCTCACAGCTGTGTGGAACTTTTGTATATTATCTCAAAGTCAAAGTCAGTTTCTCATACTTCCTTGTGTTTTCTCTCACCTACCAAAAAATGCCCTTAGGCAGATTTGCTATGCTAAATTGCTTGGAGTGAACGAATGAATTTTTAGCAAGTCGTTTCATGTCTGGAAAATCTCGGGTTCTATAAACCAGTAAACCAGCAATCACGTGTAGACAGAAATAAACGATTATCTATTAAGTTCATCACTCAAAAGAAACTTATTTTCAGAAAAGAGAACCCTAATCGACAATGGTCCATTCCAGAGATGTGTGCTCTCCCCATTCTTCTGTTCTTCTCCTTGTACACTAACGACTCCCTCTGCAAGTACGCTTCTGTGAAACTTCTGCTAATGCTTGCCCATAAAACCATCATCAGCATCACCGCAGACGGTGATACATAAGTCTACATAGGCTGGAAGGTGAACCAATGGGAACCACCATCTCAAAGAACCTGAATGAGGAAGCCAATGACTACTGTATTGCCTAAAAGGCTCAGCAAGGGAAGTGCTTCCCGAGTCAGCAGAGGAAGTTTAACCAACCACAGGAGCTGAGTCTGACCTTGCAACCTTATTAACAGTCTTGTTTGGCACAGCAACCGTAAATGATCTGAACAGGCTGCAACACATTGCCAAGTTAGCTGAAATGCTCATAAGGACAAATCTGAACTCTATGACCAATACATACTTGAACTTGTTCCCTCCAGCACATTTCAAATCCAACAGACTCCTCAATAGCTTCCTTCCAGATGTGGTCAGGTTTAGGAACACTTCATTTTCTCACAAATATGATGAGTCACTTCCACCATTGTGCTTTGTGGTCAAGATGCAATAATGGTTTTATTATTAATACGTTTGAATTCTTCTCTGCTTAGTACTGTTCTTTACAAAATAAAATAAATACAGTGTCTCACAAAAGTGAGTACACCCCTCACATTTTTGTAAATATTTGATATCTTTTCATGTGACAACACTGGAGAAATGACACTTTGCTACAATGTAAAGTAGTGAGTGTACAGCTTGTGTAACAGTGTACATTTGCTGTCACCTCAAAATAACAACACACAGACATTAATGTCTAAACCGCTGGCAACAAAAGTTTGAAAAGATATCAGATATTTACAAAAATGTGAGGGGTGTACTCACTTTTGTGAGATACCGTAGATAAATATATACAATACCCACTTATTATACTAATATGTATACTGTAATACACATTTCAGTGTAGTAAAAGTGTCATTATAATACCCGTGTTGTGTGTCCTTATCTCGGCTGTTTTTGTAACGTCTCCCACTTTTTGTGTGTGTGCTTGTCTCTTTAATGCACATCTCGAAAGTTTATGAACAAAGACCAAAGACACTTGTCTATATTTGTAATAACTACTCTCGCTTCGCTAACATGGTCAAACAAAAACCTTTTAATGAGAGCATTTTGTTGAACTAAAAAGCTTCCAAAGGGCCAAACAAACCAAAACCAAAATAAATAAATAAAAAATAGGATAGTTATTTAAAAAAATGTAAATAAATAAAATATTTTAAAAAACAGAAAACTGTTATGAATTTCTGAACTGAATTCCTCTCATACAGAGTTTGATATAATGCTGATAAGGTTTAAACAAACACTCTGTTTTAGTCTAAACATATGGTTTCTGTCCTGCTGACTGCATAAACATTTACCAATTTCCTGGTATGCATCCCAGGAACTGAGAGAAAATTTTCTATCCAAGAATTACAGCATAATCAAAAGCAAGAAAAAAAAAAAGAAAAAGAAAGAAAAAGAAAGAAAAAGAATGAAAATATCAAGCAATGTTACATCAGTTAATTCAGTTAGTTTATTTTCGATTGTCCTCAAACAGTAAAACTCAATAGTTATTCATTATTGAAGAGATGATCATTTAAAACTGAGACAAATCAACGTTTTACTTCAAGGAGTTTAGAAATTAGTATTAAAAAAATGGAAATATGAATGAATATCCTACTCATAGCACTGCCTTCATTTATTTATTTATTTTTTTAATTGTTATGGCACCACAGATTTCATTCATATGCTAACACGGAGTTATCAGTGTTGACTCAACTAGGAGTCTTCAAAACATTATGCATGTAATTATTAGTACCTTCCTTTCATCACACTTCATATTAGGTTAACTTTAAACCTTACATTTGACAATTTCATAGTGATTGTTGATTTAACCAAAAATAAATAAATAATATCACTTTTCACATACAGTATTTTGTATATTTGTGTCTACTGCCCTCTTGTGGCTGATCTAAATTCTTACTCTCAAAGACAATCAAGTTCAATTTAACAGCAGGTGTATAAATAAATAACTAGCATTTAAAAACTGTATTTTGTGTTTAGTCAGGTTTACTCATTTTGTTTTCATTTCTGAAACAATTTAGTATGAGATACACAAAAACAGGAGAAACCAGGAGCAAATACTTTTTCACAGCATACATGGTTTTTCATGGCTGAACCGGTCTACTGTTCAACTCTACTCTTCGAGCCCATCCACCTGAAGCCTGATGTTTTTTTCATGCCGAGATGTTTTTCACCACGATTGTAAAGAGTGATTATGAGTTACTATATCTATATCCTTCCTCTCAGCTGAAACCAATCTGGCCATTTTCCTCGGACCTCTTTCATTAACAAGGTATTTCCACACACCGAACCATCACTCACTCACCGTTTGTTCTTCCACACCAAACTGTTTTGTGTTAGAAATTCCCAGATCAGCAGTTTCTGAAATACTCAAACCAGCCCATCTGGTACCAACAACAACCTCAATAAAAGTCAGAGAGATCACATTTTCACCCATTCTGATGTTTGAAGTGAACATTAACCAGTCCGTATAGGTAGGTAGGTAGGTAGGTAGGCAGGTGTCTCTCTGTCTGTCTTTCTCTCAAAGAAAAATGAATTCACTTTCTGGAACGTGGTCTGAAAATGTCTAGATAGCTGTGACCGTTACTCATTTAAACCGACTCAAGTCAGATGGTTACTACTTTAACAATGAAAACTATGATTTGATCGCCTATATAAAGATCTGAGGGATCTTTATGCTCAGAGAGATTAATGCTCATCTGAGGGGTAAACTGCCAAAAAAAAAAGAGAGAAATAAAAGATTACAATATTTACAATGAAGTTTTTGGGGTTTTTTTTTAATGCAATCGTTTTATTATTTTTTTAAATGTATTATATAACAAAAATGTGCAAACCAACCAATAATAATAATAAAAATCATCACCAGTGCTATTGATTAGTGCTATTAAAGGCACGTGTTTGGTCCATTAGACCTTCAGATTATTAAAGGCAGCTTAACCGCATAACGTTCTCTTAAGAGTACTTGAAATGATAAATTATGTACAAAAACTATCTAAGCAAATTATTTTTAACAGAGAAAACCTTTTAAATACCTTAAAAAAAAACAACAACAACAGTAGTAGTAGTAAACTTCCAAAACTGAAAGAAGGCAGCACTGTAATTATTCTTACAAACATTCATCAAAATCAATAGAAGAAGACGAGTGCAAAAGCCCCCATCATTCCAGATCTCCGTGGTAGAGGCGAATAAAACAAACCGAATCGGGATCTTAAGGCACATGCTCAAGTAAACTGCACGGTGTAGAAAAAAAAAAAAGAAAAGAAAAAGACCAAAATCAAAAGTGATTCTATCTCTCAATTTACATTAGAAACATCATTGTGGGGTGATGAATTATACCCCTGGCTAATAATGGTTTAAATGTTTCCAGTATGATTCATACTCTGGGTGTTTATTATGTAGGACTGGGAAAACAGAAGGGGGAAGCATTGAGATAAGGAGAGACTTGAATATAGATATGAGCTCAGGCCAAGGTGCAGTGTGTGGAGAACACAGAGTGAGTGTTGTGAAAGCAGGTGTTGCCGTTTAATTAGTGGCAATGCTCTGGAGTGTTACCATGGCAGGAAAGACAGTTGTGCCAAAGTTCATGGAAGAATGAGGCTTTTCTTAATAATTCAGAATCTGAACATCAAACAGGTCGCACACTCCCTCGTTGTCATCCAGGTTGAAATTGTAATCCACACCGTGGCTGGGCGAGAGGCGCAACAGGGGGAAGACTGCAGAAACGAAAACAAAATTAGTGCAGGAGCAACTGTGCAAACAAAGAGACTCGTCCATGACCGTTGTGAGGAATTACTGGCAGGGATTCAGGTGAGGCTCCTCTAAGGTTTTATGCAATTCCTTTAGTCCGTAAGTACACAAATAATCTCGCCTTCATTCTCATTTCAACTCGTAACGTGGACACGTGATCAGAATTGCTCAATTGAGTGCCATGGCACTTTGAATAAAAAACACAACAGATCACACAAACGCTCCGATTCAAATGCATGGAACGGAACTCACCATCAGATGACATGAGCTCATCTATGAGATCAGCAACACCTTTAAAAGACATAAAGGCACTTTGTAAGTCGAACAACAACAAAAAATTGAGATTATGCAAGACGACACACCAGTTAGGATGAACCTATTGCTCCTCCTTACCCTCTCTCTCCTCCTTCATTTGGTCCACAGTGTTGAGTCGGAGCAGATTTCCCACATCCAGCATGGACTGCATATCCTGTCCTCCCAGATCACCTTCTGGCTGTGCTGAAGTCTCTGCTTCGACAACCGGCTCTCGCATCAGCAAACACTGACTGCCAGCGGATTCCGAGTGGCACTCTGCAAAGCAGAACATCTTAAACACAACGAATGAATAAAAAGTCTAAAAACGGTTGGTTTGTTTTTCGTCGTCGTTCTTGGACACGTCTTGAAAACATGTTTATCTTTAGTCTTAGATTATCCGGACTCCATGTGTATTAGCGGGTACGATCGAAACGAGAACGTTATAATAAATGAGCGCGTTACTATTAACCCATCGCTCGTTCAGGTTACAGACACGCGTCGTGCTGTCAGACAAAAATAACACACTTTCTGAACAATCGGATTCGAGAACTCGACTGCGCCGGTGCATAAATCGTTATAAAACCTTGAGATCTGTAAACATGCATCTGTGTGTCAAGGAGTTGAATATACCCATATGAACATCAGGCGGAGTGGACAAGGGAGTGAGCTGGTGCCCGGGCACGGGGCTCTTGACCTGGGTGTGCTCCAAATCACAGGAAGAGATGGGGTATTTCTGCAGGCTGGCAGGAGTGCTGGGCGGAGTGGGCATGGTACAAATATCATCCAGGGGCGGTACAGAGAAGACGACGGGAGTGGAGCCACCGGCCTCTCTGTTGATCAGCAGCACATGGATGGGAGTCGAATGGCTCCGCAGATTCACCTGGTATCTCTTCTGGCCTTTCTGAGACTGAAATACATATAAACTCAATACGAAGTGTAAAAGATGAACCCGTTAAAATGTGTTTTCTAACTAACTTTCCACAGAGTCCGCTTATCATCCCTGACTAAGAGAGAAGAGTTCAGACTGTATATTTCACATATTTATTAACTATTGCGGCTGAACAGCTAAACGTACTAGTGGGTGCCCTTTTCTATAAAATTGTGGTTTTCGTTTTAGTGACAGAAACCTTTAAACAATTATTCTTGGTCTGTTGTCCTGTACATCCAAAAGCCTCGAATTACACCTCAAGTTTCACTGCTATTGAAACGCAACGTTACACATACATACCACATCTGGCACGGGGACCTCCAGCTGCGTCCCTGCGGGTGCCATTACTGCCAGGAGGGTGTCTCCGCTGAACACGTCACATATGTCCTCATGAGTCACATAGTTATATGTATGCAGAGTAAAGGAATATAGAAAGGGAAGCCTTAGACAACATGCAAACTGTTTATTCGTCAAAATAAAACCTTGATTCTGGAAAAAAATAAATAAATAAATAAATAAAACAAAACATTATAAAACTAAATCTAGATCCAAGGAAAGAGAATTGCTGCTGGGGCAAGGTGCAAAAAAAAAAAGGGAAACTGGAAAAACTGGACTCTCTTCATAACAGCCACTGTTCAGCGCCTATAATTATCTACCCTTTTCCAAACGGTGGTGCGGAGATTACAATGGACTTCTATGGTTTTCAGGCCTCTTACAGAGAAATTCCACACTTGCACTAGAAAAAAAAGAAAAAAGAAAAAAAAAGATTTAGTCTAGACAAAATAATGGCTGTCATCCTGAGTTAATAAGAGCGTGAGAGAGAGAGAGAGAGAGAGAGAGAGAGAGAGCTTTAACCTGCAAATGAAAATCATCTCTACTCTCCTCATTACTCACTGCTGAAACTGGTTAAATGTAGTTTTACGTATTTAGCACTAAATCTTTAAACACTTGGTCACCTAATCGTAATGTTCTATCATCGATTAATTCTTACTGTGTCACATGACCTCAAGTTACATATTGCGCAATATTTGGTATTCCTGGACTGTGTACTTGTGTAATTTGTACCCCTAGGTACTGCACTGGGGAGTCCAGACCTTTTTCCAGAACAGGAGAAAATGACATATGTATCATATACAGCATATAGTGCAAAAATAAAGGAATTTGAAATGCAGTTTTAAGTCTCATGAGTCGTTACGACTTTGATAGCAGAATATTCATCCAAAACATTTCCTGGTCTTCCATACTTTTCCACACTTTTCCGAACATGCGGAAAAAACCCTAACGTGTTTGTGTAAACGTTGCTGTTTCGAAATGCAAGCAGAAGAAGCGAAAAAAAAAAAAGATAAAAATAACTCAAAGGATATCTGCTGCTGTTGGGGTCTTCCTGTAGGTGTTTGATGCTTTGCTGCAGACATGCTTTCTGGATATCCAGCTCCCGTTCTTGCCTCTCCAGCTCAGATATCTGAGCTTTCAGAAGTTCCACGTGCTCTAGGATCTCCTGAGGCTGGCAGCCTGAACTCTCTCCCCTAACACACACAAAAACACACAAACCACAAAGCTGTTGGGTTTTTTCTTTTTTTTTTAAAAAAAAACAGTGTCCTTCCGTTTTCGCCCACTCACGTCCACCGGATGGTGTTTTTCGTCTTTTTCTCGATGAGCCCGATCCCTTCGAGGACGTTCGTGATGTCGTAAATCCGTCTCTTCTGTCTGACGGCCAGGCTCTCCGCAGCCTGCAGAGCAGGAGCACAGAAAGCGGTTCACATTTCACTAACAGACGCAGCTGGCAGAACAAGAGCCCCTGGTGTGAACATTACTGTGGGATTAGTGATTAGATTTAGAGGTAGTCGGAGACAAAAGCAGGAGGACGGGAACGGGGGACACACCAGGAAATATTCGCTTACGGCTCGGAGGACTTTCATACCTCAAAATCATGGTTCTTGCTGGTGTAACAACTACACCTTTACCGCAAAAACACACACAAATCCTGCGTTATACTGGTGTTGCATCATGCACAATTGCATTAATAAGTGTGTCGATAGTGTTGTATATAAAATATACATGAAATAAACACGAGGGAGACCTAGTATGAGTAATATGTAATCATCTTGAGAATTCACTGGGCTGGTGGACTGTATGAATGGATGTTCACCTAAGACACAACACACAGATAAGCAAGGCGCAGGGTGTTAACAATACACGTATTTGAATAAGTGCGGCAGGTCTCAGAGCGTATGTGGAGTACGTCTGCACGCAGGCAGAAGGTCAACTAAGAGACACGTGAAAAACTGTTATAGGGTAATGTACATGCCAGCACTAAAAAAAAGAAAAGAAAAAAAAAAGAAATGTAGAACAAACATAAAATGTACTCATAATGTAGAGATGATGTGTTCAGAAAGTGTCCTTTCTCGACGAAAATCCAGTCAGGTAGCGACACAGACACGGTCAAGTTATTTTTAAAGTGTGAAACAAGACTAAATAAATTTTGGAGCCGGAACTACACCTGTGTGATAAGGGTCGCTCAACAGTGCCAACTGATGTATGTAATGGTGTTCCGGGACAGCTAACTCTAAACGTATTGGTGTCTGGGTCATCCTGACCCGAAGAAAACTGTATAAATAGAAGAGAATCAGCTCTGGTTTTTTAGATCCTCCTTGGCATGTCTCAACTGTGTGATCTCATGCAACAATACATTTGGACCCTTGCCTCTCCTCACTCATGGGCTCGGTGTCTTGCTTTCGTCCTTCAACTGGTTCATGTATGTGAGTATCTGTTTCTATGTTAAATATGAATTGTCTTTGGGTAATAGGCAAAATTTTGATACAACAATAGTTTGCACTAATCTACTCTAAAGTGACCTAAAGGTCAAAAAGCCTTCAGCTTCAAAATAACCTCATGGTGAGAAATACAATGTAGTATAGAGACGCAGGAGAGGATTTGATTTGTATTTCATGTCTATAAGTAAGTCACACCCTAAAACATAAAGAAATAACAAGTGGTTTTAATGACGTCACACTGTTTGTGTGTGTGTGTGTGTGTGTGTGTGTGTGTGTGTGTGTGTGTGTGTGTGTGTGCCTCAAGCTACTAGTGACAGACTCCTTCACCTCACCTCAGGCTGTTCATTCACTCATTGACTCACTCATGCATTCATTCACTCAATCTCAGACTCGAGGGTTCATTTACTCATTGACTGACTCATTCGTCCATTCACTCATTGACTCACTCACTCACTGACTCATTCGTTCATTCACTCATTGACTCACTGACTCATTCGTTCATTCACTCATTGACTCATTCGTTCATTCACTCATTGACTCACTCACTCACTGAATCATTCGTTCCATTCACTCATTGACTCACTCACGCCTTCACTCACTCGTTCATTCATTCACTCACTGACTCACGCCTTCACTCACTGACTCATTCGTTCATTCATTCACTCACTGACTCACGCCTTCACTCACTGACTCATTCGTTCATTCACTCACTGACTCACTCACGCCTTCACTCGCTCACTGACTCATTCGTTCATTCATTCACTGACTCACTCACTGACTCACTCACTCACTGACCGACTCACCGGTTACCTCACTCCCGAGCAATACAAGAAGAAAAAAGTTTTTAAACATAAATACATTTACCACTTTTAAATCGAGGACGCCGTCTTTGGTCTCTTGAAGCAAGGTGACGAATTTGATGGCGAGGAGCCCCAAACTCTTCTCGTGGCGGCTGGACCCGTTCGGAACCGAGTGCGAAAGGCTCGACTCAGCCATAGTACCATAGTACACAACGCGGTCCGTTCTCAGAACAAACACACACACGGGTCAAGCTTCACTTATCTCGTTCGGCTACACACAACTACCTTTCTCACATTCCTGCTTTTTCTCCCCGTTTTACCTCAAACACCAGAGAGCTGGATTTTTAAATGAACGGAAATGACGTCGGCTTATGGTTACCTCAGCAACGAGCAGCAGGCTTCATCGGTTGCTCTTTCACGAAAAGAACGAAACATAACGTCTTTTTTTTTTTTTTTTTTAAACAACAACAAAATTTTTTTTATTACATTTACCACAGTATACTTTAAATAATATAGACATTATACCTGTATTACTAAAACCCACATGAAACATGAATAAATATATACATTAAAACATATCCCTCTAAAAGAGGACCTGAGGGGGGGAGACAAAACAAAACACCTTTAGGCGTCCATGATAAGAAGACACTTGGAGAGCTGAACATCAGCAAAACACGATATTGTTAATAAATATTGTTCAGATTCTATGAGTTATATAAGTTTTTGATGTAAGCTCAGTCAAAACACTATTGCTGCAAGTTCAACTGCAGTTTGAACATAGCAATATGTGCAAAGACAACTTCACAGACAGAAAAATCTAATAGTGCTGAACAAATTGTCCTTGTGGCTCAGGTGGTACCCTCAATCAAGGGTGAATCTTTCGAGCATTTAATACGGAAACACAGTGTACCTTTAAAATGATTTGATGTACAACCCCAGTTCTAAAATAGTTGGGCCGTTGTGTAAAATGTAAATAAATACAGAATGCAATGACTTTGCAAATGTTATAAACCCATATGTTATTCACACTAGAACATAGGAACCGTATCAAATATTTCAACTGAGGAAATGTCGAGTTTTAAGAAATGAATACGGTCATTTTGAATTTCATGGCCACAACATGTCTAGAACAGTTGGGACGGGGGCAACAAAAGTCTGGAAAAGTAAGTGTTGGTTAAAAGGAACCGCTGGAGGTTAATTGGGAACAGGTCAGTAAGATGATTGGGTGTAGAAAGAGTATCTTAAAGAGGCAGGGTCTTTCTGAAGTAAAGTTGGGCAGAGGTTCACCGATCTGCGAAAAACTGCGTCTACAATTTGTGGAACAATTTCAGGATAACGTTCCTCAACATAAAATTGTATATCATCAAAAGATTCTGAAGAGGAATCTGGAGAAATCTCTATGCACAAAGGACGAGGGTGAAAATCAGTATCGCATGCCCCGTGATCTTCGGGCCTTCAGATAGCACTGCATTATAAACAGGCAGGATTCTGTAATAGAAATCATCACATGGGCTCAGAAACACCTCCAGAACTCATTGTCTGTGAACACAGTTCACCGTGCCATCCACAAACGCTGCTTAAAACTCTATGATGCAAAGAAGAAGCCATATGTGAACATGATCCAGAAACGCTGCCGTCTTCTCTGGGCCGAAGCTCATTTAAAATGGACTGAGGCAAAGTGGAAAACTGTTCTGTGGTCAAACAAATCAAAATTTGAAGTTCGTTTTGGAAACCATGGACACCACGTCCTCTAATCTAAAGAGGACTAAAGAGAAGACGGACCATCTGGATTTTAATAAGAAATCAGTTCAAAAGCATGCATCTCTGATTGTCTAGGATGCATTAGTGCCTATGGAATGGGCAGCTTGCACATCTGGAAAAGCACCATCGATGTTGAAATGTATATACAGGTTTTAGACCAACATATGCTTCCATCCCATCTTTACTTCTGAGATTCTGCCTCTCTAAGATACTCTTTTTACACCCAATCATCTTACTGACCTGTTGCCAATTAACCTAATTAGTTGCAAAATGTTCCACTAGTTGTTTATTTTTAGCAACACTTGCTTTTCCATCCTTTTGTCCCCGTCACCCCCAACATTTTTTGAGACGTGTTATGGACATGAAATTCAAAATTAGCTTATTTTTTTTCTTAAAATGGTACATTTACTCAGTTTAAACATTTGATATGTTTTCAATGTTTTATTGTGAATAATATATGGGTTTATGAGATTTGCAAATCATTGCATTCTGTTTTATTTACATTTATTTACATTTTACAGCGTCCCAACATTTTTGGAATTGGGGTTGTATATAAATAGATCAGAATGAGTTTTTAGAACAAAGCTATAAAAGATACACAAAGGTAAAAAAAAAAAAAAAAAAAAAAAAGAGCTGTTCCCTTGTGAGTTTACTCCAATACAGAGGAAAAGTACCATTTAGTACCCTTTTTCAAACAGAGTGAACCTCAGATATGAAACACACAAGAGGGGGTCCTTATATATATTTTATGATGTTATTTTAAAAACAGAACTATGTGGTTAGAAGTCTTTAAGCACATTGGTGAGGCGTCTCATTTTCTCCTCCATTGCCATTTTGTTGCTCTCAGTTTCCTCCAATAGCTGCCTCATCTCATCCTCCACCTGGTGCACCTGTGGAAAAACACACCAGGGGGTCATACTACATTTAACAAGCAGGCTGTGAATTCTTAGCTATTAGTTGATCGGTTTAGAGTGTACAAACTACAATAATTAAATAATTTATTGAAAATTGAAACTGAACTTTAAATGAACTGTAAATTAATGATCTAGAACAACACTATTCCCTGTCTTCTCACTGCACAGTAAGATCACACAGGTCCTGAATGTTTAAAAAAAAAAATAAATAAATAAATAAACATGGACTTCCCATTTCGTCATTATCTCAAGGTTGAGTGCAGCATCAGGATTAGTTTTGTATCATACTGCTCCAGATCGGCATGCCTACTCTGACTTAGCCACTTGTTGCCTAGGCCGCTTTCACACCTATTAATCTGTTTGCCGAGTCTGAAGCAGAGCAAAATGTATACTTTTTGTTGAACTGCTACTTGGTTTAAACACTGTGCATATATAAATAAACCAAAAAGCCAACAAAACTTTTGCTGAGGAGCAAATAGGGAAATACATGCCTTTGTATTCTGAAAACATACTTGTAAAACTATTTCATTCGTTGGTCATGAAGCTCAATAACTCTTTGCCAATTGTGTAAAAATCAAGTAAATCACCCAAGCACGGAAAACATGGTGCAGAGATGAAATATATTCATTCATTCATCTTAAGTAACAGATTTATCCTGGTCAGGGTCACTGTAGACCCAGCACTGAGCTTGGGTTCAAGACTGCTCACTGTAGACCCCAACACTGCCAAGCTGCCACTCTTGGGCCCTTAAGCAAGGCCCTTAGCCCTCTCTGCTCCAGGGGTGCCATATCATGACTGACCCAGCACTCTTACCAAAACTTAATAAGCTGGGATATACGAAGAAAGTAATTTCACTGTGTTATAATGTATACATGACAAATAAAGGCTTCTTCTCTGTCCTAATAGGTAGTATGTGACTAATAAATAAATAAATAAATAAATGAAATTTACTGCAGGGCTGAACTGCACTCAAACTACACTAGAGTTTATCTGGTACTTCACAGAGTATCTGGTTCTCACATGCTTACTCAAACTGCACCAAGAAGAAAGGAAACACATGAATCTACCTAATGTTGCCAAACACTGAAACACACCGAAGAACCTCGACTATAATTTTATTATGGGAAATTAAAAAGTGATCGCTCTCTAGTTTCGTCTAAACGTGTCTTGTTTGTAATACCCTCTGATTGGCCTGTTCTATTTGTTTCTGTTTGTCATTAGCCAATCGGAGCAAGTCAGCCTGATGAGAAGCCTGCAGGGACTCCAGCTGTCTACGGAAAGCGTCGTCCACAGAGTGAAGTTTCTCGATTGCTGCCCTAGACAAAATACCAAGATGTCAGTACAGGACAAAGGTCATACTGACTTGACTGTGTAACTGTCACTCATCTCTTTGCTCTTACTTGTGTGCTCGGGTGGTTTTATCCCTCTCTTCCAGTAATGCTCTCTCTTTAGCATCAAAGCCCTCCTTCATACGCTTCACCTGGCACTCCAGTTTGGTCAGCAGGTCCGCTTTATCTTGCCATTTACGACTCGAGGCGCTGACATGGTTTGAAGAAAGCAGTCGCTGTTAGCTCTACTGTTATAGTATGGCCAGTGGAACTGATAGGTGAAGCAAACCAAAGTTGAAAAATAACATCTCTGGTTATTCATGAAACAAAACAGGGAAAGCTGACTTAAGTTCCACTTAAGGGCTTATTATAGTTTGCTGAGAGCCATCCAAAATAAACTTGATTAAAGCTCTGTGCTTTCAAGTCTTTCAGAGCAATAGGAGGAGCTTAGCTATTCATACAACAAGGGCATGGCTAGTAAACGACATGGCAAATACTATGTGACATGTCGAAGCGCACATTTTATCGCTCGTTCAAATAAAATGATGCCACTATGACCGAGATGAGGATGTTGGCATTTTTGCCTTTAACTCATCAGAGGAACATTATACATAGTTGCATTGTTAATTGAAAAACATTTATTTGAAAGCACAATTCAAGACTTTTGAAGGATCTTTTCTCAGAGCTTGATTCAAGCAGAATTCTATTATAATTTGAAAGGGCAAGCTCATTTTAAAATGTAAGTAGAGGGTTTGCTTGGGTTCATTCCTACTGTGGACTGTTCACAACACAAGAAATGTCAGTAACCTGTCAATGTGGTGATATGCTGCCTTTAAAGTAAACCCAACTTGGGTTACCTACAGGCATGTTTACAACGACCAAATTGCAGCCCTATAAGACAAGTGACAAAGTCAGATGTCCTTGGTTTCAGTCACACCAAACATGATGTTCTAGGACTACGCCAACAGGACTTAAAAGATGACTCCCTGTTGTCTCAGTTACCTACAGAACACATGATACACTAGGTAATATGAAGTTAGAATACAAGACCATGTGAGTACCTGTAGGCGTCTTTGAGCTCCTCCATCTCCGCCTCCTTGTCAAGGAGCTGTTGCTTGAGCTCATCTTTTCTGAGGCGGAGTTTGTCCACGGCATCTCGGAGCTCTGCTGCTGAGGCCATCTCACCCTCCAATTCCTTCTGGAACTTTCTCTGAACCTGCAGGTTCTCCTCACGCAGAGAACGTAGCTGCTCATCCCTTTCCTGCACTGCCTAATATGGTAACGACAAGCTGATGCAGTTTCTGAAGACAAGGCAGAACAAAGACAGGTAATACTGAACTTCTTAACGGCAAGAAGTGGATATTCACCTCTTTTAGCTTCCGGATTGTCTCGGTTTGATCATCCACTATCTTCGTTTTGATCTTTAGTGAGTCGTTGTCTCTCTGATTCTGTTTCTTCTGGGACTCCAGCTCAGTAGCCAGGACCTCAATTTTGGCCTCCAAGCGACCTCGATCCTGGGCAAGAGACGCTCCTAAAGCAAAAATCCTACACTGTAGAACTTATTCTGACTTGATGTCAACTCATTCCACAACAAATTTCAATCAAACAACAAACAAAAAAATCACAAGCGAAAAAAACAACAAAAATACAATGAATATATAAATAAATATTTATCACTTGTTCAGCGGCTTATCACAAGTGTTCTCTCTCCCTCTCTCTCTGATAACTGTACATCAATAGCTCAAGCCTCCGCTTCGCCTAGCAGCCGCATTACTACTTCTAGTGCACGTTATTTTTCGAATAATTCAACGGACCGTCGTTAATTATTCCTTATATGTTTCTGGAAAATCGTAGTTTTCTGTCATTCCGTTTGTTGTTAGATCTGTGTACTGTGGTGGACAGTAGGCTAACCTTTCCTTTATTACAGTTAACTTGGCGAAGTGAGTACGGAACTGTAATGCGGTCAAGACCTGACTGGAACTACTTTTACTTTGCATTTACTAAAAAATTATTGTAGACCTCTTTCAATTATTTTTAAATAATTGTAGAATTCAACAGTGCTGTGGTATAAATGTCTATAAAAAGGTTGATAGATGGTGGATCTATCAACACCAAACCTAAGTTCACAAGACATTAAATATATAGGGAGTAAACTATGTTAAAAGCAATTCTAAGCTCGTAGTGAGTGTGCTTGGTACCTTGCTGGGCGAGCTCCTGTCCCCAGAGCCTTCTCTCCGCTCGGAGTCCTTCTATCACAGTCTCCTGTGCACTGAGCTGCGAGATCAGCTTGGATTTGTCCTTCTTTAGAAGTTCCACTTGCACATTTAGACGTCTGTCCTCTTCTGCTCCTGCCTCTAGAGTCCGTACCCGTGCCTAAAGCACACGACCACATTTTTCACTAATCCAGTTCTGTGTTGTATTAGTTCCCATTCTCTACCTCATGACGGGTCTCTTAAAGAGACTCCAGCAAATTTTAGTAACCATTTTTCCAAAGCTGGTTTCTCTATTACTTTGAGAATTTCTGTCTTTAAATAAAAGAAACTTTCCATTGCTAGTTATCATATATTAGAAAAAAATATTTATTGTGGGTTGGCCTCTACACTTAATAATCCATAATGACAAAGCAAAAACAGGTTCTTAGAAAATGTAGCAAATTTATGAAAAAAAAAATAAAAAAAATTCTCTTTCATTTAGATCAGTATTTAGACCCTTGCATTTAAGGACTTCGGAATTGTACTCATCTTTGCTTGATGATCTTGAGATGACTAACTTTCTTGATTAGGCTATTCCAGATCATGCTCCAACATTTCAATAACTACGTGTACATGCACATCAAATTCCGTTTAAGGTCTATATTCGGGTTGCAGCCATAGTCTAAACATGATGTTTATAAGCGTACATGCATCGGAATATTACTGTATACATGGTTGTTGTAAGTATGCCCGAGTTGTTATCCCTAAATACCTAGCCTACAGCTAAGCATCTGTTAGCACCCACAATTCCTTGCGGACTGAGCATGTGCATAGATCTCCTTTCAGTGGAGATTCTGAATAAGGTGTTTACATAATACATAATAATAATTTCCAATTAAAACAGGCATGTTCCAGGGGTGGGAATCAGACTTTGGGGAAAACTGTGTTAACCTGAATTGGGCAATCGGATTACATGACCTGATACGAAATCAGAATATCGCCAAACTCAGATTAATATCGGAATATTTGTGCATGTAAATGTAGTCAATGTAACTGTGGTCAAGGTTGTCATTCTTCGGTTTTTATAAACTATTAGCCTGATTATACACCGATATCTATAAAAATTCTATTGTCCTTTCTAGTATTATAACCTCCAACAATATTTTTTGGAGTCCTCTGAAATCTTCTGCTCCATATTGTCCATAATCTAAATTCTCTTGCAAGGAGCAGGTAACCAAAACAGGTTTATTTTTAAAATGGCAGGTCCCCTTATCGTTGAATTTGACAGATTTTGCTTTTTATCTATGAAAAGTAAAAGGTGTGTAGATTCTGGCCGTTCTAAAAGTAGTCGTATTGTGTTATAAACTGGTGAAATAAAGTACATAGCTCCTTACCTTTAATTCTGTTACAGCATCGCGTTTTGCTTTGATGAGATCGGCTATGCGAGTTTTCTGCTCCTTCACCATAGCTGTGAGCTCCTGCACCAGAGAGTCTGACTGCTTCCCTCTCTGCTGAGACGCAGTCAAAGCTGTCTTCACCTCGGCAAGCTCGGCAGACACCTGCTCAAAGCCCTCTTTCACCTGATCTCATGCAAAGGATCATACAAACAAACACATGCACACAAGACATTATAGACTAAATGACATGTTTCGGTTTATCAATATGGTCGACGGGTATTGTAGTTAACTGAACTACGCGTGAAATAATAGCAGCTTGTGGTTAAAGTCCAAAGATAGTAATGGGATATTTTAAATCCCAGGAATGTTAGAGAGCCACCAGTGGGCTATGCTTACATTGGATACGGTCTTAACTGTCATGTCAGAGAATATTGCAGATAATATTTTCAGATATTCTGAAAATAAAACTCCCCATCCTCAAGAACAAGCAAACAGGGAATATGAATAACCAAAAAAAAAAAGTGCACAAAAATGCTCATTTAGAATTACACAGTGAAAGAAAGAGAATAGTTATTCATCTAGGTGTTGTTTAATCAGCCCTACTTTGAAAACAATTTGGCCAATCCTCTATCAGGTAACAAAAGTATGTCGAAACATCCTTTAGCATTGCCATGGGTACAATCAATATCATCATTAGAGGTTTATTACAAGTTGAAATAATTCTATAACGGTATATGCATAATGAATTAAACTCAGAGATTGCCCTAGACCTACCTCAGAGAAGCGATTGGCTTCGATGGTGAGAGCCATGCGGAACTCATCCTCCAGGGTGGCATATTGGTGCCGGGCTTCAACCAGTTTCTGTTCCAGCTCACGGTGTCTCCGAGTGTGTCTCTGTTCCACAGCCTTCACTTCCTTCTCCACAGCTTCACGAAACTCGCCGCCGCCTGGAACGAGCCGTGAAGCCAGCTCCTTCCTGAACCACACGATTAAATTCAAGCCAACTTTATTGTTACATTGACGATACAGGAGTTCCACACACAGGGCCTACACATAGTGGTAATAAAACAACGTGCAAAACTGGTTCAGCATAGAAACCGCTGAGGAAATCTAATTAAATCAGAAATAAGCAAGGCATTCATTCACATCCTAGGCCTGAAAAAAGCTGAAGAAAAAGTCTAAACAGTCTGTGTCAAACAACATTCCTAGTCTCACTGATTTGCATAAGCTTTTTAAAATGTGCATAGAAACAATACTACTAGCAGTAGTTTGGAAACAAGAGAATGGAATACACACCTGTGTGCTTCCTCTCTGGAGGTCAGCAGCTCTTGTAGGTGCAGCAGCTTATCTTTATGCTGCCGCACAGATGCTCTGAGTATTTCCACCTCTCTCTTTAGAACAGCGCATTTGTTCTCCAGCTCCTGCTTTCTCTTCATCTGAACAGAGAAACGGAGTTCATATACTCTGAAGAACTCACAACTTCTAAGCATCTAATCATTATTCTGTGGCAGTGACTGAGTATAAGACATACAATGCTCTGGAAAAGAACTCGCACATCTTTGGCAGTTGGAAAAAAACACCCTAACCTTGCCTAAGGTAGACTTGTTGGCACAATGACAAAGAGAAAATACAGTAATAGCTGATGGAACCAAATTTTTTGGGCTGACGCGACGCTTCAAGGATGTGTTCAGTCACCACTCCATGGTGGTTTGGTTAAATCAAAAACCACATAGTAGAATCAAAATTTTGCCAGACAGAAATTGCTTTGTATAACTTCTGGAGAAATATTACCTCCTCCACCTTCTGACTGGCCATGAGGGCCTCTTGCTGAGAGACGCTCTCCTGCAAACTGTGCAGTGCACCCTTGTATTGTGCCTCATGGCTGCGCTGCTGCTCCAGCTGTTGTGCTGCATTTGCACATCGTTCCTCCAGCTCCTCCACTCGAGTCTGCAGTGCCGTCCGCGCCGAGCGCTCCTTCAGCAACAACTCCTTCAGCCTGAATGCAATCAAGGCGGTGCTTATGACGGTAAATAACATTTGTTAGATCAAAATCTTCCTCGTTATGTTTAGTTAGAGCTGACCCTATACAGATGTTTAGGACTTCTGAAAACAGAAGAACATGTTTCAGCAGGTCCCTGACTATTATATTCACAGTAAATAAAGCTCATATGAAGTAAGCATGTGTGACAACATCCTGTTATCATTCTGGATTTAGACAAGGATCTCATTCTAACTCATTAGCAGGAGAGTAGTGTGGGGGTGGAGGTTAAGTTTTGATGGATGGACTCCTGCAGACATTTTCCTGTTAACACATGATCACAGGAACTAACGCATCCATACGAGACCTGTTCTATTTAATCTGTTAAATTAAATTACTGAAAAACTACAAAAGTGTGGCAGTATAGCTGACCTGGTGGTAGACAGTGACCTGTAAACATCCACGAACTTTAATGAACTCACATTTTCTATTTGTCTGTTGGTTAATCGGAAAATTGCTTATACTCCTCACCTATCGGTTGTGTGCAAGGCCAGGCTCTGGAGTTCTTTCTCCTCTGTGGTCCGGGTTTGCAGCCCCTTCACCTGCTCTGTAAGCTTCTTCACAGCATGCTCTGCCTTCCAGCGCCGTTCCCGCTCCTGATCCCGCTCCTCCACTATCACCTACACACACACACACACACACACACACACCCCAAATCGCAGCTTTTCACTTCAAATGTCCATTTACAATTCTGAAATCTCTAAAGAACCCTGTGAATTGCCCACACCAGTCTGCATACCCTGTAGGTCTCCTGTTGTGTGTCACTGGAGTTTTTGTCTGGAGTGGCCTGGCGTGCTCTGAGGCCTTTCTTTGCTGTTTCTGTCAGCCTCACAGTTTGGACTGCTGCCCTCTGCCCAGCGCCAGCGGTGAGCTTTAAACTCCTGTGCTTTTGTGTGCTTGCTTCACTGCAGTGAATACAGACATCATTTCAAACAAACGTGTCATAATGGAAAAAACCAAGCCACAAAGACCAAACGTGTGATTACGGCCAAACCACAGCCGTGCCGATAATCATATTGATTTTCGTTGTACTTGCACGTGTATGTTGTTCACCTATGTCCTTAAAGCGCATTCCTGATACAGATCATTTACATGAACTGATGGCCATAAAGGTTCAAGTGCACAGCCAGCTTAGAGCACAAAATAAGTGATCAGGGTAAATGGAAGTTATTTTGACTCCCTTCTATGCCAATATAATATAAATTATTATGAATATATGCCAATAATAGAAAACAATTTTCACAAAACATTCTCGATGGTTCTCTTTTTCCCTGACCTAGTGTACCAGCATGAGGATGTGTTTCTGATATGGACTCCAAAGCACTTCTATACGTCGCTCTTCATAAAAGCGTCTGCTGAATGCTGTAAACTTCATTTTTAAAAATGAGCAATTTATCCTGGACGGTTTAATTCGAAGTAATCCATGACAATTTTACACTTTAAGGCCAAAACCTTTTGGATGCCTGACCATCACAGCCTTCCAATGCTTTCTGAACATCCCATTCCAGAGTAGTCGCTCATTGGGGAGGGGATTTGCCCATTCAACCACAAGAGCATTGGTAAGGTCGATCAAGTTGAGGTTTACGTTAGTTTGTCTTCTTATGAGTAAATTTACACACACTCAGGAGCACGAGTAGGATACAAATGGGGTTTTCCCCGAATATGAAATTGCTGGCGGGAATGCTTGTACAAACAATTTACAGATAAATCTGTTCGTACCTAGCTTGATAAATGAGGCCCATTGATAGTAGAACTAACATCTTAAACATGGGATCTCTATGTGAATTGGAAATGCAGACGCACGTATGAAAACTGATCAAACTGAAGAAGAAAAAAAATTTCTGTACCACAAATTATGATTTTTTTTAATAAATTGCACCATTAGTCAACTTTTGTCATCTTGTCATGTGCTTTTCAGAACATTCATAAAGCAGAAGTTCATCAAAGTGCACAATGGTTTGCTTTTTTTCTTTCACTAAAATACAATTTTAAAAAACCTTAACTTTGCAATAAAACCTAGAATTCTAGCGACACTGTAAATGCTGATCACCTGTCGGAGCGTTTGCCTTTTACCAGCTTCTTCTCTGTTGCGATTTTGGGTCGGCGGACTCTTGAGTGCTGCAGATTCTCTTTCGCACTGTCATATTCACTCTCTGATGTGAGATCCGTGTCCCTTTTTGCCTTCCGTACCGCAGACTGCAATACAGAGCTCGCATTAGGGCCGTCAGCCACCGGAGCCTGGGACAAGCATAACTTCTTAATACAAAAAGAAAGAACTCACAAAATTTAAACGGACACTTATATAGGATTCAATGTACCTTCTGGAAGAGTTGGGACACCTGCTGCTCCAACTTTTTAATACGGAGCTCATTTATCTGGATGCCTGTGGCTGAATCGCCTCTAATTGAGCACTCCTGCACTGATGTCTCAGCGGGTGGGTTTAAAACTCTACTGCGATGCCGAAACTGTGTCAGAACCTCGTCAATCCGGGGAGTCGGGAGAGGAGCGTCTGTCTGGACCTTCGGCAAAAAGAAACTTAATGAGCTATCCTCACAAGTGTACACTTAAACTAAAAAAGTAACGATACCTTAAGTAAGAGCTTACATACCACTGTCAGTTATCAGAATCTCATAGGATTTATTTATCTGGTTAAAGAAACTAATAGAATATTTTTAAAGATATTGCTTACACCTATCACCACACCCCAAACCTAAATATTAAAGAACGTCCTTGGAGATATACAGTCTCCTCTGAAAGTACTGCAAGGCTAATACGATTGTTTTCGTTATATATACGCTGAAGGCATTAGAGTTCGAGCTCAATATATGAATATGAGACGTCAGAACAGCATTTCAGCTTTCATTACCTGATATTTACATCTAGAAGCATTAAAAACAGCTTAGAACATGGCAGCTTTTGTGGCAGACCACCACTTTTTACGTGAGCAAAAGTAATGGAACAGATCTGAGAATAAATTCCACTACATAACAATAAATATCGGTTGCATATCCCTTCTTTGCCAAAAACCGTCGCATTTTTATTTTGTCTTGCTTTTCTTTTGAGAGATGAAATTTTGATCGGTCATCTCATTTTCATCGTTTGATCTCAAAACCAAACGTGTTCGGCGAAGAGCAAAAGCAATATAATTTCAGACGGGACTGTACTTAAAAGGAAGAAGATATTCACCGGCTCGACGTCGACACTAGTGTCTGTTGAAATTAGAAACTCCAGAAAGTCCTCCAGGCCTGGGACGTCCATTGGGCTCTCATCCCGTGACGGAGTGGGTTTTCCCGACCTATCTTCTCCATCCAGAGTAGAGATCTGTGGCAAGGACTGCAGCACCATATCCCTGTAGCCTATGTAAGAAACGACATGCGTAACACGGGATAAAGTAAAGTAACAGTCATACAAGTTGCACTACAAAGCCTGAGTCTGAGCGTGTGTGTATGAGCACTTGTGCCGTTGTTTCTGTGATTATATATATGTTTAAGTGTAAGTGCATACCTGTAATACAGAAGGAATAAAACAGATCGGGGCAATCAGAAACAAAGTGGTGTGAATGTTTTCTAAATCTTACTGACTATTATAAAAGACCTGACACATGGGACGGCTTTCATAAATAATAAACAAACATCATTTCACAGAACATTTTTCCATATCAATGACCACGGAAGGCATGTCAAAATAAAAACAGATATGGCGCACAAAGCAGTGAGGTTTCAGGAGCTACAAAACAGGAGCTGGCTTTTAATTGTTTTGTTTTTATTATTTTTATTAAAGATCTAAAAGCTTTTGACTGAGTGTGTTTCGACTGATGTGCCACTGGTGTATTATTAAAGTCTTTCTTGTTAAAGGGCAGTAGTACCCTCACTTTTATGTTTCAGTTGCTCCTTGTGTAATCTCAGATGATCCAGCTGATTTTAGATGAGACAATGAGCCAGTTGAGTCACTCGCCTCTCCCAACATGTTATCAGGATCCAACACACTAGCCAGTTGGAAAATAATCTCAGTAGACTAAAGACCAGAAGTGTGAGAAGAGGATGCTGCGCAAGCCTTCAGTTACCCTGGTGGGGTTTGATGAATTTGACTAATAATAGGAGAAAAGTTCCTTTGCAAACCTGGTAGACGGCAGGCAGGATTATCGGCACCGTCCATACTGAGAGTGAGATCTCTCAGGTTGTGCAAACCCACCATGCATTGCAGCAGATGGTTCATGCTGTCCAGTCGATTGCTATGAATCTGGAGGTGTTTCAATTTGTATTCAGTCCCATGCAGATATAAGAGACCTAAGGGGACACAGTAGTGTGCGTCAAACCTCTGATGTTTCACATAACAACACTATGTCAAACATGTGAAACATCATAAAACACAACGTGACCTGTTACCTTACCAGTGAGATCGTTTATTTGATTATAAGCCAAGTTAAGCCTTGTAAGGTTTACAAGTCCATTAAGACCTAAACAAAATAAATCCGGGCATGAGACATGACATTATATTTCAATGTATCTGGCATATAAAGACATATAGGCTCTTTCTGTTCCTCTTGTGATGCTTCCACCTTGTCATGCTGTTGTAGGTAAGAATGCCCATTGAGAAAGCAGCCACCAAGGCGCCCTCGAAAACAGCGGATGTGATTTCGAAAGGTCTCAGATGACGTGGATGTGTGTCGTCACCCTTTGTCTTGACAGTCGATTACAGTGCAGGTTTAAAGATGTGATAGAGGGCTTCAGTGGAACCTCTAATAAACTATAGAGTAGAAAAAATACGTAATGAAGAAGAAAAAAAAATTATATTTGGTAAAGACATTTATTTAACAAACATTAAAATGCATTTAGAAGGGATGTAGGAAATGATAACTGCCAGGCAACAATCAGGAGAGAAGAGAACGTACGAATACGGGTAATAATAGTGAAATTAAGGAAATTACCATGAAATTACCTTGAAATGTTTTTATCAATCAAAGTCAGCTCTCCATCGGCCATGACCAGCTCATCACCTGCTTGAAATAACAACTGACAACTTGATGACATGATGACATGTGTAAACAGACAACCAACCATCAGTTTCTGATTGACCATAAATAAATAAATATTTCACACAGTTATAAATCTATGCAAACATATATATATTTGTATGTACAAAAGTTTAGACACTCATTCTTTAGTTTAATTTTTTGGTTTTCCCACATTTTAGAATAATAATGAGGTCATCTAAACTCTGGACTAACACAAATGGAGCTATGGGAATAATGTTGTGATAAAAAAAAATCCAGAATAATTTAGTATTTTATCATCTTCAATGTAGACACACTTTTCACCAAGAATATTCCAGAAATGTATTCTTGGCGTTTTCTCGACCGATTTCTTGAGGAATTTCCATGCAGTGTTTTTTTAAACAGTATTAAAAGCAGTTCACACCGACGCCGGACTTCCAGAATATTTCGCTCCGAGTCGTGCGTTTAAATTTTTATTTTTTTGTAAATAAAACGTTAGTTTTCTAATGAAAGAAATGAATCTGTTGACACAGTTATATTTTTTACCGATTTCAAACATTTAAACATACAACTTCAGATCAAAAGGTTTAGTCAAATGTCTCCAAACTTTTGACTGGTAGTGTATTGCATGTGTGTAACACACACACACACACACACATACACACACACACACACGTATCTCACAAAAGTGAGTACACCCCTCACATTTTTGTAAATATTTCATTATATCTTTTCATGTGACAACACTGAAGAAATTACACTTTGCTACAATGTGGGGCATCCTCAAACAGAAGGTGGAGCACAAGGTCTCAAACATCCACCAGCTCTGTGATGTCATCATGAGAGGAGTGGAAGAGGACTCCAGGGGCAACCTGTGAAGCTCTGGTGAACTCCATGCCCAAGAGGGTTAAGGCAGTGCTGGAAAATAATGGTGGCCACACAAAATATTGACACTTTAGGCCCAATTTGGACATTTTCACTTAGGGGTGTACTCACTTTTGTTGCCAGCGGTTTAGACATTAATGTCTGTGTGTTGAGTTATTTTGAGGGGACAGCAAATTTACACTGTTACACAAGCTGTACACTCACTACTTTACATTGTAGCAAAGTGTCATTTCTTCATTGTTGTCACATGAAAAGATATCATCAGATATTTACAAAATGTGAGGGGTGTATTCACTTTTGTGAGATACTGTATATATGTATGTATGTATGTGTGTATATATATATATATATATATATATATATATATATACACACACGCATATATTATATATAAATAGCTATAATTAATCGAGCCCCTTTGAAAGCTGATAAGCAGACTGATTTAGTTCAGCAAAGTCTTACTGAGAAAGCAACAGTGGTCAAATATTTGTTTATTAGCTCCATGGTGACATGTTGCCATGGCACTGCTGGGCTGTGCAGCGTTTCCGGTTTGCTAGAGAGCAAGCCATTCATTTCATACTTTTATCATCCATGTGGATTTGTTTTAAAGAATTATAGCCAGTGTTCGTAACAGTGTCTATGTGCAGAACCTCGTCACTGGAGCTGCACTGATATCTTTACTGCAGCATGTGTTCAGACAGCTTTAACAGCGAATGCCGCTAGCTTAGCTTAGCCTAGCCATAATTAACCAGCTAACTACTTTAATAATCGCGCGAGGTGTATTAATAATACGACAGTGGTATATTCAACACCAATGTGCCAATGTTGACATAAATAATTGTGAATAGGTTTAATTAAACCTACCATGCTGTAACTAACTTCATTTAACACTTCGCCGAGAGCTACACACACACATCGCCATGTTACTGTAAAAATTGAACCACCCGCGCCGGGCTGCAGTAAACGTCACTTCCGGTTCTGCATATTTTAAAGCGCGGCTATTATGGGTTTGAAACACGTCTAATTTCGTTTTAAATGTCTCATAGAATAGACTTACATGCGTCCAGGGAATTTTTTTAATAAAATAAAATAAAATAAATAATAAAAACCCTTTAATGTGCTCATAATTTAAATTGTAGCATTACCATTTCCCCCAGTGTCACTAACGACTCCGTAAATGATCCGTTCTAAAGGATTCGTTCTAAACCACTCCTTACAGAGAGCTCTGATTGGTCAGATGTCCCAGCCTGTTTTGATTGGTCTGCCGCTGTTAGCGTGTGTCGAAAAGAAAACGCATATTACCATAACTAGTTTACACAACTGCTTTTTTTGTTTTGTTTTGTTTCTTATAATGAATTGAAACATGGCTACTGACATTACCAAATCATTGGTTTTCTTTTTTTGTGATGCTTTTCCAGGCTTGTATCACAGCTTCTTTGTAGTAGTTGCTTGTTTTGCAGGGGTGTCAAACTACAGCCTAATTAGATGTCAAGGTGGGCCGGGCCAGTAAAATTATAGCATAATTACCTATAAATAACAATAAGTCCATGTTTTCTCTTTGTTTTCGTGCAAAGAAGTACAATTATATTAGCAAAATCTTCATATTTAATGAAACATCCTTTTACAAAACATCATGAAAAACCTCAGATTTCTTAAGACAAACATGTGCTATTCGTTTCTGATTATCATTTACATGTGTGCATTTCAACTGGTCACAGTGTAATAATAAAAATTAAAAAAAAAAAAAAAAACCAGCAGAAGGCGCATTGCTGCCATCTGCTGTTCAGTCTGAGTTCCAGAGTTATGCCGCGTCTTCTACTCTGACTAAAACAGTGCGCCCCTAGCGGATAATTTAGGAATAGCAATTTATTAAACATTTCTAGCTCGTGTCTTTTATGCATATTTTTTTTTTTACTTTCAAATTCATCCTGTGGGCCGGATTGAACCCCCTAGTGGGCCGGTTTTTGCCCGCGGGCCGTACATCTGACACCCCTGTTTTATAGGGTTTCTCTCTTCAGTCTCCTCTTCAGGGCTTTGGCTGAATGTGTGTTGTGATGACGTCAAAAAATGACGAAAAATTGCAACCTCCTGCAAGTATTTAGGAGGTTTTTGTTTGTTTGTTTGTTTGTTTTTTGCTTTAATTTCTGTGAACACAAAATCCTGGAGGGACTGGTTTTGGGTCACTGCTGCATGATGAAGTTCCTCCCAATTAGATTTGATGCATTTCCCTGTAAATTGGAAGGTAAAATGTTTATGTAGATTGCTGAACTAATTCTGCTGCTACCATTGTGTGTTACATCATCAACAAACATTATTGAGCCTGTTCCAAAAAATTGTCATTTAAGCCCAAGCAATGACACTACCTCCACTGTGCTTTACTGATGAACTTGTATATTTTCTTTCTCCACACTTTGGCCTTTCCAACACTTTGGTAGAGGTTAATATTGGTTCCACAACTTTTTTTTGCTCATTTCTATTTTTTTATTGTTGCAAATTCCAATCTGGCTTTCTGATTCTTACTGCTGTTGAGTGGTTTGCATCTTGTGGCATGGAATCTATATTACTACTCTTGAAGTCTTCTTTGAACGTTGGATTGTGATACCTTCATCCCTGCCCTGTGCATGTTGTTGGTAATGTCACTGACTGTTGTTTCTGGGTTTTTATTCACAACTCTCACAATATATCTGCTACCAGCTGCTGTTGTTTTCCATGTCTGTCCCATTCGGTGTCTGTTGTTCAGTACACCAGTCCATCCATCCATCCATCCATCTTCTATACCGCTTACTCCTTTTCAGGGTCACGGGGAACCTGGAGCCTAACCCAGGAGCATTGCGCATAAATGCTCGCAGGGCAAAAGTACACCAGTGTTTTGTTCATAACTAATAACAGTACCTCCCAATAACCAATTAATCAACCAATAGTCCATCCATCTTCTACTGCTTACCCCTTCTTCAGGGTCGCGGTTTTTAAATGATACTGAATGAAAACATAACACTCAAAGTTAAATATTGCTGAACTTTATTACAACAATAAACAATACTGACTGTTAAGTAGTAACAGACTGATAAGTATACCCTTCCTACTTCCACAGTCATTAAGAGAGAAATTAGCAGCCAGGTGTTACTAATGAAATGCACAAGATTAGTTAATCGCCAAGAAGTGTGACTACTTCTATAAAATCAGAAAAGCAGTTTGGTGTTCTGGAGCACTCAGGAGTGTGTCTATATCATGCAATTGTTGTTGCTCATCAATCTGGGAAGGGTTATAAAACTGTCTCCAAACAATTTGAAAGTCACCATTCTGCTGTAAGAAGGCCAAAAGGAGAGCCTTCAGCAGTTACTGGAAATGTTTAGTTGCAGTTATCGCTGCTCAGTGGGGTCACATCAGATACTGAAAGGTTTACATACTTTCGCCACTCACGTATGTGTAACATTGAATCATTTTCCTCAATAAATAAATTGCCAAGTATAACAGTTTTGTTTCATTTGTTTAATTGGTTTCTCTTTGTCTATTTTTGGGACTTGTTTTAGAATGTGATGATGTTTTAGGTCATATTTATGCAGAAAAATAGAATATTGTAAAGAGTTCACAAAAAAGTTTCGGGCAACACCGTAAATCTTACGAATTCCCGTTCTTTCACACTTTTTGGTGGCCCAGGATGGTTTATCCCTCCAACACGTGGCTGACTGATGGTTCATACAGGAAAATTACGCATTTATGCAACCCAGTGTGACACTTTTAAGATTGAAGAATACTTTGGACAAGGTTGAAATTATGTCACCACATTTTAGGAAGTCCTGTTCCGATGAAAATGTATATTACAACAATGATACAGCATATTGTGGCAGTTGTAAAGGTGAAGAAGACTTTCTGCAAGGACACATTATCCTAATTTTTAGAAAGATTCTGATCATTCATAACATGGACACAACTTATGCATAACTGTAACCAAATCATGACATCAAAAACGTTGAACTGAATATTGAACCCAAACTGAGAATATTTCAAAATATGTTTATTAAAGAGCAGACTTCGGGGCTTTGTGATTTGTGATACCATTAGGAGAAATAAATATCGAGACACCTTTGTTTTGGCTATTTAATATACTTCTAATGTTTAGAAGCACATTATGTACATATGTATATATATATATATATATATATATATATATATATATATATATATATATATATATATATATATATATGTATATATATATGTGTATATATATATATATATATATATATATATATATATATATATATATATATATATATATATATATATATATATATATATACACACATAAAATATACACACATGCACGGATGTCTTTTAACATTGTACTTAAATATGAAAAAAAAAGTATGGATTCATAAGCATAAACAAAGATATGTTTAAAGAAAATGAGTAGGAATAAGTATCTGAGCTCTATATTTAAAAAGACATACATAAAGGTTACATACAAATAAATCGAGTACTAGATATATATGTTCAGGCCTCATGCCTACAGCCAAATAATAATAGAATATAATATTTATAACAACTGATTTCTTAGTATCTTAAAATGTTATATGTGCTAATTTATTAATTCAGGAGATCTATCAGCAAGATAAGCAAGAACGCTAGTGAAACTAAATGTCTAGAAGAATGGTGTGTTGGTGTTGTCAGACTGAGACAGTGACATGTATATTAACATACATTTGCAAGACACTCCAGTAAAGCTAACTTCATAACATGAGTATAGTCATAAAATACATTAATACATGTGATTAATACAAAACTGAAATCATTTTCAGCAGCCACACTATTTTGATGTAAAACATTTTATTCATGCAGTAAGTGATATATAAAAAATAATAATTGCATTTTCAAAGGGATGTAATGAAATATCATTCACAATTTAAACATAGTTGGTGTATTGTAAATTCAGAATGTTTTGTTCTGGCTTCATTACCAGGAGGTCTATGTTGACCTGAACACTTTAGCATGTTTGTGAGTTCCTTTTTTTTAAACACTACAACTGGGTTGAGTGTTTAAAGCTTTTGAGATAATGGCATGTCCTCTTATTTCTTATAGTGACCCAGATATCCCCTCAGGAAATCCTCGAGTCTTGGGACCTGGTACTGCGGCGCTACATTGGTGTTGCTGGCGTCATCACCACTTTCCAGCTCATCCTTGGGTTCCTCAGCTGTCTTTCTGTTGTCTTTGGGTTCTGCACGGCGCAGACGGCAATTGTAGTCAATCTCAGGATCACAGTCAGGGTGGGGTAAAATGATGCCATCCTGCATGTTTTTGACTGCCGCAGTGGAAGCCAGAGGGGAAAATCTGCTACAGCTGGGATCATATGGATGGCATTCTGGTGTGGTACCAGAAGCACTGGACTTCGCTTGTTGGCTAATCGGGAATGGTTTCATTAGAGCAGCTAGGTGGTAGGGAGTCAGCTGGCCTTGTGGCACATACTGCAGCACAGGAGTCTTGTGTGTGACCAGCCTGTTGGCAGTGAGTGGGTTGCAATCCTTTTCAAACAGAGGATTGCAGTACTGTTCCTTAGGAGCCTTCTCTGCACTTTGGGCAGCTGGGGCTATATTACTGACGCAGAGAGGGTCAACAGCCGGGTTACAGTGAGGGTATACATGATACAGACTTGATGGAGTCTTGGCTACCATTGTGGGCCTGCAGTAAGGGTCTTTACTAGGGTCACATCCCAGGTAGGCATTGGAAGGCACTGGGGTAAGTGCAGGTCTATAACCATAAGCAGCACGTAAGTGATACTGCAAGCACTCGACATCAGATGGACTGCAGATCCGGAGCAGCTCAGCCCTCTTTTCACTTGAGAGAAAAGGTTCCAACGCTGAGGCATAGTAATGATGTCCAGATGGAGTTTTTATGGGAGTGGGGAGAAGAAAGGGACTGGGAGATTTAACTGGAATAGGAGCAGGAGGAGGCTCCTCAGGTGCTGCTTGAGGACCAACAGAAAAGATACAGTAGGGATCAAGATATGGATTACACACATTCACTGGCGCTTGCTTCAGGGCAGCTGGCATAACAACCTTAGCTGTGGGCTTGCTTGTGTACTCTGGAATGCAGTCAGGGTCATCTGATTTAGCACAGGCTTGTAGACCTCACTCAGGTGGGTGAGGTAATGTTTGTAGGTATTGTCCCCCTCAACTCGATGCTTATTCTGCAGGTAGATCAAGTACAGCTGGTCCAAATTCTCAATCTGTAGACGTGAACACAGAGGTGAATGGCTCTTAAGAGTGAGAGTGATTTGTGCCTGACAACAATCTTAAAACATCAGCACTATCAGCTGATTTATGTATTGTATGAGATTACTCACTCCCTCCTGGTTATGGGTGTCCATGTAGTACTTGTACCAGGCCCAGAATTCAGGCAAGCGTTTGTAATGAGCAACAGCATTCCTCTTATTGCGTGCCAGTTTCTTCAGGGCTAACAAGCTGGCTGGCTTCTCTTCAGCAAACTCAGCTACTGAACCCACAAAGAGATCGTTTATTAACTGATTCATCGCATTGGCATCAAATGCAAATATGACGGCAGTGATGGCATCCATGATGTTTAGGGATAAAACATGATCCTGTGTCTAAAATATTTCTATATAACGAGATATGAATCGATCAATATTAACTAATATTGATCAGTCACTAATGACTCCACATTGAGGTTTAAAACAGCCACTCACCTTCTTCCCTTTCTGGATGTCCTACTGGACCAGCCCCAAGAAAATCTGCCAATCATTAAAAAACAAAATGGATCTGTTAGGAACCAGATGTGCCATGTCTCAAAGGAGGGAAAATGCTGATCCACTAATATGCAATTACAAGCAAGAACTTTCCCTGTTTGTGAACCTGCGCCTACAGATTAATGTTCTATTCCCCTACACAGCATTGTTAGAAGGGGATTATTGCAAGTGTGGCTCCCTACAAGGGCACCCGTTAAACTACAAAGGCGCACAGACTGTGAGCCTGAAGGCTGCAACTTTAATTGCCGTGCTGTTGTAAAAGAAGATGAAGGGGGACAAAATGGTCTGTACAGTTAACATTATGACATTAAGTGTACCATACGTCTGCACCCCCCAGTCAGTCCCTTCAGATCTTTATGGCTTGGAGGAAAAGCATAATCAGCTGATCATTAGAAGACTTCTGGGGCATATTGTTTACATTAAAGAAATGCATCTTCAGTACAACACATGAATAGCATATTATACGATAACAAACAGCATTTTTTATACATAGTTTAAGTATGAAGTGTTGAATAATATCAGTAAAGAAAGATGCATTACTATGAGGTTTGTCCTTACTTGGCATTAAGATGATTACAAGCACAATACCAGCAAACAGCAAGGACAGCTTGATTCGGGCCATTTTTCAGCTCCTAGGAATGAACCATTTAGAGTCAATGAAGTGTAGAATACAGAAAAGAAGATGTCTATAATCCGGACTAAGTGCTTATACACCATGGATAATTTCTTCAAGGTTATTATGACAATGTGAAAAGTTTCAAATTAAAAAATAAATTTAATGTGAAAAGAGCAAAATTCTACTTACTATGGAATAAATTTTTGAAAATGCAAACAATTTTAATAATATTTGCCCGGATTTAGAGAGCATGACAAAAGTATATATTTACATATTTAATCATATAGCCTAGTGAAATAAGCAACAGTATCAATATGGAAGTTGAGGTTTATTAACTCATTCCAATTTTCTAACCTTGCTCTAATTTTCTTCACTACCAGTAGGAAGAGTTTAAATTTTCACATCAAATACAACAATTTATTTAATGTGCAATGCTAGTGGGACAAATTGGTGGCTGATTTACAGATTTGATATCATCACCCACTAGAGATATTTGACTATTTAAGTATTAGCGATAATTTGACCATAATTTGTTGTTGATATACAACAAGAAAAGTATGGTCCAAGTACAGAGTCCTGTGGCATACCATAAACAATATTATGTATTTAAGTTAAATATGTATCAATTTAAGACATTTAGAGGGGCCAGTCGAGTTTCCAAAATTATTCAAAGATATAATTTGTTTGATATTTTCAAAAACAACAATAAATTCCAGAAGTACTATGAAGAGTATTATTGAATATTATTGAAGGAGATCATATATCTCTATATTATAGTGTAAAATAACTGAACATCTAGGTGTATAGATTATCTGTGGTAAGGGTTTGGCAATATTTGTAGTGAGTTCAATTGAAAATACATTGGCACGAGTTTATACAGTAATTTGACAAGGAATATCATGGAACGTTCTTCAAAAGAGTGTCGCAATTGGATGTTGAATGCAAATGGAAGAAATTGCTAACTGCAAAAGTGATTTGCAAAACTAATACAAAAATCTTTACTCTCTATCTGTGCAAACAGATGTATTGAAATTGAATTTGCCATTCAATCATAGATGTAATACAGATTTCTTAAAGAATGCATTCAATGCTTGTACCTAAAAGTTGTGGTGCATGGACTGCATTCTTACCTGATTCAGCCCAAGTGGTCTAAGCTCCTTGCAGGCAAAGGGGAATGTAATTAACTCTATATCCCAGCTCTCTTCTCCCCTGAAGACCCTGTGGGCAGTGAAGAGCAAGATTTTTAAGGAGGTCCATGATCATTAAAAATCAGAAAGGCATGGCATATGGTAGGGGGTTGCTTCAATCCTCAGTGGGATTGGTCCACACAAAACAAACTCAGCAACCAATCCAGGTGCTGTAACACTACCTGGCAATGCTGAAGGTACATAAAAATAATAGAAGAAAGTCCAGATTGATGAATTGGCTGTTGTTTAGACATGCCACGTGTTGTTACTCTCTAAACTCATGAATTTGGGCTCTAATAAAGATATATTACATGGTCAAATCTTCTATGTGTAGATTATTATAAGGCCAGTCCTTCTTCCAGGAGTACCTTGCTTTGTGTGACAATATGTATGCATGTACCTGTATGATGGAACAACACAAAAATGATTGATAAGTTTCAAAAGTACTAGTTAACCTTAATTGTAGAAAAAGCGGTATGTTAGTTGTGATTAGGTAATCATTCACATGAATTCATGTTACACTGAGTCAACAGCACTGTATGAAGATACAACAGTTAAATACAACATGTAAACCATTTATGTTGTGGGTTTCACCACTTATCCCATGGAGGCGGTTCCTTGTTGCACTTCTTTTTGGTTATCATTTTATGCCACTGAAGTATTTTTTAATGCAATCACATTTTGCTGCATAATAGCTCATTATGTGTTGCTTGTTTTATCTGTATCATTAAAATTTTTTTAGTTTGAAGTATCCTTTCAATAGAAGGATGTAGAGAAGTGGAAGAAAACGGAAGAACCCAGAGAAAACTCCTATGGACTTAGGGAGAACATGAGAAACTCCACACAGAAAGAAAGAGGAGCTCAGGATCGATCCGGGCAACTACACTCTTGAGAAAATAAATAAATAAATGGGCCAGTCCCAAAATGGCAAAAATATTATGCTTTTAGTGATCTAAACAAAAATTTTTGGTCATGAAATTAGCAAGAATTAAACAAATAGATAAAGCAACTTAGTATGGGATTACGATAGTATAGGTAACTTAGCTCTTCCTATTGATTTCCTATTGACTCCAAACATTTGAATTAGCTGTAAATGTACTGTAAACGAAGTTTCCCTGTTAACTTTTCCCCAGACAGTTAACTACAGCAAAAGTAAACGAGTAAATAGTGGCACAGGAGGTCTCAAGAGTGCGTTTGTTTCATTCTTGCAAATTTTCTGACCTGTGATTTGTTGTTGAGACCATTAAAATCTTAATATTTTGTATTCTGGGCTCGACCCCTTTTTTTTGCCCAGGAGTATATACACTACATACTGCACTATCACAGGTTTTTTTTTTTTTCCAAATTAAATAATAATCTCTTACAGCAAACCAAATGTTGCTTCATGTAAAAATTGACAAAAGAAATCTAATACATATGCTGTACGAAGTTTGAGGTTTCATTGATTTTTATAGGCAGTTCACTGTCACTGATATACAGCCTGCAATACAGTGTCTTATTTCAGTTTACCTACAATTTAAATGAAAAAAATTAATCAACATACTGTATATCACATAGGAATACTTCACAAGACAAGAAGTTAAACATTAAAATGTGACACTGTAGACCTAGAAGACACGTGGAAATGTTTGTTTAGCGCAATAGTGGGAGGACTCTTTACATAGTATTTTGCTGAAGATTCATCATCTGTCATCATCTGTTGCCAGTTGGATCAGCTGCTCTGCTATCCTGTATATAATTACGTTGAAAAATATGCAGAAAACAGGTGTCTTTTTTTTCCTGAATGCAAACCTGCAATCCAGCCTGGAAGCAGTCAAGTGCACATAGATAATATAGACTTATAATTTTAACCTAACTCACGAAATGAAATGCCAAAGATTCTCAGAGCTGTGAAACATCTGGAACCAAAGAAGACTTGAAGACTAATAAAACATTTCTGCATCGTTCATCTCTTGGCTGCTGAACATGTTGTTCGATTTGTTTAAAGAAATATTACCATCTACTATGAAATGCCTACACCAAATATTTTTTTCATAGATGCAGTTATGAAAAAATATAAAAACTGTTTCAAGTAGAACACGGAAACAAAAGCGAATGAAAGTTGGTAGACAGAAATGTGAGGGGGGATTCTGCTGTCACGAACTAACTCATGCCCCCACATCAGCGTAAGTTGGGCTAGGTTTGTGTGATGTAACTATACTAGCAGCAATGCAGTAAGTGCACACCCAGTGGAATTCTTTATTTATACATTCTTTGATATGTGATATTACATTTACATTTGTCTATTTTGTTACTATTTTTAGTAGATGTTATCTGTTATGTGCAGTATTTGTCAGTGGAGCTAATATAATAATTTCAATATGCAGTTTTGCATGTGTCATCTGTGCAAATGACAAAGAAAAGATTTTGAGTTTATTTGTTTGTTAGTCTTTATTAATCTTCTTGAATATAATTTCACCTATTCTACAATTTTACACTTAGATCAGTAGATAGCGAGTGAGTGTTCAGATTAGTGGTTATATTTTTAGCTGTGTCAGGAAAAGTAATCTTTGAGGTGAGATATGAGATATTAATTATTTGAGCCATTTCAGCGTCTAAAATAACCAGTGCTATTGGTGATTTTAATAGAAATGCCAATTAAAAATGCTATTTCCCTGGTGGTAGAACACCAGAACACCTGAACGTATAAAGCAGTAGGAAGATTTTATTCAATAAGTAAAGAATTCATTATGTATAGACATGCAATTAATACAGGTCACTATGGCGCTTATTATTATTATATATATATATATATATATTTTTTTATCTCAGGTGAATATTCTGTGAAGCCAAACTCTGATTTCTGTGTCCTCAAAGATTTCTGTCTCAAGTCTTTACAATACTTCAACTGATTGATTCTTGTGTAAAGTCAGCGGCAGGAGCAGTGGGTCAAAATAGTATCAGTAATAAAACTTGGCTTCTGTGGGCTCCCTCGCAATATGTTTGTGGAATGTCTGTTTTTAATTTGTCAGGTCGGAGGTAATAACACCATAAAAACTGTCCTGCAATGCCATAGCCCTTAAAAAAAACACATTCCATTGACAACAAAACAGTATACTTTTTCCCAGATGGATTCAGCATAACTCCACTTGTAATTTAGTCATCATCATTATAAGAGTTATAATAATCGTTATTCCTTTTCTCCCAGTGACAAAAAATGAAAGGAATGAATAATACAAGGAATGAAATGAAAAATACAAAGGAATGAAAAGTATAGAGGAACCACTACAACTACTGCCACTACTGCTACTACTATTACTACCACTACTACTACCACTACAACTATTACCACCACTATTACTACTACTACCACCACTATTACCACTACTAGTACTACTACCACTATTACTACTACTACCACTACTACCACTACTACTACTACTACTACTATTAATAATACTACCACCACTACTACTACTACTACTACCACTACTACTACTATTACTACTACTATCACCACTACTACTACTACTACCACCACTACTACTACTACTACTACTACTACCACCACTACTACTACTACTACTACTACTACACTACTACTACTACTACTACTACTACCACCACTACTACTAGCACTACTACTACTACTACTACTACCCACCACTACCACTACTACTACTACTAGCACTACTACCACTATTACTATTACTATTACTACTACCACTACCACTACTACTACCACCACTACTACTAGCACTACTACTACTACTACAACTGCTACCACTATTACCGCTATTACTACTACTACCACTACAACTATTACCGCTGCTACTACTACTACTACCACTACTACTATCACTACTACCACTACTACCACCACTACTTATAGAAAAATGCATAATAAAAGAGAAATAAAGTATGAGAATAGGATGTGGAAAAAGAAGAATAAAAAACAAAACATATGTTTCAGTGGTCAAATATGGATATTCAAGATATTGTAAAAAGGATTATTTTAAGGATTTGATATCTTTCTTTTGTCTTTAATTTATTTTATTCATTTTCATATGATTTATTTACATGTGATTAATTTTCATGTGATTCATTTACTAATGTGCTTCTCTTTAAATCCAGTTTTAGACTGTAATATTACAAAGTTCTTTCCAGATTATTATTGCTACACTGTATGAGTTAACCCCAGTAAAACTGCCTGAATTATATAATATAATTTGTTTAAATCCTCTAAAAACAGATTTGCAATTAAATAACATTACATCTTTCAAAGCATTGGCATGTTTTGTTTACTCTCAATGCAACGACAATATCTTCAATCAAAATCCAAATTCTTTAGAGCTGGAAGGCCGAGTGCAAAAAATTAAAATAAAAGAAGAGCAAAAAAGACTCCGCTGTGTAGGTGATGCAGTTCACCCCGATATCAAGAGTTTAACATAGTCTCCTGCTTCCTCCGCTGAAATAAAATCCTTCTGAACACCGTTATATGTAATGTGAAGCCGAGCTGGGTGAAGTATTCCATAGCGAGCTCCCTCAATACCACGAAGTTGACACCGAACCTCGTTAAATGCGGCCCAGGCTATCTTGGTCATATAGTCAGGGAAAACGGAGATGGTCAAATCCCTCACTTTAATCCGCTGGAGCTCTCTCGCACAGCGTAAAATGTCAACACAGTCACTGTGATGGTGGAATCTGCACACAAAAGCTCGTGTTCGTTCACCAGACTTGGGCTTCGGTTGAAGGGTCATGTGGGACCGGTCCAAAACCGGCTCCTTCTCCAGACCAAACGCCTCTTTAACAAGGCCGCTACAGCAGCAGTTGTACAGGTGTCAGCACCCTCTGGAACTCTGACTATCCTAATGTTATTACTACCATTGCTACTACCACTACCACTACTACTACCACTGTTACTACAACTACTATTACTACTACCACTACTATTACTACTACCACTACCACTACTACTACCACTGTTACTACTACTACTATTACTACTACCACTACCACTACTATTACTACTACTACTATTACTACTACCACTACTACTACTACTACCACTACAACTACTACTACACTACTACTACTACTACTACTACCACTACCACTACCACTACTACTACTACTACTATTACTACTACCACTACCACTACTATTACTACTACCACTACAACTACTACTACCACTGTTACTACTACTACTACTACTATTACTACTACCACTACTATTACTACTACCACTACTACTACTACTACTTCTACTACCACTACTATTACTACTACTACCACTACTACTACCACTGTTACTACTATTATCTTTCTTGAGTATTTGTGAGTTTGTTTTTTTGTTTGAATCATGTGTCCAAAAAGGTGACCAGATTTCGCCATCCAACTGGGATAGTAGATAGTAGATGGGCTCTATTCACTGAGACAAGAACAGGTTTTAATCCATAAGATTTGGAGTCCAGTTGTAGACTTATAACCAACCAGGTGGATGCCAGCAGTAAAAACAAGCCAAGGGAGACCACTGATGTGGCTTTTAAACTGTTATGCTGTAACATTCAATAAGTTATGCTCATAATATAGAAGAAAAGTGGATGACAGGACACCTGTAGCTCCAACCGGATAGCTACATACTGTGTTATACATAATGTAATGTCATAATGTAGACTTACATTCAAAGATAGAGAGTCACGAATGATGGTGATGTTGATAGTGACTACACTTCACTATGAGATCTTGTTGGAAGATCTCTGCTAGCATACACACCACAGGCAATTGCTGCGGGAATGAGATGGGAAGCCTAGCCTTACCTTAAATCTCATTCAAATGCAGCAATGAAATGTTTTTATATTGAATATAGAAAGTTGTCTCTTGGAGAAATTCACTATTTTAGCCAATCGAAGGATCAAATATCAAAAATGATCATATAGTCCATATAGACTGCACTGGCTCCCAGTAAAATTTCATATAGATAATAAAATGCTAGTAATGCACTATAAAGAACTAAATGTTTTAGTACTTTATAGAGCATTATACCCCCCACCCCAAGCTATGGAAAAGCCTTCCTATTAGTGCCAATTATGGTTTAAAAAGCTTTTCTCTTTGGCAAAGACTCAGATCTGGGTGGTTCATGGGTATAGACAGTTTCATTAATACACATCCACCAAGGTTTGTTGACGGTGGAGTAGCGAGATGCTTTATGTCCCAGAAAGAATTGATTCCTGTGTTAATTTCTGTCTCTCCTTCTCTTCCTTTTAGTTATGCTGTCATAACTAGTCCTGCTGATGTACCTACTTACACTCTGATTGCAATGTGCACCCCTTTAAACCATTACAGGACAAGATCATACCAAATAATCTATCTTTCTTTCTCTTTCTTTCTCTCTCTCTCTCTCTCTCTCTCCATATAACTTGACTGTGGCATGATTGTTCGTGACAGACAGGCTGGAGTCGGAACACACAGCGCATTGAAGCTTGCTGCGTATGGGGCTATGTAGCCACAGACTAGTCAGAGAGCCCATGCAGACCTTTGCTCACCGCCAAAAGTGCCTACAGTGGGCACGTGAGCATCAGAACTGGACCATGGACCAGTGGAAGAAGGTGGCCTGGTCTGATGAATCACATTTTCTTTTACATCATGTGGATGACTGGGTGCGTGTGCATCGCTTACCCGGGGAAGACAAGGCACCAGGATGCACTTTGGGAAGAAGGCAAGCTGGTGGAGGCAGTGTGATGCTCTGGGTAGTGTTCTACTGGGAAACCTTGGATCCTGGCATTCATGTGGAAGTTACTTTGATACGTACCGCCTACCTAAACATTTTTGCAGTCCAAGTACACTCCATCATAGCAACAGTTTTCCCTAATAGCAGCGGCCTCTTTCAGCAAGATAATGCTCTGTGCCACACTGCAAAAATTGTTCAGGAATCCTTTGAAGAACATGACAAAGAATTCAAAGTGTTTACTTGACCTCTAAATTCCCCAGAACTCAATCCAATCGAGCTTTTGTGGGACATGCTGGACAAACAAGTCCAATCCATGGAAGCCTCACGTCACAGTTTACAGGACTTAAATGATCTGCTGCTAATGTCTTGGTTCCAGATACCACAGCACACCATCAGAGGTCTTGTGGAGTCCATGCCTTGATAGGTCAGAGCTGTTTTGGTGGCACAATAGGGATCTACACAATATTAGGCAGGTGGTTTTAACATTATGGCCGATTGGTGTAGTTTCACTTGCTCAAGTGTCATTTTTTGCAGTGAGATTTTCAGATAAGGATTCAATGAGGAACCATTAACTGTTTAAATTTATTTATTTTTTTTTTACTTTGAGGAATTGTATCGAATTTCACAGATAGGAAAACCACCTTCTGTCAACATATTCAAGATTAATGATCTGCCTTATTGATGGTTTAATCATACGTGTGTCTCTCTGTCTGTCTGTTTTACACACTAAACTCAGAAATCTGGAATCGCATGCTGAGCAGGCCTGTGTTGAATCTGTGTGGCATATGGTGTGTTGTTGCTGTGGTTTTGGCCTCAGGCCAGTTACCGCACCACATTGCAAATCTCATTTAGCAAAGAGATGTGATGGTTTCGGGCCCAGTAAAAGCAACTCCTACTGTGTCTGAAGCAATAGTTTTGTTTAGAGGATCAGCAATGGCAGCAGGTTTTCCTAAGAGCCTCCACAAGCCTCAATAATTGATTCAGTGTGTTGTGTGGCTCTGACACTCACTGATATGCTACACAGTAGCCCAAGCTAAACTGAAAGGAAAACTTCTATTGTAAAATAATAATAATAATAACAATAATAATAATAATAAGTTGTTAATCACATATATGGATATTGGTTGTTTAAAGTTGTATAATATTGAGTAACGTAAACATTATTTTTATTGGTCATTTAGTTTAACAGACAAAAAAAACAGTGCGTTCAAGCTCATAATAATAACCAGGAAACCATTCAAACTACATAATTGGACCTCAAGAACCACTACTCTAAAAGTGAACTGAAACTATACCACATGCACTTTAACAGGAAAATAATACATACTAAAGGTAAAAAAAATTATAATAATAATAATAAAAGATGTAAAGAGATGTACCATTGGTGATTCCAATTAAAACATGTTATTTCTGAGAGTGTATACACTCTAACGTACACAATATTTGGCAAATAGGTCATAAACTTTAACAAGATTGTGGAATATCCTCATACAAGAATGGATTGTCTCTACAATCAGGTGTAGTTTCAAACCATTCATCAGTAACCGCTTTATCCACTCAGCGTCATGGCAAACCCAGCCAATCCCATGAATATTGAGTTAAAAGTTGGAATGCGCCCTGGATTGGACATCAGTACATCGCAGGGCATACATTCACACCTAAGGCCAATTGAGCATAGTGAACCCACCTACAAGCACGTTTTTGTGAGCTGAGAGGAAACCATAGACCTTGACCTGTGCAGCTGCATCACTGTGCCAATGATGTTAATAATTTAACATTATTATGTTTTAACAGAATGACATCTCAGTTGGGGGCAAGTTTAGTGAAGTAAATACAGCGTAGTTGTAAGTCAGTTGCACCGAGAAGCTTATGTCGCCCCCTGTCTGCCAAACAGCGGATAGAGCAAGTTAGGAAAACATCTTATTGAATTAGATAAAAAAATAAATTCATTCATTAATTTTTTTTTTTTTTAAGCTGCTCCGTTTTACATACTCTTCTAGTACGGCTGTATCCTGCAAACATCCCCAGAGCACAGGCAAGACACAGCTGACTTTAAATCTTCATATTTTAATCACATTTTTAAGATTATTTACATACAACTATATGTTTATGTTCTTTCATTCTGACACACAATTCACACAGGCATATAAGGCAATCATATGTATGTGAAGTAATCTATCAGGAGAGAAGAAAGGAATAAATAGTACATTCTTATACATTTGGAATCACACTGACATTGAAACAAATAATTTTTTGGATAATGTTCATAATAATCACATTAGAAAAGCCCATAGAGTCATAGTGTTACTAGAAGAGTTTAGGTTGCTTACATTATTTCATAGTACATAGTACATTTAGAAAGTGATTTTAGATAGACATAAAGTACCCTTACAGAATAATGACCTATAGAACCCTCCGTGCGGTGGATATAAAGAGAAGACAAATAGGGCCAAATGTTATTTCTATTTGGAACAAAATGCAACCAAATCATAAAAAAAATTGTCCATAATTGTCTAAATAAAAGTGGAACAGAAGATGTAGCAGGAACACACCTACAGTTGTCTAATCAGCTAATCATGTGACAGCAGTGCAGTGCAAAAAATCATGCAGATGCTGCCACATGATTGGCTGGTTAGATAACTGCATGAATGTGCAGGTGTTACTTTGGGCAAATAGTAATTAAAAAAACTCAAATAAGTTCAGCTCAGTGTCAGCGTGCTCTGATGACTAGTCACATGGCTCTATAAATAAGGTGCAAATACAAATAAAAGGATTATTCATGCAAAGTCTTGTATTGAGACATCCAGGTCCAAAACAATGCTTAATTAAAAAAATAATAATAATAATAATACAAAGCCTAAAAAAAACTAAATAGGCAACATAGCTATCTGCTTGAGCTACAGATGAATAAATGGTTACATTATAGTTATTCATGTGGAACCCCTACTAATTTTTTGAGAGGCCTTGTCTCTTTGGCCGGGTATATTATCAGGAAAGAAGGCGCTGAGAGGAGATGATCTGCACATCACTCACTAACTTTAATAACAAGTTCGTTTGGCAGCTACATAATGAGAATCGCCCTCTAATAACTGAAACTATCCTCTGTTAAGTTGGCACCCCATATGAAAAGAAATGAAATCATTTCACAGGTTGAACTGGTTTATGTGGTGAAAAATGGTTTATGTTGGTGTTTTGGTTTTTGAGATATTACAGTATTATGTCTGAGAGTGAGGTCACTGTGAATTGAATGTGTAATATATAAACAAAATCAGGCAAAAACTGTTTGTATAGTACAAACATTTGACAGTAATTTGTTTAGATACTGATTTGGTTTGAGTGAGTTGACTGGGGTTTAATGTATTGCAACGTCACTCTTGGCTGTAGTTTTACATTGAAATATAGCCATTATAATTTCTCAAAAACCGAAAAAAAAAATACAAACAAATGTTTTAGATCACAAATAACAACAAATGATAAATGACAAAAGTTTTTATAGAATTTATTTTAAAATGGGGACCAGGTCTTTAGGGTGGGTAAATGAAGATGAAAGAAACCGAAAATATCGAACACTCATTCCCACCTTTGTACGTTATTGTACAGGAAGCGTCCTTCCTGTATGTATTTGGAATTTACTGCAAGGTGATTTAATTGAAACATTTTAACATTTAAAATAACAAAAAAAAAAAACAACAACAATGATGGAATACGGTCATTAATCTGGACCTTCCCCAGTCTCTAGGACTGTTTTCTACTCACACTTCTGCCCCATTGCAAACATTAGGTCATTACTGGTGCCCAAGCAGTTTGGAGAAAAAGCCAGCATTTTTGGCATCTTTGGACTGTGGCTCACCACTCACTGTCTCCAGATCCAGCTCGCCCTCCAGATGTTCAAGCTCAGACTGATCTAGCAGCTCAAAGTCCTCAGCCTCGCTGTCTGTGTTGTCAGCAATCGCTGACTCCAGCCGCTCTTGTATGGCAGCAGTGACTGCGGCTGTGATGGCGTTCTCGGCCGTCTTCTGAAGAAGTCCCAAAGCTTGAGTCACCGCAGCGTCATCCCCCACACCCGTCCCTCGAGCCTCTCTGTGCCGGGAGATAGACGCGGTGGGCAGGCCGATACTCAAGTCCTCATCATCCCCGTTTGTCCCTGCGCCATTATCCAGGGAAGGAAATTCAGTAAGGCCACCGGAGAACACCTCCTCCTCACTGCGACGATCTAAATCTAAATAAGAGGAAAGCAGAAAAAAGTGCAAGATCGAGTTCATCAAGTGCCAGTTCTGCCATGCCCTAAAGGGCTAACCCTGCTTTCACTCGTTGGTCTAGGATTAGCGCTAGTGGACATTCTTTTGTTTTAGACAAAACCACCTATCTGACCATAAATCAAAAAATAAATGTATTTTTAAATACACTAAAAATAGATGTATTTGTATCAAACAGTTCCCTGTAAATAAATAAAAACAAAAACAAAGAGAAACTACTTATTAAACTGCTTATTATAAACTGATTTTGTTCAGTGCTGGATACTTCCAGTAATTAGGCAGCATGGCCAATTTCACTGGCTGGCTCTGCGACTAGGAACAAGTATCTGAAACCTAAAACATGGGATGTTTCACAGTGTGGGAAAAACAAGTGTACCACCATTTACATGCAGCTAAACTCAACTTTCTCCACATCGCTCACCCCGTCCACTTGCCACTAATATTAATTCTACCATCGGTCTTGATAGATCATACTCCACATGAGTGACACGGCAAAGTATTTTAGAAGACCGAAAAAGATCTAATTTACAGCAAGAAACTAAACACTAATGGATAAGAATTAAAAGGCAACAACGGACTCCGTTCAGTCATGTTAGTTGCTTATCCAGACCTTTGTAAACAAGAAATTTTATTTAACTGCAAGAGCATGTTGGCGTGATGCCGTGTGTGTGTGAAAAGATGTGAATACACAATCAAGGCACAACTCAATCTAACTTGATATAAGAGACTGAAAGGACAGACAAGCTCACCCTCCGAGTTCTCTGTCTGAGGTGTGTGTCCTTCTGATAAGTTAAAGGTGCCGTTGTCTGTCCACGTTACTTCAGAGACTTCTGTGTCTGATACGGACAGCTCCCGACACACCATGGAGTCCAGCTAAAAGAAAGCTTCCGCATTAGTTCCCCTCTCAATTCATATTCAAAAGGTTGCCAAAAAGCAAACTAAATAAAAGTTTGCTCACCTTAGGGAACATTGAGGACAGATCGGCTTCGATGCTTTCTTTCTCAGCCTCTGCTTGCAGCAATCTTTTTTCTGGGTTAAAGAAAGACAAGTAATTGCAATTATCATTTGCAGTCAGCTGTTACGATGAATTAAGATAAATCTGTTGTGCATGTTGTGGTTAATCAGATAAAACAAACATGATTACCATGATTCTCTTTAATCTTTTGCAGGAAGTGTCCCACTCCAAAGTTCAGTTTCTGCAGAACTGGTTCCAGCCACATCCCAAACTCATGTGACGACACTATAGGCCACAGGAAAATGCCTAGCACTGAGGCAAATAGATGAACAGCACATTAATGCACATAAAAGTCTGCAAGGAACTGGAGAAACCATGTTGTCATGGTATGTTTCCAACGTCAGCCATGTCTTATCTGTAAAATTGCTATTCAGATATGATGCTCAACTTCATCACTACCAGAAGGTTTTTGCAATACATCACATGGGTCAATCAACCGTCTACAGCAGTGGTCATCAATTCTCTTCCCTGAGATCTACCTTCCTGCAGGTTTCATCTCCAACACTTGTTTTAGCTGATCAAGAACATCTTAAGGAAATGATTAGATTGGTCAGCTGGGCACAGCTAAAGTCAGCAGGAAGGTAGATCTCCAAGAATAGGGTTGATGACCACTGATCTGCAGTATACTCCAATAATCAGTGAGTAAATCTGATGCACTTACCTATAATATATGAAACAACAACTCCTGGAATGTACTTGCCCAGTATGGCCAGGAAAAAACACAAGCTGCATACCAGAAGACAAAACTGCAACCAGAAACAAATGCAGGATTCAAATACTATATAACTACTGCATAACATAAACATGGCAGACCTTGCACTATGACCCCAGCTTCCTAATATGCTGGGGTATGTGAAGAAAAGAATTTCACTGTGCATATGTATATGTGATCAATAAAGACTCATTATCATGATCATTATATGCAACGGTCAATATTAGCCATATGCCATCACCTTCCCCGGATTCTGCTGTTTAAAAGAAGACGTCTCCTCAAGGAACAGCTTGATGCTCAGCCAGCAGTCCGTAAGCTGAGCTTCAGCTCCAGACCTGCTCTCCTGACCCGAGTCCACCAGCTCCCAGCTGCATCAGAAAAAAACGGTGCATGAATTAATAGTCTCATTCTAAAAACAAGCAAACCTGGTCTCAAAACAGTACAGATCATTAGTGTCACACTAATTCACAACTTACAGCAGTATAATTGAATTAGTGACTCACTTAACATTGTCAGAAGCTGCTAGTATACATAGCTGTATTTGGAGGTATTTGTATCCCCCCCCTTAAATAAAATTGCACTTAGTAAGAAGTAGTTTCTTGTTCTTTTTTCCCCCAGTTACTTCTTGTTCTTTTTCATTCGACTTCTTTTCTCTATAAGGCAGGGTTGCTGTAGTTTAACTACCTTCACAGAAGCTCCTCATTAACTGAATTCATGGAATTCCTTCCTTGCTAATACTGATCATTAACATGTCTCTTGAAAACATACCATGATGCATGTCTATGGTTGAAAAATTTAGGGCCTCACATAGAAGATGGACATAACCCTTTCCTGACATTATGATGTTTTCTATCTACCTTTGAAACACTACTGGGGGCAACAAATGAACTTAAAACTTTCCTTGTGAGTATATTAGTGTGTGTGTGTGTGTGTGTGTGTGTGTGTAGAAGTCATGTCATTTCACCATCGACTGATTTCACCTCCTACAGCTTCAAGAGCACTTTGCTTGCACAACAGAATAAGTAATTTAGCTACCTCTACATTTATTATTATCTACTTCTATTACTATCTATCGGCTTTATCAGAATGGGGAAAATGTGATGTCAGTAACTTTGATAATGGCACGGTTGTTGGTGTCAAACATGCTGGTTTTTGTAGTTCAGACACTGCTGATCTCCTAGACTCCACAACAGTCTCTAGAGTTTATACAGATGCAAATAAATAAATAAATAATAATCAGTTTGCAGCAGTTCTGTGGGTGAAAACCACTTGCTGATGTGAGAGGTCACACAGGAGAATGGCCAGACTGGTTCCAGTTGATATGAAGTGTACTGCAACTCAAATAACCACGCTTCATAACTGGGATAAGCAGAAAAGCATCTCAGAATGCAGGTCTAACCTTCTGCTACAACAGCAGAAGACTGCATCAGGTTTCTCTCCTGTCAGTCAAGAACAGCGATCTGAGGCGATACTAGGAACAGGCTCAATGAAACTAGGCATTTAAAGATTGGAATAAGACCAATCTTCTAAAGGCTACAAAGCACAAGTCCTCTCATCTGGTTTATGAACAGTGCAATGAGTTCAGTGAACTTCAATGGCCTCTCCACTCACCAGATCTCAGAACAGAACACCTTTGGGCCATGGTAGAACAGGAGATTTGCACCATGAATCTGACAATATGTGACGCAATCATGTCTGGCTAATATTAGTATGGAGTTCTTAATAATGTGGCTGGTGTAGGTATAAACAGTCAGGTCCAAAAGTATTTGGACAGTGGCACAATTTTTGTCATTTTGCCTCTGTATACCACCGTAATGGATTTGAAATGAAGCCATCAAGGTGTGATTAAAGTGTAGACTTTCAGCTTTAATTCAAGAGGTTTAACAAAAAATTTACATCAACTTTTAATTATAGCTTTTTATTTTTTAGACTGATAAGCAGTTTCACGGCCAGGTGTAGCCGGTTCCCTCATTATCATTTCTATGACAAATTAAGCAGATAAAAGATCTGGAATTGATTAATTAAAGCTTTTTTTTTTTTTTTTTTTTTTTTAAACAGAGTCCTTCACTTTTCACAGGCTCAAAAGTAATTGGACAACTGACTGATAAGCAGTTTCACGGCCAGGTGTAGCCGGTTCCCTCATTATCATTTTTATGACAAATTAAGCAGATAAAAGATCTGGAGTTGATTCCAAGCATTGAATTTGCATTAGGTAGCCGTTGAACGCATTAACCATCATTAAACCGCAAACAAACAAAACAGACCTATCAGAGAGATAGCAAAAACTTTAGGAGTGGCCAAATCAACTATATGGTACATTCTTAAAAAGAAGGAATGCACGGGCGAGCTCAGCGACACCGAAAGGCCCGGAAAACCACAGAAGACTAAAGTGGATGATCACAAAATTCTTTACTGGTTGAAGAAAAACCCCTTCACAACACCTAGCCAAGTCAAGAACACTCTGGAGGAGGTAGGCGTATCATTGTCAAATTCTAGTATCTGATTCACCATGCTGTTACTGCCTGAAATTGTGCTGGAGATGCGTTTTTTGGTGGATTATTTTGTGAAGTGAAAAGCAAGAAAGAAGCCAATTATTTAAAATAAATTTACCTTTTCCACATCACCAAGACTAGTCAAATACTCATAATGGATGTGTAATGTAGCAATACATAGCGAGGTGAGAAAAAGGGCTTAGGATTTAATAACCCATCCCTACTTCTATGCTATGACAGTGTGATATTTTAAACTATACATGTTTTTAACCAGAACCCTTTGGCAAGTTGAGATATTCTGTACCCTTCTAACAACATACCTTTATCTATAAGTTTTAATGTAGTACATGATGCCTAGTAGCTATGGTTTCAGAGGAATATAATAATAAGTGGTTATAAAAACACTGAGATGAAGCCTTTAATGTGTGCCAAAATGAGGATTGTAGAGGCCTTGGTGAAGTTTTCACACAAAAAAAAAAAAGAACATACAAGGAAATGTGTGCATTTTGTGAGCTGAAATAGAGATGTATGCACTGAATGCTTCACTTTCCTCTCACTCATGACAGGATTCCTTGGCAGGAGCACAATATCTATTAGGGGAAATCATGTCCTTTATCCTGTTCTGACTCAGCCTCAACAAAGATAGCGCAACGACTGCCTTCCAGAAGCGCTAATGATAACACTAGCCCAAGCAAACGCATTCTCTCACATGTGGTGTTATGAGACACTTCCACAAAAGGTCACCCACCTGTCACCTATCGCGTTCCATGCAGGAACATGAAATGGACGCAATTTTCTAGGAAATTTATCACATGGGGTGAAATGCCATGTGTGACTGTGACGCAATGTGGCTCACGTTAGCATTTCACCATCACCAGGGAGGCTTAAGCAACACAACATTAGCTCTGGTGGCAGAGAAGATGGCTTGCCCAACACAAGGCATTCTGGGTGGGTGGCCAAGGTTCATTGAGCTGTGATTCCCACATGGTCCAAAGCAGCTTGTAAAAGCGTTAGCGGGGGTCATGTTTCAGTACAACGAAATGGCAGTTCGAGAAAGCTGGCTGTCCTCTGCTGCCACGTGCTGATTTATAATCAAAACACTGCAAAATATATATATATATACACACACACACACATCACACAAACCACTTCAAATGTTCCACGTTAAACCATCTCCATTAGAACTTTCAATTTACCCTGCTTAAATCTGACAACTGTTGACCCAAGAGACTAAAATACAAGCAGCTGTTTGTTTTGTCTCCTATACTAATCTTTACATCAACATTGAAAGCAACACGTCTGAGAATCTAACAAGCCTAGTGACAGGAGGCAAAAATAGCCTGAAAGCAACAGCTGATCAATGTGAAGAATGGCAATGAAGCCTCCTGGCTTCATGGGACTCGAAAAATTCATGGTAACTAAACTCTAAACTAAACTAATCTCGACTGCCAGTCATTCCATGACAGGTATGTCATGGAGAAAGCATGGTCTCTTGTTGATATGGTGAAGCTTTCTATAAGATGTGAAGAATGTAATGAAGTACAAAGGGCTAATTAAAAAAACGTGTTGTCATTTGAAATGTAATTAAAACAGTTAAGACTTGTAAGTTACTATAGAAACAATGAAGTATACATTGATTTGTGTTAAATTAAAACATTAAAAACTGTCAGAGCCATGCTATTATTAAAAATAAATAAATAAATAAAATAAAAAACGTTCTTGATCTTCCACATACATTTGACTTGACCAACTTCGCCCCTCATATTTACCTTTCTCGTTCCTCCTTAATTATATTTGTACCCCCTTTTTCCCATAAACTAATGACAGCTTTTTTTTTTTTTACCTTAACCCTGATCCAAGATTTTCCTCCATCATCTCTCAGACTTTGACCATCAAGTCGTTGTGTTGAAAATGTTCTGAGCTCCAATCTTTCAGTACAACCACAAGCTAAGTTCAATGTTCAGGGCTCTTTGATCCACTATGATACTTTACATGCCACTGCAAGCCACAGCTGCCACTGTTTATGTGGTACAAGACCCCAGCTCCACTATGTCTTCCAGGCTGCTCTAAAAATACCACAGCCACACAACATTCCGTAACCATCAGCAAGAGGAAGACGTGCTGGTTATCATGCAACGTACACACACCAAACATGGACCCCATATAAGATGTGCAAGAAAAATGTATCAGATGCCACTTTTTGTGTTGTGTTGCTTATGTGCGTCACATATTATATTTAGAGTGTTACACCATTCCTAGAAATTACATGAGAGTTATTTTAGTTTGCATTTTGAAGGGATACATAGTTACTACAATAGCACAGGAGAATAAATAGCCATTTTATATGTTCCATCTCCAAAAAAATCTACAATGAGTCATGCTATGGAACAGACGACAGTATCATAAAGTGAAAGAGCCACCTTCATTATTTTAACCAACGTGATATAAGCTGGCCATATCAATCTGATGACTCCAGTGATCATGAGCAAGCAGTTTTTAGCTATTACACACTGCTCGCACAGCCTACCACAAATCAACGCCTATGTTATACTGGCACACCCCTTACTAAATAGTATTCTTGCTACTGATTGGTGGAATTGGTGGGCAGCTGCAGTAAGGTTAGTATCGTAGTGCAAGCAGTTCTTAAAGCAAAGAAATGGCAGCGTCATCTGAACCATCACACATGCTACATGCTGAGAGACAGCAGGGTAAATACAGGTCTCAAATTTCACAACACTACTGTTTCTAGAAGAAGAAAAAAACCACATCATTAGTACTGAATGAGTGTTTCTGATAACAGGGTGTCAGACCTCTTATATTCTCATACAGTGATTTGTAGCTTTAATTATACAATTCCACATTCCACAGACACCCCCCCCCCCACCCGTGCAAAGGTACCTCATGCACATTGTTTACAAAAATGTCTAGAAAAATAATAATTAAAAAAAAAACATGAGCTTTCAATTATTAAACTTTCCAGTCATATAAAATATAAATATATAAATATAATAACTTTTAAAATGGCGAGTTTTCCAATGATTTCCATCACTGTAATCACCAAAATGAAAAGTTCATTTTCATTGCTAGACATGAGGATGTTCCATTGAACCAGGCCATTTTGTTTTTTTTATTTTATACCAGTGCAACTGTAAAACTTTGTTAAAATAAGCAATACTTTATATGTTCATGAGGTAGATAGATATAATATTTAATATAATTACAATAAACCTTACAAAACCTTGTGTGAGTGTAAATAAAAAAAAATGCAATCTTGTGCTAAAGAGCACAAATCACCTTTGTTTAAATTTATAATTTGGTTACCAGATGTCCACGGTTTGAGCTGTCCCCAGAAATGTCCCTAATTTTTGCTGTGTATTCAATACCCCTGCAATGTAAACAAACTCTTAAGTGAGAAGAAAGAGCAGCAGAGGCTTCCGGTTATTGTGTCAAATGTTATTGTGTTGTGATGTTGGCCAACAGAGGGGGATGCTCGTTATAGCAGTTAAAAATCCAGCTGGATCACATACAATGTAAGGCAAATAATTTGAGATACTTACTACCTAAAATGGCCTTATACTGTTATAAGTTACTATATCTGCTGAATAAGGTTACGAAATGGACGAATCTTCGTAGCTTTTTATAGCAAGCTAACTATGCTGGCTTAAGACTGTGTAATAAGCTACATTAGCTATTATTATAATAGTAATATAATAGTAATCATCTCTGTCTTCTAATAAGAAAATGTCATAATTGTAAAATAGGGTTATTGTAAAATAACCCTTTTCAGCTTTTTTTACTTAGTGTGGTCTAAGCCTATTCATAATCATCTCATCTCACTTTTCATTCTCTCTCTCACTTTTGTCACATTTTTGATGGATCTTTTATCCAATTTGCCCCCTTCTTCAGAGAAGTATGCAGATTTGGTGCAAGTATTATGTAGTTGTCTCAATCATCTTTTGTCTGTGTTTTTTTTATTTGGCTGCTGTCTATTCTTCTTTTATTCCAGCCAGACCTCCGGGACCCTGAGCATCTCCAGGACTCCTGAATCCACCTACACACCTGTATCATCAGTCTGTCCATCCAACCATCCATTTTCCATACCACTACTCCTTCACAGAGTTGCAGAGGAACTGGGAGCCTATCGCAGGGAACTCGAGGCACAAGGCGGGGAACGCCCTTGACGGGGTCGGAACCCATCACAGGTCACAATCTCACACGTTACCACACTACGTATAATCTGGAAATGCCAGTCAACCTACAAAGCATGTCTCTGGACTGGGGGAGAAGTACCCGGAGGAAACCCCAAAGAACGGAGAGAAAACGCAAACTCCGTGGACACAGGGCGGAAGCGGGATTCACACCCCCAACCCAAGAAGTGCGACGTGAACATGCTAATCACGAAGCCACAGTGCACCCACATCTGTATCAACAACTGTAACAGCGTTTCTGCAATATATAATTTTTTCGGATGTTATTGTGACTGAGATGATAATTAAATGCACTTTACTTGACCACTGCAATTCGACCTTTTTATTGTGTTCCATAGTTTACTTAAACTTCACTCACCATTGTACTGTAAACTATGATTTCTGACACACTTTACCACATTAAAAGTCAAATTAATTGAACCAGAATTGTCTTATCTTTAGCCATTCAGATGTCGTTTTGTTGGTGTGATTGAGATCATTGTCCTGTTGCATGGCCTAATTTCAGCTCAGCTTAAGCTGCTGGACTGATGGCCTCACATTTGTCTCAAGAATATTCTGGTATAAAGTGGCATTCATTGTTGTCTCCATGTGAGACAGGTGTTGGCTCCACAACACCAAACTGCCAAACCTTCAGCTTTTATAGAGGTAGTCACACTTCTTGAAGAATCTTGAGCATTTCATTTGTTTACATGTGATTCATTTTCATGTGATTCATTTACCTTTTCTCCCCTCCCTTCCCTTTCCCAAAAATTTCATTGAGAAGGGGAAAAAAAAAGAAAAAAAGAAAAACACTGCCCCACATAAACACTGTGCTGAGGATTACTGCACTGGTATATCCCTGACTGCTGTACAATGGTACTATTGGACTTGTTTTTATTGTAAATTCATAAACAATTACAGGGCAAGAGTGGTCAGAGTGAAGGCCCAGGCAACAGGATCATACATAATGGGGAACTGAAGGCTGACCATTATCTGCATTGGATAAATTCTTCAAGCCTACTTTTAATCAAATATCCTAATTAAGTTGTGTCCTTTTAGACCTAACAAACAAACAAATAACTGCAAAAGTAGGGTAAAAAAAAAACAGTCCTGCACACATCCCTGGTTTAGACCAATTATGAACTTAAGTGGTGTAACAAATGTTGAGGAAATAAATAAATTAATTAAATCCAGATTCAGGTATGTATATTTGTAGCACTAAACAGATACAAATAATGGCACTGCAGCATAGACTGTGAATTTTGTCTTCTTTATTTGAGGTTATATAAAAGAAAGAACCATCTTTGCTTTATACCACTTTTACATGTGATTATATAGAATTAATCAAACTGAAGCATCAGAGCATCATAGCATCAGTGTATCATGTCTTTGAAAAGGTATTCATGTAGATATCATGATATACAGAAAACTGTGATGTTCAGTTGTGCGGTTATCAGGTGTTTTGCAAGGATCTTACTAGAAATAAACCCAGCAGCTATAACAGCACCATCACACTTGTATGCATAATGTCATCAGTTCACATGACTGACCCTAAGGCTTGCTGCATATTACCAACAATGCATTATGAGGTGATGAAGTGCCATCTACTGGTTAGTCATTTAGTTGCATATGTCAAACATGGACCAGAAAAACCAGAAAGGTAATGCACTGGAAACGAAACCACTGCTAATTTTACAGTAATGAATGTAACTTTAACTTTAAACATACCTGCCTGTCATACTTCGCCACAAACCGGATCCTAATAGGGAATAGATTAAAAAAAAAAAAAAGTTAGGTACAGTCTGTCAATACAACGTCATCAGTATGTACACAAATTAAATTTCTTAAATAAATATAATGAATACAGAAGCGCTGAATATTTTGTCATCATGCACAGTGCTTGCATTCAACCCATAATAAACTAAAGATCTATTCAGGTCCTTTCCATCCAAAGATGAGGTTAGCACTTTTAACTGAATCATACCTTAGTCATATTGTAATCTTATAATTGTACTAAATGCACTAATTGCTCTGAGGCGTCTTACTTATAGCGTATTGGTCAGGTAATACTGCTTCCCTTATCTTATATGGCGGCACTGATGCATATTTATATATGTAGGCTAATTACTACACATTAGACATTAAAGTATTCTCTATCAGTGACATACAGTGACTGTATTAAATGGTGATCCACACCTCTTGACTTGGAAAGTGCCATGTCCCTCAGCAACTGTACCAGCAGCAATAGAAGCAGACACAAGCAGAGAAGACAAACCACTCGGAATGGACTAAAGGACACAAACCTGAATATAAGGGAAAAACAAACACTGTTTTTTTGTTTTGTTTTTTTCTCCAGTTTACTTCGGTGGAGACGATGCTCCAAGTGAAACCAACATTTTTAACGCATTTAATGCATGTCACTGCTTTTAAAATAATGCACATACTAGCGGAAACGTCTAAAAGCCCTTTAAGGTATGAAATGTTGGATATACTTTGTGCTCGTTTGCCCTGTTCTACTCAGGACTTGTGAATAATCTCCAGTGTTTTTTAAATCCAGGCCACAGCTTACTTACATGGAGAAATGGCCTGTGCAAGGTATTGGTATAAATCCAAATGTGGAACCACTCACTAGGTTTGCTTCATTTAACATATCCAATTGAAGCTCCTTTTGAATATGAAATATAAATTTTTAATATATATATATATATATATATATATATATATATATATATATATATATATATATAGGAAGCTTCATTTGATCTACACTTATTTTCAATCACAAGGGAGGAGATGCAATGGGGGGGGAATAAAATATTCTCCAAGTCACGTGACCAACCATTCATGACAGCTCTGCTTCCTAGAGTAAAAAAATCGCTTTTGAACGGAAATACATGACCACTAAGTATGACATGAATGTGCATTATCTGAACTTGGCAGGTTGTGTTCAAGCCCTGTAGCATGACTTGGGGAGAAGACTCTACTGCAGCCATAGACAGGCCTAAATGTGGGGTAAACGCATAGATCTATAAGACTAGACATACACATCAATATGAAGTATTAATAAGCATGCACTTGAAATCAGTATTTGACACACACGTTGCATTTTTTTTTGGCGCAAAAGCCAGACATATAGACATTTAAGTCTCACGTGGGAGAATTTTATTTGTATTTATTTTTATTTATTTTTTTAAACAGCTGCGTCACGGCTCTCACCAGAACACGACGTTCGTCGCTGCAAAGGTGGCGCAGGTCTTCACCGGCCGTTTCCAGTTCATCAGCGTTTTTCGGCAGCATGTCGGCGGCGGGGTGATTGATGAGGGCCGCCGGGTTCCTGTAGCCTCCTGCTCCTCTCTCTCCGCCATCGCGCTCCCTGACTGAGCTCGCGCTCCTCCCAGCGAGCGCGTGCACTCGGCGACAGCTGCTCGCGGCTTTGTTGTTGTTCTGCCGGTGACGTCATTCGGAGACTGTCAAGCTTGCTCCTGGGATCCCACTCCTAGTCGTCCAGCAGGCTCTACCAGCCGCTGATTATGTTCTTCAGCAAATAGTATCAGGCGTAATTATGGCTGTTATCCAGCCTCTACTCTTTGTAGAGTACGCTCTTACATTAAAAAAAAAACAACTTTACATGTAATCCTTTCAAATGAAAAATGTTACCTCATACACATGAACACCAAACGTGTGTCAAAAAGGGTGGCATGTTCATAATAGACCTTGGAAGGGATGCCATTCCATTGCAGGACACCATGCACAGTTGATGTTTCTGAGAGGTGGGGAGGAATCTGGAGACCATGAAGGAAACCCATATGGACGTGAAGGGAACATGCAGAGAAACTCCACATGAACAGTAACCTAAGCTATAATATAATATATTATATAATATATATGTATATACACACACAGTGGGGGAAATAAGTATTTTTCAGTAAATATATTTCCAATGAGGATATTCTTATGAAATGTTCACCAGATATCAGTATTAACTCAAGAAATCCGGAAATAGAAAGAATTCACAACATTAAAGTCCATAAATAAAGTTATGTGCAATAAAGAAGAATGACACAGGAAAAATGTATTGAACACGCTAAGAAAAAGCAGTTCTCCAAGGCAAGGAAACAGCTGAAATCTGTAGGTAATTATACCCCCTATCTGTGCAAATTAATACCAGCTGGGTTAGTAAATTTTCTTACCAAGGTGTCACATAAACATCTCATGATGGGTAAAAGCAAAGAGCACTCCAAAGACTTTCGCAACCTTATTGATGTGAAACATATTGATGGAATCGGATACAGACGTATTTCAAGACTTCTAAATACTCCAGTAAGCATAATTGGGGCCGGTATCCACAAGTGGAAGCAACATCACTCACTCATCAACCCGGCCACGCACAGGAGATCCTCGCAAGATTTCTGACCAGGGAGTCAGAAGAAGAGTCAGAAGAGTAGCCCAAGAGTCAAGGACCACTCGGAAAGAGCTCCAGACACACTTGGAGGCAGCAGGACTTCATTACTAAAGAAAAGGCATGTTGAAGCTCGTTTAAAGTTTGCTACAATTCATTTGGATAAGCCTATGAAATACTGGGAGTGTAGTCTAGTCAGACGAGAGAAAAATTTTACTTTTTGGCTGTGATACTACACACCATGTTTGGAGAAGAAATGTCACTGCACATCACCCTAAAAACACTACACCAACAGTGAAGTTTGGAGGTGGAAGCATCATGGTGTCGGGCTGTTCTTCATAACATGGTACTGGCAGACTTCATATAATTGAAGGAACGATGAATGGAGCCCTTTACTAGGAGATTCTTGAGAAGAATCTGCTGCCGTCCACCAGGATGATGAGGATCAGACGTGGGTGGACCTTCCAGCAGGACAACGATCCAAAGCATAGAGCAAAGGAAACTCTCAATAGGTTTAAAAATATATACATATCAAGGTGTTAGAATGGCCCAGTCAATCACCTACCTCGAATCCAATGAACAAGATTTAAAGACGATATGTTTAGAAGAATGGGAAAAAATCCAATCACATTTTTGTAAATATTTGATTATATCTTTTCATGTGACAACACTGAAGAAATGACACTTTGCTACAATGTAAAGTAGTGAGTGTACAGCTTGTGTAACAGTGTAAATTTGCTGTCCCCTCAAAATAACTCAACACACAGCCATTAATGTCTAAACCACTGGCAATAAAAGTGAGTACACCCCTAAGTGAAAATGTCCAAATTGGGCCCAATTAGCCATTTTCCCTCCGCAGTGTCATGTGACTTGTTAGTGTTACAAGGTCTCAGGTGTGAATGGGGAGCAGGTGTGTTAAATTTGGTGTCATCGCTCTCACACTCCCTCATACTGGTCACTGGAAGTTCAACATGGCAACTCATGGCAAAGAGCTCTCTGAGGATCTGAAAAAATTAATTGTTGCTCTAAATAAAGATGGCCTAGGCTATAAGAAGATTGCCAAGACTCTGACACTGAGCTGCGGCACGGTGGCCAAGACCATACAGCGGTTTAACAGGAAAGGTTCCGCTCATGGTCGACCAAAGAAGTTGAGTGCACGTGCTCAGCGTCATATCCAGAGGTTGTTTTTGGGAAATAGACGTATGAGTGCTGCCAGCATTGCTGGCTGCAGAGGTTAAAGGGTTGGGGGGTCAGCCTGTCAGTGCTCAGACCATATGTCGCACACTGCATCAAATTGGTCTGCATGGCTCTCACCCTAGAAGGAAGCCTCTTCTAAAGATGATGCACAAGAAAGCCCGCAAACAGTTTGCTGAAGACAAGCAGATTAAGGACATGTATTACTGGAACCATGTCCTGGGGTCTGATGAGACGTAGATAAACTTATTTGGTTCAGATGGTGTCAAGCGTGTGTGGCGGCAACCAGGTGAGGAGTATAAAGACAAGTGTGTCTTGCCTACAGTCAAGCATGGTGGTGGGAGTGTCATGGTCTGGGGCTGCATGAGTGCTGCAGGAGCTACTGGGGTCTACAGGAGCTACAGGAGTCTATGGCTACTGGGGAGCTACAGTGCATTGAGGGAAGCAGAACATGATACCCTCCCTTCGGAGACTGGGCAGCAGGGCAGTATTCCAGAATGATAACGACCCCGAACACACCTCGAAAATGACTACTGCCTTGCTAAAGAAGCTGATGGTGAAGGTGATGGACTGGCCAAGCATGTCTCCAGACGTAAACCCTATTGAGCATCTGTGAGGCATCCTCAAACGGAAGGTGGAGGAGCACAAGGTCTCTAACATCCACCAGCTCCGTGATGTCATCATGGAGGAGTGGAAGAGGACTCCAGGGGCAACCTGTGAAGCTCTGATGAACTCCATGCCCAAGAGGGTTAAGGCAGTGCTGGAAAATAAGGGTGGCCACACAAAATATTGACACTTTGGGCCCAGTTTGGACATTTTCACTTAGGGGTGTACTCACTTTTGTTGCCAGCAGTTTAGACATTAATGTCTGTGTGTTGAGTTATTTTTAGGGGACAGCAAATTTACACTGTTACACAAGCTGTACACTCACTACTTTACATTGTAGCAAAGTGTCATTTCTTCAGTGTTGTCACATGAAAAGATATCATCAGATATTTACAAAAATGTGAGGGGTGTACTCACTTTTGTGAGATACTGTATAGTATAATATATATATATATATATATATATATATATATATATATATATATATATATATATATATATATATATTACAGTGGTGTGAAAAGTGTTTGCCCCCTTCCTCATTTCCTGTTCCTTTGCATGTTTGTCACACTTAAGTGTTTCGGAACATCAAACCAATTTAAACAATAGTCAAGGACAACACAAGTAAACACAAAATGCAATTTGTAAATGAAGGTATTTATTATTAAAGGTGAAAAAATCCAAACCATCATGGCCCTGTGTGAAAAAGTGATTGCCCCCTAAACCTAATAACTGGTTGGGCCACCCTTGCCAGCAACAACTGCAACCAAGCGTTTGCGATAACGTGCAATGAGGCTTTTTTACAGCGTCCTGGAGGAATTTTGGCCCACTCATCTTTGCAGAATTGTCCTAATTCAGTTACATTAGAGGGTTTTCGAGCATGAACGGCCTTTTTAAGGTCATACCACAACATCTCAATAGGATTCAGGTCAGGACTTTGGCGCGAGACCCTCCAAAGTCTTCATTTTGTTTTTCTTCAGCCATTCAGTGGTGGACTTGCTGGTGTGTTTAGGATCATTGTCCTGCTGCAGAACCCAAGTTCGTTTCAGCTTGAGTACACGAACAGATGGTCGGACATTCTCCTTCAGGATCTCTTGGTAGACAGCAGAATTCATAATTCCTTTTATCACGGCAAGTCTTCCAGGTCCTGAAGCGCAAAACAGCCCCAAGAACATCACACTACCACCACCATATTTTACTGTTGGTATAATATTCTTTTTATGAAATGCAGTGTTCCTTCTGCGCCAGATATACTTGGACACATACCTTCCAAAGAGTTCCACTTTTGTCTCATCGGTCCACAGAATGTTGTCCCAAAAGTCTTGGGGATCATCAAGATGTGTTGTGGAGAAATTGAGACGAGCTTTGATGTTCTTTTTGCTCAGCAGTGGTCATCTCCTTGGAACTCTGCCATGCAGGCCATTTTTGCCCAGTCTTTTCCTGATGGTGGAGGCATGAACGCTGACCTTAACTGAGGCAAGTGAGGCCTGCAGTTCTTTGGACGTTGTTTGGGGTCTTTTGTGACCTCTTGGATGAGTCGTCGCTGCGCTCTTGGGGAAATTTTTGGGCGGCCGGCCACCTCTGGGAAGGTTCACCACTGTTCCATGTCTTCGCCATTTGTGGATAATGGCTCTCACTGTGGTTCGCTGGATTCCCAAAGCTTTGGAAATGGCTTTATAACCCTTTCCAGACTGATAGATCTCAATTACTTTCTTTCTCAATTGTTCCTGAATTTCTTTGGGTCTGCGCATGATGTGTAGCTTTTAAGGATCTTCTGGTGGACCTTACTGTGTCAAGCAGCTCCTATTTAAGTGATGCCTTGATTGTGAACAGGTGTGGCAATAATCAGGCCTGGGTGTGGCTAGAGAAATTGAACTCAGGTGTGGACAACCACAGTTATAGTATGTTTTAACAAGGGGGCAATCACTTTTTCCACAGGGCCATGATGGTTTGGATTTTTTTCACCTTTAATAATAAACACCTTCATTTACAAATTGCATTTTTGTTTACTTGTGTTGTCCTTGACTATTGTTTAAATTGGTTTGATGTTCCGAAACACTTAAGTGTGACAAACATGCAAAGGAACAGGAAATGAGGAAGGGGGCAAACACTTTTTCACACCACTGTATATATATATATACATAGAGAGAGGGGGGGGAGAACAACTGTAGCTAATACTGAAATATTAAATAGTTTTTTAGCCAATGGCAATTGTTTATTTGAAGAGAGTGTTCATAATATTTCATGTGTACCGCCAGTATATAAAACCATCACGCATGACAGATCCTAAATAATAGCTGTCAGCACAGAAGACCGAACAAGAGAGGCATAACCCTATTTTTTTTCTCTGAGCAAGAATTAGAGACTAATGAATTGGCTGAATATGCAGGGCAGTTTCGGTGCAGAATCCTATTTTACTTCAAATAAATACATATTCCTCAGTTGTACTCCATGCCATTATCATGTAAACATTTGGGCAGTTCCATGAGATATTTTAAAATAAAAAAACATATGGGGATTTTTAAGTGTGTTAAGGAGGAAGGAAGGAAGAAACAAAGCACATTACATCAGTATTAACAGTGTGCCAGAATGGGGCGTGAAGACCCTAATTGGACTGAATTGCACAGGCAACAAAAGGCCTGGCTAGAAATTTCCAGGCCTGGTTTTACAGGACATGCTTTGTTGCTGCTGCATTTGTTCTCTAGTGCTGTGTAAACAGTTATTCTTTCTGTGACAGCCTCTCTCCCCAGCCTTCCACACAGGGCATGAAACTCTCCCTACATCAAACTCCAGTATGAAAAAACTCCCAGTTTTGCATGTGACCCTGAATTGGTAAAAGTGTTGGCGCAGACCGTCTGTCCGGCATCCAGTTGTAACATAGTGACTACCTTACGACCATGTTCCCAAGCCTCTTCTTCTATTATGATAAGCCCATGCAAGAGCGCTGAGACCAGCAAGAGATCATGGTTCAACTACCAGAGGAAGTGGTGGAAGGTTTGACCACCGAGGAGCTGGAGTGTAAGATCTGCTATTGTGCTTATAATCTGTCCAGTCGGCGACCCAAAGTGCTCGAGTGTTGCCATCGTTTGTGCTCCAAATGCCTGGCAAAACTCCTCAATCTGGGTGAGTCACCCCCAAACTCAGTGGTCTGCCCTTTCTGCCGCTACGTTACTGGTCTTCCTGGAGAAACTGGCAGCAGTCTACCGGATGACTACAACTTAGTGACTGTGCTCTCCATCCAAAACCAATATCTGAATTTAAAGGGGAGCCAGGGTGAGATTTTGCTCAGTCCCGGACGTTTAAATTCTCTTGTGGGTTACTCAGCATCAGAATCGCCTTCATCTATATGCTCCAACTATGTGGTCATCACCATTATGGAGTCACTACAGGACAGTGCAATTTCAGCAGATCACCTCTCCTCTAGCCTGGACTCCATGGCCTCAGTGACGCAACGCTGCACAGTGTGGAACTGTACCACGCTGCTATGCCAGGCATCAGCCCGAATTCTGTTGTGGGTCCTGGGGCTGTTGTACTTCAGCTCTCTGCCCACAGGTGTCTACTTACTCATCATGCAGAAGACCACTCTGGGAGTTCTGCTGATCAGCCTAGTGCCTGTCAGTCTACTCATGATCATGGTGTATGGGGTGTGTCGGTGTCTGTGCTATGAGTTTTGCAACTGTGTGCCACCTTAAGGATCAAAACAGGGATGTCTCCTAAGTGATTGCAGCAGTCGATGGATGTGACAATGGACCGACAGGTTTTGGACTAAGAAAAACCAGGTTTTTGAAAAAAAAACTACTTTAGTCATAGAAAATAGAGTTTTATTTCAGAATAATTTCTATCAATTTAATCTCTGGAATGTATGTATATTTATACCACAGTATTGATGGATTCTCAAATCTGAAGGTGTTGATTACATTTTTAACGATTGTTCATGAATTATTTCACGGCTCTGGTAGTTCTGGCTGTAATTAAAATGAAAGTATTACTGAAGATGTGCTCATCCTAATACATTATCATTTAGACAGGAATAGCTCATACACAGCTTGTATAGCAGATACTTCATAATCTAAGACTAATAATAAACTGACTTAAGTGTTTAAAAGTGCAGCATGTCATTAATTAAATAATTAAAAACTGTAATCATATTAACCCTAACCCAAATTGATGTGGTATAAGTAACACTTGTGCTGTGCCAAACAAATTCACTGTTCTATTTGCTAATTTTGTTGCAATTGGGAAAATCTGTAATATACTATATTTATACTATGATAACACATTCAAGTTCATAAATAAGACATGGCCTATTCCAATTACCAGTTTATGAACTTTATTTAGTATAAGCACTCTTGTAAAAGAAATATAAAATATGGAAACATGTGGGACAGTTTGATTTCATTTAGGCTTACAAGCCACACACTTTAATCACAGCTGACAGTACATCTCACTGAAATTACCTCAGTTCAGCTACCCTGTCTATCCTTGATAGACAAACAGTTGCCTCTGAATGTATTAGAATGACAAGGCCAATTATTTTGTTTTTTCCTATACTCAGAAGACATTTGGGTTTGAAATGAAAAGATGGACATGAGGCAATAGACAGAACAGATAGTCTGTAATAACACTTAATAGCTGGTTGCATATCTCTTGCTTACAATAACTGCATCAAGCATCAAGCAGGTGACCCACTGACATCACCAAACTGTTGCACTGTTCTTTTATGATGCTTTTGCCACCTTGTAATCCAGCTTATTTCACTTGTTGTTTGTTTTGGGGTGGGAGTGGGGGTTCATTCTGCAGTCTCCTCTTCAGGAGGTGAAAATGCATGCTCAATTAGGTTAAGGTCTGATGATTGACTTGGCCAGTCATTGTCTTAATCATGCTGCATGATTAAGTTCCTCACAATTAGGTTGGATGCATTTCTCTGTAAAATGGCAGACAGATTGTTTCTGTAGATGTCTGAATTCATTCTGTTGCTACCATCATGAGTTACATCATCAATAAATATTAGTGAACCCATTCCAGAAGCAGCCATGCAAGCCCAAGCCATAACACTACCTCCACCATGCTTGACAGATGAGCTTGTATGTTTTGGATCAGGACTAGATCCTTTCTTTCTACACACTTTGGCCTTTCCATTACTTTGGTAGCGGTTAATCTTGGTTCAAGAACTTTTGTGGCTCATCTCTGTATTTCTTTACGAATTCAATCAAGTGGGTTTTTATTGTAATTCCTCTACATGGCTTACATACCTTTGGAACGAAATGACGTTTCTTCAGGACCATGGTGCAACACGGACCAGTAAGCAAGACTACACAATGGGAAAATACACGGCAGTGGGAGATGAATGCAAAACAATAATCACACTAGATACACAGAACATAGACTGTAAAAAGTAAGCTATTGTGTAATGTAGCAGCATAAGTATAGCAGCAATACGGGCAGCAAAAACAAGTTCCATAGTATAAAGTAACTGATGCAGTTATGCAAAGTGCAGTGTGCAGTGGCACCGAGTCTTACTGGGTTAGTTGCCGATCCTGACGGACAGGGGTCTCCAAATCAGAAAGTCCTGGATGCAGTTGCAGTGGGAGGTGTTTAAACCAAGCAGGCTCAGCTTTCTTGTCAGCTGTTGTGGGATGATTGTGTTGAATGCTGAACAGAAGTGTGTATGAACAGCACCCTTATGTAACTGTCCTTTTTGTCTAGATGGGTCAGAGGCAGATAGATGGCAGCAGATTTGGCATCCTTTGTTGAACGGTTGGGTTTTTCTTCACAGGTCTTACAGTGTTTCACTCCTTTTGTTTTCCTTGGACAATGTGTTCGATGACTGGTTGTTAATACTGTGTACCGATTGTTTCTTTCTTTTTCAGGACATTCCACATTGTGGTATTGGATATGTCCAATGCCTGTGCAATGGCTCTGATCTGATCGATTTTCCCTCTTTTCTCAGCTTGTGAGGTAAAGCAGATGCAAATGCAGTCTGAAGTTTTTAAAGTTTAATAAAATTCAAAGCAAACACAAAAGAAGAACTGCTGAACTCGTGGCAAGGTACAAGTCTGAAGAAAACAAGCACACACAAAATGGCGAAGGAAGACAAATGCAAGACAATGTGTGCAGTGCAAAATGTGACTTATATACAGGTGCTAATCAGGTGCAGACTGTCATTTGATATGATCATGTGAGTTGCAGTGGCTAATGGGACTCGTAGTCCAAATGCATATTTCGGCATATCCATAACAAAAATGGCTTGCTTTTCTACCAAAGACAGCTCTATGGTCTTCATTTTAATTTATCCATTTGAACAACAAATTCAGACTCTACAGGCAAAACCCACGGCTCAAACCAAGAGTAGACATTCAGAGTTATGAATTGTTTAAACAACCAATCCAACATAGCACAACTGGGCAAAAGAAACACCTATCAGTCACATGTTCTAATATATTTGAACACTTGAAAAATGGGTGTGCTCAAACAAAAGGTGCCATGTCCTAAGTTGGTTAATACATCTAGACATAAATATCAGGACATGAAAGTTGAAATTATGGCCTCTTGTCTAGTATTCTTTTGATCTCAAACCCAAATGTCTTCACTGTATAGCAGAAACAAACGAATTGGCCTTGCTGTTACAATACTTTTGAAGGGGACTGTATGTGCTGGACATTCAGGGTGTATTCTTGACTTGAGTCCAGTGTTTCAGGGATAGGTCCAAGAGCCACCACGTCCTTTAACAGGATAAAGCAGTTATTAAAGCTAAATGAATGAATTAATGTATGTTTTATGAGTTGGAACGGTCTTCATATAAGGACATCACATGCTCTTCAAACTATGTTGTGTGTATACTCTCATAAGATCCTCAAACAAATGGGTCTTAAGTGTATGTATAATAATATTGGCCTGGGCTTTTGTTATTCAACATTGTCAGTGTTAGCTGTTACTGGTGGACCATGGTCCAAACGGGCACCCAGCAAAGTATTTCATCAGGACAAACTACTGTAGCATAACATATGACATAAAGATACAGAGGGAAAAAAAACCCAAACAGGCTGTTGGTTCATGTTTAAACAGCACGAGTCGCTGAGTTACAACTCAGCGACTCGTGCTTTGTAAACATGAACCATGGTGGCTTCTCTAACATATTCACTGGTGTGACTTATATGACATAATGACTTATGACTTAATTGTGCATTTATGTAAATTATTTAGCTGAAAGCAGCTGATTTTACCAGAGACTAGCTACAGGGGTAGAAACATTAGGTAATAAGAGAGGTTTTCACAGATTTTCTTTTCTTTTTATTGATCATCTCTGGATTAATAGGTGGTTTAGCGGTTAAGGCTCTGGTTTACTGATCGGATGATCAGGGGTTCAAGCCACTTGCACTGCCAAACTTCTGTGGCTTGATTTATGTAGTGGCCAAGCTGCCACAGTTAACCCTCTCTGCTCCAGGGGTGCTGTATCATGGCCGACCCTGCTCTCTGACCCAAGCAGGGTCACAGGCTAGGGTATGCGAAGAAAACAATTTCACTCTGCTGTAATGTATATGTGACCAATAAAGACTCATTATCACTAACAGGCAAATACATGACACAGCTCGGTTAAAGAAAAATCACTGATGAAACAGGATAAATAAAGATGATTGGATATAGAAGCATCCGTTTATTTACGGCATGACTGGTGTCTCATCGATTCAGTGTTCAGAATCAAAAGTGGCCAGAAAAAGAGAAAAGAACCAAATTGTCTTTGATAATTTGGTCCTTAGTAAGCTCGGAATTGTACGTAACTGGACCATTCCTTTTTTTTTTTTTTATATATATATATATATATATATTTGTTTTGTTTTTGGTTGAATAACCACGCTTTATACAGCTGATGAACTGAATATTTCAGCTCAATACTAATGCCATATCTGTGTTGCTAGCATGCCAAGAAAGGCTCACCACACAAATGATATCTGGTCAGCAGTGGCCCTACGTGGGGGTCCCTGTCGTTTTATAAACAGGGTAAAGTCTATCAGGGTATTTGGGGTGTTGTGTATCAGGGTATTCGGGGTGTTATGTATCAGGGTATTTGGGGTGTTGTGTATCAGGGTATTTGGAGTGTTGTGTATCAGGGTATTTGGAGTGTTGTGTATCAGGGTATTTTTGGGTGTTATGCATCAGGGTATTTGGAGTGTTATGTATCAGAGTATTTGGGGTGTTGTGTATAAGGGTATTTGGAGTGTTATGTATCAGGGTATTTGGGGTGTTATGCATCAGGGTATTTGGGGAGTTGTGTATCAGGGTATTTGGAGTGTTATGTATCAGGGTATTTGGGGAGTTGTGTACCAGGGTATTTGGGGTGTTGTGTATCAAGTTATTTGTAGTGTTATGTATCATGGTATTTGGAGTGTTGTGTATCAGGGTATTTGGAGTGTTGTGTAGCAGGGTATTTGGAGTGTTGTGTATCAGGGTATTTGGAGAGTTATGCATCAGGGTATTTGGAGTGTTGTGTATCAGGGTATTTGGAGTGTTGTGTATCAGGATATTTGGGGTGTTGTGTATCAGGGTATTTGGGGTGTTATTCACCAGGGTATTTGGGGTGTTGTGTATCAGGGTATTTGGGGTGTTATGTATCAGGGTATTTGGGGTGTTGTGTATCAGGGTATTTGGGGTGTTGTGTATCAGGGTATTTGAAGTGTTATGTATCAGGGTATTTGGGGTGTTGTGTATGAGGGTATTTGGGGTGTTATGTATCAGGGTATTTGGGGTGTTATGCATCAGGGTATTTGGAGTGTTGTGTATCAGGGTATTTGGAGTGTTTTGTATCAGGGTATTTGGAGTGTTATGTATCAGGGTATTTGGGGTGTTGATGCATCAGGGTATTTGGGGTGTTGTGTATGAGGGTATTTGGGGTGTTGTGTATCAGGGTATTTGGGGTGTTATGCATCAGGGTATTTGGAGTGTTGGGTATCAGGGTATTTGGGGTGTTGTGTATAAGGGTATTTGGAGTGTTATGTATCCGGGTATTTGGGGTGTTATGCATCAGGGTATTTGGGGAGTTGTGTACCAGGGTATTTGGGGTGTTGTGTATGAGGGTATTTGGGGTGTTGTGTATCAGGGTATTTGGGGAGTTGTTTATCAGGGTATTTGGAGTGTTGTGTATCAGGGTATTTGGGGTCTTGTGTATAAGGGTATTTGGAGTGTTATGTATCCGGGTATTTGGGTTGTTATGCATCAGGGTATTTGGGGAGTTGTGTACCAGGGTATTTGTGGTGTTGTGTATCAGGGTATTTGGAGTGTTGTGTATCAGGGTATTTGGGGAGTTGTTTATCAGGGTATTTGGAGTGTTATGTATCAGGGTATTTGGGGTGTTTTGTATCAGGGTATTTGGGGTGTTATGCATCAGGGTATTTGGAGTGTTGTGTATCAGGATATTTGGGGTGTTGTGTATCAGGGTATTTGGAGTGTTGTGTATCAGGATATTTGGGGTGTTGTGTATCAGGGTATTTGGAGTGTTGTGTATCAGGTTATTTGGAGTGTTGTGTATCAGGATATTTGGGGTGTTGTGTATCAGGGTATTTGGGGTGTTATGCATGAGGGTATTTGGAGTGTTATGTATCAGGGTATTTGGGGCGAAAGGTGTTTGTCAGCTGTGCAAGCTTCATGAGAATCCCATCACACATGCACTGTTGGAGTTATCTACACAGCGTGCAACATATGTGGTGACATCACCATCCAATAGATTCATCCGATTTTGTTGATCGTGATTGAGATCAACGAGTAAAGACGGCCCTGAAATAAGTGATCTGCTTTGTAATTCCGTGTAAAAACCCGTGCGGTTACACAAGGAGCACAGAGGACATGATAGATAGGCTGTGTGTGTGTGTGTGTCTGGGCATGCATCAACTCCTGGAGAAGTGTGACTGGACTCCGCCTCAGCCAATCAGAACGCTGCATTTCTCACCAACAACAAACAAAAGATCGGACTGAGCGCTCTGTCGATGTCTCGGAATTATATTCCTCAATTCGCCGCAGGTCGTCTTAGAGAGTTGGGTTCATGCTTGGTTTGTTTTGGTGGTGGGGGGGCTTTTGTTTTGTCACCTTCGTGCGTCGACTTTTGTCTCAACAGCGAGGAGCTTCTCCGCTTCGCTAGCCGAGTCAAGCCAGGAGCGCTGTTAGCGCCGTGAAGCTAGCGAGCTCGCTAAGCCAGATTATTCATTAAAATAATAATAATAATAATAATATTAAAACCCGCAGAAATAGTTCGTGTTCGATCGAGTTGATCCCTGGAGTCTTCCAGAGAGCTGTCCAGCTAGAAGTAGCTGGTTAGCCGCGAGTGTTCAAAGGGAGGAATCCGATCGCAATGTCCGGACCGTCATCGGGCTGCGGCTTTCTGATGTCGGTTGTTGTTCACGGAGACTTGGCTCTCAACGAGCAGGAAAAAGAGCTCAACCAGCGGCTCAGGCGCCTTTACCCGGCCGTGAACGAGCAAGAAACTCCGCTGCCCAGATCCTGGAGCCCGAAGGACAAATTCAGCTACATCGGCCTGTCACAGAACAACCTGCGGGTGCATTATAAAGGTAATCAGGCTGATCAACAACAGAGCTAGCTGGATAACCAAATGGCTATACTGTAGTGTGTGTGTGTGTATATATATACATATATATATGTATGTTAGCAGTTGTGGGCTAGTATCGCTAAATAAATAAATAAATAGCTTTACTACTTATTATCCACCCAGAGTCGATATTGAGAATGTTTGTTTTTCCCCCGGGGAACAGGATAATGCTCCCTCTACATGTTTGACAGCCTTCAGCAGTCAAATCACCTCGAAATGGATCAAACCTCTCCAACTGTTTAGGGAGAGATGAGTTTTCGTGGTCGTATTTTGTCACATTCTGTATGTTGGTCATTGAACCAGTTGATGTGAGAAATGAGTTGATTACTACGACGGTGGATAATCTCGACAGACCAAGTTTTTTTTTTTTTTTTTAAGCACTAACTAGCAAGATAGCGGTCTGCGGTACGTATTTTTATTATTTTTTTATTATTAACACCGGTATTCAGGAAAACCCCGCCTCATTCACTAGGATCTCGCTGCTCATTGGATAGACCCATCGATGTTATTCCAGTGAACCGTCGATGAGGGTGTTCTCTCAGCCAATCGGGTCGCAGGAGCTTCCGCAAAACGGGTAGGAGGGGGGAAAAATGGCGTCCGAGTTTCTGGACTGAAACCCGGAAGTGGATAGAGGTGTATTTATTATTTTTTTTTGTTTTTTGTTAGCGAAGCTCTTTTGTAGTTTGTTCGTAAGCCAATAGCATTAACATTGTGCAGTGTGTGGTTTTTTTTTGGATTGGATAAAGAGCAATAGCTATCCATTCTAGTTACTCGTGTTTAATAAATGAAAGTGTCAGATTCAGAAGAATCGTGCCGGATATGCTGTCGCTAGCTAAACTGAAGCCTGTGGGCTAATCGCGTTAGCTCAGTAAGGCCTTCTCGCGACTGCTGCTTATTTCCGGTGTCTTCGTTAAGACATGAACATGGTGCTGATGGACATCTCGCGTCAGATGTTTAGTTTACACATCCTAACTAGTTAACCACTTCCTCACAAACATTAGACAATAAGAGGTAAAATAAAATGGCATATACACTCACTGTATAGGAATACCTGTACACCAGATTATTCATGCAGGTATCCATTCAGCCAATCACGTGGCAGCAACACCATGCATCAAATCATTCAGACACAGGTCACGAGCATAAGGTTACGTTCACGTAAAACATCATAACGGGTGGGAGGAAAGTGTGATCTCTGGGAGTTTATCTGTGGCGTGGTTGATGGTACCAGATGGGCCGGTTTGAGTATTTTATTTATCCGCTGCTGTTTGATCTCCTGGAATTTTCACACACAATAGTCTCTAGGGTTTACACGGAATGGTGCAAAAGACAAAAAAAAAAACATCTTGTGTGCGGACGGTCTGCAGTCTGAAACACCTCGTTGATGAGCGAGATCAGAGGAGAATGACCAGAAGAGAAGTCAAATATTCACTCATTACAACCGTGGCGAGCAGAAAATCATCTCAGCATGCATAGCACATCAGACCTTGAGGTGGATGAGCCACGACAGCAGAAGACCACCTCGGGTTTCACTCCTGTCAGACCAGGACAGGAATCTGACTCTATCATCCGAACAGACTCTCTTCAACCAGTGAGTCGTGATGTTCCTGTTCTTGGCTGACAGGACTGAAACCTGATGTGGTCTTCAGGTTCTACGTGTTGTGCATGCTGAGATGCTTTTCTGCTCCCCAGGGTTGTAAAGAGTGATTTCGATGAGTTACTATATCCTTCCTGGCTCGAACTAATCTGGCCATTTTCCTCTGGCCTCTCATGTCGACAAGGTGTTTCCACCCCCAGAATTGTCGCTTACTGTCGTTGTGTTTTGTTTTCCGCACCATTCTGTGTAAACTCTAGCGACGTCGAGACGGTTGTGTGAAAATCCCAGGAGATCAGCCGTTTCTGAAATATTCACACCATCCCTAGGTTTTTCTCTGGTCAACCTAATAATAACTTAAAATGCAAATTGTACCCCGAAGTCCATCGAGGATTTGTTTGGTGGCATTTTAGTTGGATTGAGAACCTCTTTTGTTTGCTCAAAGTGGAAATTCCAGTTCACTGTGACCATAGAGGGAGTTTATCTAAGGTGATTACACTGTTCAGGCATCTTAGTTTCCTTTTGTTTAGTGCTTGTCCAGTGTTTTTGTAATATTGATCTTATAGGAAAAGTCCACCCTGGACCACATTAAACATCCTTCTGTTACAATGTTTGAGATGTGATGAGTGATTTTAAAGGTGCTAATTTGTTGGTTGGTGTATTTTAGTCATTCCTGTGAACCTGGGATGTGGTGATGTCACAGAGGGACAGTGCTAGTTCCGTTACAATGGTTTATAATAGGAAAATATTCAGTAATCTCAAACTTGAGGGATAACAGATAGGTTTCCCTGCCAGTTCCTAAACACAAAAGAACAAGAGCTTCTTTTCTCAATGACCATTTTCTAGTGATGTTACGGCGCCCTCCACTAATATTGGCACCCTTGGTAAAAATAGGAGCAAGGCTGTGAAAATTTGTCTTTGCTGTTTAACGTTTTTGATATTTTGTTCAAACAATTCACAAAAATACTCTGCTCCCATGGATATCAAATAATTGCAAAGAAAAAAAACAACACATTCTTTCCCAAAAACCTCTTTGTTTAATATAGGTGTGCAACAATTATTGGCACCCTTTTAGTCCGTACTTTGTGCTACCTCCCTTTGCCAAGATAACAGCTCTGAGTCTTCTCCTATAATGCTTGATGAGGTTGGAGAATACACGGTGAGAGATCTGAGACCATTCCTCCATACAGAATGTCTCCAGATCCTTCAGATTTTGAGGTCCACGCTGGTGGACTCTCCTCTTCAGTTCACCCCACAAGTTTTTTAAAGGTTTCAAGTCGGGGGACTGGGATGGTCATGGCAGGACCTTGATTTTGTGGTCAGTAAAACATTTTTATGTTGATTTTGATGAATGTTTTGGATCATTGTCCTATTGGAAGATCCAACCACTGCCCATTGTAAGCTTTCTGGCAGAGACAGTCAGGTTTTTATTTAATATCTGTTGATGTTTGATGGATTCCATGATGCCATGTATCCTAAATGTCCAGGTCCTCTGGCAGAAAAACAGCCCCAAAACATTAAAGACCCACCACCATATTTAACCGTGGGCATGAGATACTGTTCCATATGGCTACCTCTCTGTGTGCACCAAAACCACCTCTGGTGTTTATTACCAAAAAGCTCTATTTTGGTTTCATCTGACCATAGAACCCGATCCCATTTGAATTTCCAGTAATGTCTGGTAAAGTGAAGACGCTCGAGTTTGTTTTTGGACCCTTCCAAATAACTTGTGGTGATGGAGGTGACTTCGGATTGTAGTTTTGGAGACTTTCTGTCCCCCAGATGCAACTAACTTCTGCAATCCTCCAGCTGTGATCCTTGGAGATTTTTTGGCCACTCAAACCGTCCTCTTCACAGTGTGTTGAGACAATATAGACACGTGTCCAATTCCAGGTTGATTCATAACATTTCCAGTTGACTGGAACTTCTTCATTATTGTCCTGATGGTGGAAATGTGCATTTTCAATGCTTGTACTATTTTCTTATATCCACTTCCCATTTTGTGAAGCTCAACAACCTTTTGCCGCACATCACAACTATATTCCTTGGTCTAACCCATTGTTATGAATGACTAACGGAATTTGTTGCCTCATATGTATAACCCTGTGAAACAGGAAGTCGTGGTCAGACAATTTCCTGTTCCTAGTCACCCAGGTATACTAAAAAATGTAAAATATCAATTGGAATATATTTCTCTGATGAGTTCATAGGGGTGTCACTAATTGTTCCACACATATTTAACAAAGATCTTTATTTTTTTATTTATTTTTTTTTTACCTAAAGATCAGAAGATTAAACAATAAAGCCAATTTTTCACAATCCCAAAGTTCTAAAAGGCAATTTGGCAATATGACCGTTACAGCTGAGTTACAGCAGAGACCCTGCTAGTTAGGGATCTACAAGATAACTGTGGTGAATTAGTATTAGCATAAAAATTGTAGCTTTGGAACCTCATCTGTTTATGCATTTGCATATCAAAACACATTACATGAAGAAGGACGATTGTCTGAAGACACACCGAGTAGGATTGCAGAGTTTATCAGGATGCAAAATAATAATTATAACAACATTTCTTCTATAAACAAGTTATCTTTGGTCATGGAACCACAAACTATTTATTTAAATACATAAATGTGTGTGACTTGCTTGCCATGTTTCCTGTTAAAATCCATCGCAACCTTATGATAGTTTCCCGGTCCAGCCATGAGAAGGATCTCACTACGTTCTTCTTTTGCCTTAAAGGCTATCTGGAAAAAAAAATGTATAGAATATAAACTAAGGATGACAAATTTGCTCAAAAGTGTTATTTTCTCCTATTTATGTAGACTTTTGGGACACCCTGTATTTATAAAATATCATTTGCAATAGTATCATGTTTTTTATTTTAAATAAACTTAAGAAATGACTTAATCATCCAGAACCATTAGCCAAAAAATACCATTTCAGGGTTAAGGAGCGTACAGGAAGTCTCGGAAATATTATGAACTGTACAGTGAGGAACTGCTGGTTGGCAGTGGCAATTGCACAAATTCAGCCGCATGGTGTATTTTTAGGTGACTGCGTAACAGTACATTTTTAATATAAGCCTTATATATATTACCATTTGCTTATATATTGTCCACATGGCCAACATTTGAACTGTTATGCAAGTGTTTGAGCTTGTCTGATCTCTGACTGGCACAGATCATCACCCCCCCTCTAATTAACCACTTTCTAATTGTCACCATTAACATTATTTGTGATTGGTCATTTTTTTATATGTCCTAATTTTTGTAATGATTGGAATATTAAAGTGACACACGAGTCTTCTCTTGTGTTACTTATATTTTGAGATCCCTTGTGTTTGATTTTCAACCGAAATGCTTTAGAATCCATTCACCTTGGCTTTGATAGTATCTTTGTCTGGTTTTTAGGTCATGGAAAGACACCTAAGGATGCGGCATCTGTTCGTGCGACTCATCCTATTCCAGCTGCCTGTGGGGTCTATTACTTTGAGGTGAAAATCATCAGTAAAGGACGAGATGGGTAAGTAAGCTGATCAACATGATTTTAGAAGAAGCAAATATTATTTAGTGCAATCCAGATGGTAAATATAAAAGCGTAACATGTACATTATTCTCTTTTTCTCTCTCTCGTGTCAGGTACATGGGGATCGGTCTCTCTGCCCAGGGTGTCAACATGAACAGACTTCCAGGTAAAAACAGACAATTAGGATATTTGATCAGATTGAATGAGACCGTTGTCGGTGTCTGTCTGAAACAGTTTTCGACTGTCTGTCAAGACAAGAATGTAAAGTGCCCGATGTGTGTTTATGTGAAAAAAGGTTGATGGAAAGATTCATTCCTGCTGATCCGTCTTATGGAGTGTAACGTTGAGGAACTAAGAAACGTTGCTTAATCAGGATCATCTTCTTTATTTTAAACTTAGCCTGCTTGCAGGTTCATCACATTATGATTAACTAGCCTGCTAAGAAAAGACCGTCTTCGTTCTGTGAAGTCCATTTTGCACAGGATCGCGTCACATTGGAGTTTGACTGTATGCACAGAATTAGATTCCCAGTAGAGTGTTACTACGTTTGATTACATCTACTTGCTTGATTCAGCCTTTACATTATTAAAACCTAGTAATCCTGTGCAGGCTTGAGTTAAAAAAATGTTTTATGACGACCAATTTTCACAAGTGCATTAGCTGTTAGAATTTGAATAGCAAATCTCTTCATTCATACGAGACTGGTGTCTCAGTTCCACAGTAAAACTCCAGTAAGCCATAGCCTAAAGGAATAAATGTCATTTACTTACTGATTCCATCGCCTGATCAAGAAAGAGCAAAGTATTGCAGGTGTGCCGGTTGATAATGTGGTGAGTCCTTATGCAGTACTTTATGGTGATGATTAGTCCAGAGGACTCGGGGAGAGATTAGTCCAGAGGACTCGGGGGTGAGATGAGATTAGTCCAGAGGACTCTGGGGAGAGATTAGTCCAATCCAGGGGACTCGGGGGTGAGATGAGATTAGTCCAGAGGACTCGGGGGTGAGATGAGATTAGTCCAGAGGACTCTGGGGAGAGATTAGTCTAGTCCAGTGGACTCGGGGGTGAGATTAGTCTAGTCCAGGGGACTCGGGGGTGAGATGAGATTAGTCCAGAGGACTCGGGGGTGAGATTAGTCTAGTCCAGAGGACTCGGGGGTGAGATGAGATTAGTCCAGAGGACTCTGGGGGTGAGATTAATCCAGAGGACTCGGGGCTGAGATCAGTCTAGTCCAGGGGACTCTTGGAGGGGGGGGAGATTAGTCTAGGTGGTTCAATGACCGATACTGATTTGTGACAGACAAGGGAAGTGTTAACTAACAATAACCCTTTAATCAGAAAAATAATCAATAGATTAATTGATTAGTTAGATCATTGTAGAAACATGATATCCCCCCCACACACACCCTGCCAAAAAATAATCTAGCATTTCGATACAGAACGCCTTAACTCTGCTTAAATTAAAATAAGAGGTCGTTAATTACAGTACAGTATTACTGGCATTTATCACACAGTTCATCATCGCATGAGAATACTATTGAGTATTTTTGTTGGCCCCTTTTTTCCAAAACTAATGCCCGGTCACGTTATTCTGTACTTCTACTAAATTCACTTCTACTAAGAAACATTTTTGCAACCTTGTTTAAAGTCCCTGTTAAGCGCCTTGAAATGCTCAGCGTTATTCTATGTATTGATGTAATTTCCACTGAAACAGGAAGCCAGGGTGGGACACATCTAGTGGCTCCTCCCCCTTTTAAAATAGCCAGTAGTGTTTAGCTAACCTCACAGACGGGAAACTTACAACTGTAGGAGGTGAGACCCTTTAGATTCTAGAGAGCATATGATTGGACAGAAAATCTGACATTCAGTGCGTTGTTGATCCGTATTGGTGATAGAGAGAGTATAAATATTTAATGCATAGCTCTTCTAAATGTCAATTCTTTTGGAGCACACTAGCTTATAGATGACCTTAAGGCTAAAATATTCATACTAAAAGCCACAAAACTTCGATTTTGATCTCGGACCGATGGACAAACTGTATAAATCACTGGGAGAGGTTCATGTCTGAATTTCAAGTCCGGACATGTTCAGTTCCCAGCAGTCGAATTCAAAATAAAGGTCAAACTGTCTGGCTAACTGAAACACTAAACACTTATTTTGCAATACAAAAGCTAAATGAAAGAAACGTGAATCCTTATGAGTCTAATTATCCTTCACATTAGTAGTTAGTAGTTATGTCTTGAGGCCAACACTGAATTGTAATGCGAAGTGGTCCCATATTTTGGAGGACTTTCGTCATCCCGTTGTCTCTGTTGTAAATTTCATAAAGCTCCGCCCCTTTTCAAATGTGTATTCGTTCTAAACGAAGCGGGATAGTACATGCCACACCATGCTTTAAACATAGACCAACTAATTGATGATGAAATGCGTTGCCGGATTTTTATTTATTTATTTATTTATTGTCGATTAGTCGTTGCAGCATTAGCGCTCTGCTGCTAAATGGTGGCTGAAAGTAGCTTTAGTACCCCAGTAGAGGATGATGATAATCAACATCCTGAACAACATCCTGATTTCAAAAATAACACCAAAGCAGACTCTTCAAGTCTTCACACTTCATGTGAAAGCATTACTTTTACTCTTACACATCATCTATTCGTATGTTTCCTGCAAAGGTCTGCAGTTTCACTGCACTTCCCCCGGTAAAACAGAAGCAGATGTCAGCGTTGCGATGTGACGGATGCAGTCAGTCACACGGATCCTGTCATCAAGCGTGAAGTATATTAAGGTCGTGGATGCAATCAGTCAGAATATCATTATATTTTAATCACTGTTCCAGGACGAGGGCCTCACATTTATGCCTTTTGATTTATTTACATTTCAAGCGTAATGTGGCACAGCTTCTTCTGAGACCTAGATCAATCAATTTGGACGTTCTTCAGGCCGAAAATCAACTTCAATATGCATTGATGCGTGGGAATACAAATGTATTGCGTACGGTCTGAACGAGCAAATTGGACGCGTGGAAAGCGTGTGAAATACCCCAACCTTCATCCGCTGTTAATGTCTGTCCTTTTGGTGTGACGTTTTTAAGAATTCAAATTTTTATGGAAATTCGACTTCTTGGGGAAACGTCAGCTTTGTTTTTTTTTGTGTGTGTTTTTTTTTTTGTTTTTTTTATTTATAATGGACACCTGTGGTGCTCAGTGCTTTGACTACCATTTCAACTACACGTTTGTAAACACACACCGTGAACGAGTGTCCCTATGCTGTTCAGCTGACTGCATTGCTTCTGTAAGGGCGTGTACTAAAGGAAGTCTCATCCTTTTGCTTTGAAGTGACGATCGTGTTCTCTTTGTATGTGAAGTCAGTGTAGTGTGGTGTCACCCAGGGTAAATCCAGCAGGCAGGGTGGTTCCTCCGTGGCTTGTCTGAGAGATAAGAATGTAAAGCACACTCTCTGGTAGGCACGTTTTGATAATCGGGTACGCGTCACACAATATTGTTATCGTGAACACGTCAAATATATCAGCTCTACCCAGACGTTCCAGTGGGAGGAGAGTGACGATCGACGACATTTTGTGCCATCGTGTGCATGCTCCAGAGCGTTCAGAATTTACGATAAGGACTGCTTAAAGTTGATATTATTATTATTATTATTATTATTATTATTATTATTATTAACATTATTTTTCCAGAATTAAAGGCAGCATCGGTTATCCTGCTTTACTGATGCAATCCCATAATTCTCTTTACTATTGAAAAGAACAGAATTCGAAAGAAACCTAGCTAGAAGTGATGACACGGACAATTCCGGGTTCCTTTTTGTCGAAACACCAGCCAGCGAAAGAGGTGCACACTCCACGTATACGTTCACGCACCATGTGCTCTCTCTGATTGCTATGTTTTATCCTCACAGGCTGGGACAAGCACTCGTACGGCTATCACGGAGACGACGGACACAGTTTCTGCTCCTCAGGCACAGGGCAGCCGTACGGCCCGACGTTTACCACCGGCGACGTAATTGGCTGCTGCGTCAACCTCATCAACAACACCTGCTTCTACACAAAGAACGGCCACAGTCTAGGTACAGAACATCAGCCATGTGCATGACGTGGTTCACTTTAAACAGACCCATGCTTGATCGCACATCCTCTTACTTCCTGTGTTGTATACCAACTCTATTCTATTTACCTTTATGTCAGCATTAAATGTAGAATTCCATAATTATTTGGGGAAATGGCGTTGAATTTCTTCAAGGGATTGAAAAAAAATTATATATATATATAATCCTGTAGATCAAAAATTCAGTACAGAATTACCTCGATTTCACCTTTCCGTGTCTTTAAATAGGTTTGATGGAGCATTTCAAAAATTCGCTTAGATACTATAAAATGATGTTTTCAGTGCACGTATACATGTGCTGATGTTAAGAATTTAGATCACAGTAGGTGCCTAAATTAGTATTATTAATTATTGTTCCAATATTGAAGAATTTTTTTTAAAGATGAGACTTTTTAATGTGGAATTGTTTCTTTTTTTTTTACGTTTGAAAATGGCAAGTCGTTTTTATAATGGCCGTTTTTTTGATAATTTACTAATGTTTTTACAATTAATTTCCAAACTTTCGAATATTTATGAGGAAGTTCATATAAATATGAAGTTGCACGACTACGGTAGTTTCCATATCACTTGTCGGACATTTCATCAGCTGCGTTCCTGACCAGACACGGTCCTATAGAAGAGACCATGCCCTGGACGCTCCACATGAACGTTATTGTTAATCGTGTGAATTTATGAGGCGTTGTATGCATTTTTAACATTCCCATCAAGATTTGCGCAGAAATTGACACAAAATCAAGCAGTCGCCGCAATACCAACAAACATCACTGCGAAAGACCGTGCAAAACAATTTTGTGCTACTGCAATTTCAGCAAAAGTTTCCCACAACCCCCCCCCCAAAAAAATCAGGCATTTTTGGCTGCAACAATAAAAAAAAAACTCTATGAAATCCTGTACAGACTGATATAAGAAGTAACTCAGAACCTTGGCCACTGAGCAAACATTTATCCTGCAGTGATACAGAATTCTCGAATTGGATGTGTCCGAATGTGTTTATAGATTTTCCTTATACCATGGTCTGTCCGAATACTCGATTCTGATTGGCTGGAAGGTATGCGTTAAAACTGTATATACCACACGCAGTTCCGGTCAGTTTAATCACTGTTCTAAATGAATACGCTGCCTATAAACAACTGTAACCATGGTAACATACGGTACTTAAACTCACAGCTTCATTATTAGTAGAGACTCTGCACAGATGCAGGTAATTCTCACATACACAATCTCTCTCTCTCTCTCATAACTATTTATTATAATTGATTTAATAAAACTGTAATCTTATCACACTACTTTGTCTATGTAGGATTTAGAGCGGGCAGAATTCTAGATCTAATTATATAAAATAACTAACTCAATTAAATTTTATTTGTGTAGTGCTTTTTACAATACACATTGTCTCAAAGCAGCAATTTAACAAATGAACTGTTCTTGTCTTTTCAGTCAAATATTTGCGCAAACATTGACGACCGCTTTAGATTGTCAACGCTGACAAGTGACCATGGTATAAGCAGGATAATCCACAGCTAGGTGTGCGTTACAGGATTTTAACGCGCTCCGCGTCGGGTGGTTCTTTAATTCCACGTCCTGCGTTAAAATCGTGTAACACGGCACCTAGCCGTCGATCATAGCTAACTTAACAGGATGACTTTGACAGTTGTACCGTCGCTGTTTTATATTAATGCACCGCGGTGTCCAAATACATTCTTGTTTCTATGGTAACCGCTAATTCACTTCGATTATGTGGAGTGTCTGCCATACAAGTCCGAGTCTAATAATAAAAAACGGATAAAAAAACAAAACAAAACAAAGAACAACTTGTCGTTGATCTGGTGAAGCTTTGTGTAGGGAGATGTTTGTGTAACGAGGTTAAAAAAAAATTCCAGGAAGCTCTTCAGAACAAAGGAGTTTGCGCTTTGTGGTTTCTTGGTGAACAGATTTTTTTTTTCATCTTATTAACTTCTTCAAAGGAGAGGTAAGAATAAAGGTGAAGGAACGACTGTTAATAGGTGTGCGCAGGAAGTGACAACAGGAACTGACTTGTCTAATGGACTTTAAAGTGATAGATGCTGGGGAATGAAAGGAATAAAACATTTTGGGATGTCATGCCTTTTTATGTATGGAATGTTAATGACATGAATGACCTTTTATATGAATTCTATATGTATATATTTATTTTTTTTTCTCTCTCTCTAGGTATAGCTTTTACAGATTTACCAGTAAGTATTTATTTATTTATTTATTTATTTATTATTATTCAAAGCTTTTTTTCATGATCAAAATTCTTTATATTACATTTATATTTTGCATGCTTAATTTTGACATGAAGAACAGTGGCTGATTTTGCTAGATTATGTTACTCATATCGTGACACAGACTTTTCCGTTCTTAACAGTGTTTTTTTTTGGGGGGGTTTTTTTGTATATATTTGTGTCTTTCAAGACTTTGCTAAAATGCTTGCACTGCACAGTGTGTTACATTTTACTAGAAAACACAACAAATGTCTGTTTGGGTCTAAAACAATCAACCATTCAGGAGAAAACAAAGTTGGCACAACTCCAGCATTCATGTTTTTCTGAAAGTGCTTTGGTTTTCCAGCTTTGACCTTTATTTTTATTGGATCATGAAACATTGTGGCTCCCTTTTAGTTATTTCTCCTTATTTCCATTTACATCCAGTCGAGAGGAACTACCATTTTATTTCCATGAAACTGTTTACTGTAGAGACATCATGAACACTTTTTATTTTTTTTTGTCCTCAAGATAAAAGCATTTCACCATACACCAGTGCTGATTAAAAATAAATGGACTTGCAGTATTTGATAACTGACAAAATGTTGTCTTTCTCCAGCCCAACCTGTACCCGACAGTGGGTCTTCAGACACCGGGAGAGGTGGTGGATGCTAATTTTGGGCAGCATCCATTTGTATTTGACATAGAGGACTACATGCGTGAGTGGAGAACCAAGATCCAGGCTCAGATTGAGCGTTGTCCCATTGGCGAGCGAGAGGGCGAGTGGCAGGCCATGATTCAGAAGTGAGTGTCCCCATTATGATAAGTATTATTTCAGGGCTTTTCATACTTAAAGACCTCCACTTAAAGGCCAGTTTTTTACAAATTTATTATTATATATTGGGCTAAATTATAGGTTTATAACTCTTTGGAAATGAATGGATTAGTTTGATCTGAACAAGTCAATGCGTAAAAGAGGGAAAGTCTGTTTTGCTGTTTTTTTTTTGTTTTTGTTTGTTGTTTAAACATAATTAATGATGTCTCTGAGTAAGAGAGTGCCCACAACAATAGGCCCTTTTTATACCCGCTGTATCAAATGGGAGGACTGGGCTTGTACGTCGCACTGCAGCATATCGAAGTCAGGAGATGTATGAAAGTATGAAGGACATCTCATCTTGGCTGTTGCATTCAATTTTGATAAGTACTTGGATTTCATGCCTACAAGGGCACTGAAGCTTGCTTGACCAAAATTAATGCTTGCAAATGGTACCAGCGCAAGCAGGGTCAAGTCACACCTGTGCTTCGTTATGAACTTTTTGAATCGTAACTAACGCGAGAACAGGCATAATAATGGATGGTACAAATCACACGTGAGCCCATGTGAGGTAATGCTGAGAACCAGTGCCTTGTTTATTGATCTGTTTCATGTTACCCCAGCACCCCCTTTCACTCAAGACCGTGCCGGAATTTGTGCTGATAGGGTTCTCCTGTGATCCTTTGAAAGAGCAGTCCTGGTTTTTTTTAGTCCTTCGTATCAGACTGTGTCAACATCTTTTGTCACACACTATTTGGGACGAAACGGCACACACATGCTTTGATTGATCTGATAATCTATATATTTAGAACGTGCGGTCGCTGAAGTGGTTTTGGTAACATGTAGTAGCAGTATATTCACTTGCTTCCAAGGGGTTGTCTTTTCCACAGATAACTGATATTGATTTTCTTACAGATCATATTTTTAATGGCAGTCATGTTAGCAGCTTGGGTTGTTTGTGTTGTTGCTATAGTAACAAAATTCCTCTGCCACCACTTCTTGGGAAACCTAACGGAAAAGCATCTTCTGATGAAAATAGATTATAGCTCAGAAGGTTTTCCCTTTAAGAGCGGTTCAGGTAGTTCCGGCTCTAATATTAATGCACTTGTTCTAATATGTTACTGTTTCTATAGTAACAGCTCATAGACGGGGACTTGTACAGCAGACACTCAACCTAATCCAAGACAAATAATAATAAACCAATTTAAAAAGTAAATCTTATCGTTGATGTGACCGTTTTTTTTTTCTTTATTGTATAATTCATTTTAATTCATAAATATAAATACTGCAGAAGGGAAAAGTCTAAACAACACCAGTAATGGAATGATGATTACAGTAGTGCAGGGTAGTTGGGTTACAGTCTTGCATTGATGTGGGTGTTGAGCTCTTCTCTGTGTTGACAGGATGGTGGCCTCCTACTTGGTCCATCACAGTTACTGTGCCACGGCTGAAGCCTTTGCAAAGTCCACTGACCAAGCCGTGCACGAGGAGCTCGCTTCAATCAAAAACCGACAGAGTGAGTCTGCACACATGAGTCGTATGATCAGAAATACCAATACGTTATCCAGTCCCTCTGAAACGATCGGAACAGCGAGGCCTGTTTTTTGGTTTTTACTATACGCTGAAGACATTTGTTTGAGATCAAGAAACGAATCCTCAGAATTTTAGCTTTAATTTCCTGATCGTGTTCAACAGCTTAGAACATGGTGGTAGATCGATCCCCCCCCAATTTTTTTTTCCACGTTTAAAATGGTTTGCTTTCCTCCCATAGACGGCTCTCTGGTTTATCATTTTTAACAACAAATGCAGTCTTCGCAAGAGAAACACCGGTCAAAGCTATTCATCATTTAAACAATCTATCTAACAAGACACACTTTGGAAACAAGAAACACCAGTCGGTCACGATGTTCCAATATCTTTGATCACTTAGAACCTGGCATCTTTTATTCGAACCCTCCCATTTTTCCAAGTTATTTAGCACCTCTAGATGTAATTATCGGGAGAATGAAAGCTGAAATTCTGTTCTCTTCACCTTTTGATCTCGAACCCAATTGTCTTCGTATCGCAAAAGAAACCCCAAAAGATTTAGCCTTGTCACTCCAATACTTTTGGAAGGGACTGTCTATATCATTTTGAGTCCCACGTGAAATATTGCCTCTGTGAATTCAGAGATTTCTGGACATTTTGGAAGATGGGACTGGGCAGTACCCTGGAGCGTTTTCTTACTTTTCTTGGGCTAGCTAATGAGTTTGTTTTTGTCCACCTCAGAACCAAGTTCATTATGTATTTTCTTTACCAACACACCTGTATTCTCTCAGAAATCCAGAAGCTGGTTTTGTCCGGCCGAATGGGGGAGGCCATAGAGACCACTCAGCAACTTTACCCCAGTCTGCTCGAAAGGAACCCCGACCTATTATTCATGTTAAAGTAAGTGTTGCTAAATAACACTGTTGGGTAAATGTAGCATGAATGAATAAGCATGACTCTTCTTTTTTTTTTTTAATGAATTTTTTTCTGCACATAGAGTGAGACAGTTCATCGAAATGGTGAATGGCACTGACAGTGAGGTACGCTGTCTCGGTGGGCGCAGCCCCAAGTCCCAGGATAGCTACCCTGGTTCTCCCCGCCTTTTCAGTAGCCCCACCCACAAAGCCACTGGCTCTCAGGCCTACCCATCAGGTACGTATTACTCAAAGCCTTTGTAACGTTCTCGTCTTCCCAGCATGACTGTGCTTGAAATTTGCAACGACGCACTGAATACGTATCCTCCTACGATTTGGCTAAATGTCCTTATGATGTTCTCCATCTCCAGGTTTTGAAAGTAACTGCTGTAATGGAGTTTCATCCAGTAAAGCTCACTCCTCAGCACACAGCCACAAACCGTGCCCCGTAACCACGGGCAGCGGCGAGCTGGGGGTTCTGAACGGCAGCCACGCACAGCAGTCCAGCATAAGGTATTCCTCGATAACACCACACACAGTCGAACGGATACTCTTCTAATCGTTGACCTGTTGAAGCATAACTATAAAAATGACACGGCTTTTTTGAAAGTTTTGTACCTTCTATATTGAAGATACAAATCTTCAAAATATCTTCTCAATTATTAGCAATGTGATCGATATTGAAGGAACCTCTTTACATGTTTGGCGATGCTCGTATAGGTGTATATCACCGTCAATACCACTGTTAACACGTTACAGTGTGTTCAGTGTGTAGTGCTGTTTTGTTTACTCGAGGCTTGTGTGATCTAACGATATTATCATCTAATCACAGTATGACATCGCCACGATATCCAATGATCTATATTGTATTCAAACATGGATAGAACATGAGCATTAATAAGACCTCTTGTGTTGTAAATGCTTGGCTTAATGCAGCAGTGATGTAGATATGGAGGTGGATCACATCTCTAACGGAGTGTCCGAGTCCTCCTCAAACGGCTTCTTGAACGGGAGCGCCACACACGCACCAGACATCGAGGACTGCGAGGCAGAGATGGGTGAGACCACTAATAATCACTTTTATTTCTGTAGTAACATTTTTTTTTTTCCCTTTTCAGACAGATCCACTGCAAGCATAAAGAAACAAATCATAAAGTGAAATTAAGGGATAGACTCCATGACTATTATTGGTTGCTCACGTCGTTGCCTTGCACACAGAAGTAGAGTCGGCTCAGTCCAAGAGGCAGCTCTGCGGGGGGAGCCAGGCTGCCATCGAGAGGATGATCCATTTTGGCCGAGAGCTGCAGAGCATGAGCGAACACCTTCGCCGCGAACGTGGCAAAAACTCCACCAACAAGAAGATGCTCAAGGTAGCAGCACCAGCTACGTATTGGAATTAGCATGAATAAAACCAAGCAAAGTTGTACTTAATCGTTGCACTAAAGTCACAAAAACGGTATTCCAGTCTGAATTAAAAGCATTAAATGAACGGAATTCTCTGCTGGTTTGGGTTTTGTGGATCACCCTCATTGCTCTTACTTTGTGTCTGCGCCCGCAGGATGCTTTTAGTTTGTTGGCGTACTCGGATCCTTGGAGCAGTCCTGTGGGCTACCAGCTGGACTCCATCCAGAGAGAGCCGGTCTGCTCCACACTCAACAGTGCAATATTAGGTAAACCCTTTTTTTCTTCTTCTTCGTCTAAAAGTGGCTTTTTAGAATTTAGAAACGCAGTACAGAAAAATCCACAAAATATGGTACTCTAACATAAATGTATAATGTTCCCGCTATGTGTCCGCTGCAGTAAAATGTTATCTTGCGAAGACTTGGAAAGACCATTCGAGTGGGGAAATGTGGGTTTTAATAATTATGTGGGAGGGACTGGCAACATTACCCTTGAGATTAGTGAAGGGATAGCCTCTGCATCCTAGCATTATGTCTATCCACTTTTACATTGAAAGGCGAGTACCTATAGACATTGGAGTGTCACCAATTATTTAGACTATGTACATGCATATACCCTTAGATTCCCTAAGGCAGCGGTCCCCAACCTTTTTTGCGCCACGGACCGGTTTAATATCAGACAATATTTTCACGGACCGGCCTTTAAGGTGTGGCGGATAAATACAACAAAATAAAATGATAGGACCGGCATAAAAACTGGGGTATTTTTAAAATCTAATAATAAACGTGAATCCAATGTGAAATCGCAACTTTATTAGCAGCGTCCTCGTAACATCCTCTCTCCCCCTAACGCTCTCTGGTCTCTATGGTAAGGTTTCAACGGATCACGTGTTAATAAATAGATAACGATTATAAAATGAAATAATTAAAAAATCTGGCCTTGATTTGAGTCTACAAATTTTCAAAAAAGCCTGGGGTGCTTAATTCATGACCCTTTGTATTGGTATACCCTGAGCTCGTGAGTAGTTTAATCTTGAGCCAAAGCATAAGACTAAGATCTGCGCACGGTGGAAGACAAACACTGAAAGGCACTCCAGCGCGAGCAATCCTGAAGGCTTTTTCCACTTAAGATGTGCCTCAGCGATTGGATTCGAAATCGCCTTCTTGGTCCAGTTTGTCAGCAGTACACGTCTCGTGGAAAACTGCGAATAAATTATGAGTCATCTGCCTGGAGCAGTAACGCACAATGCAGGAAACCACTGTAGCTGACTATACCGATGTCCAGGCAGTGTCCTCCTTGCACCAGTAGAATAATTTGAGTAAAATATTAGTTGGCAGCCTCTGTAGTGTAATTTTATACTCCTTTAAAAAACAAAACAAAAATAAACACACACACACACATGGTGTAATATACTATATGCAATGAAGAGTTTCACTGGTCTGATGTCTATCTCCTGAATGTATGTGTTGCAGAGACTCATAACCTGCCCAAGCAGCCCCCTCTGGCTCAGGCCGTGGGTCAGGCGACTCAGTGCCTGGCACTCATGGCCCGAACAGGCATTGGCTCGTGCGCTTTCGCCTCCGTGGACGATTATCTGCACTAGCCCATAGAGAAGTGTCCCTTTAAAATGGTCATGCAGCACGTTCTGCATCACCCCAACTCAACCAGGCCTCTCGAACATCCGGCCCATCTCTAATCATGACCCGGAGCGCCTCATAAGCCGGACCCATTCCAAATCCTGACTCTCGTGGGAGTCTCCAAGAGACTGGATCCTTTTCACACAGGCCATCCTGAATCTAAAGACACATTTAGAAGGATCCCTCAAGCCAAACAAATTCCTGAACCATTACACCTTTTTTGATTTTCTTTTTAATTTGGGAGAGGGAGGGGTGTGTGTGTGTGTGTATGTGTGTGTTTCAGGCTCCGATTGTTCGTTTTCTAGTTTGAGGCATGAGACGAATTTATTCTGATTCTAATTAATGTTATAATTAAACTTGCATATAAGATTATATTTGTTCTCGATTGAAAGCTGGCTAAAGTGAGCACGAAGGCCCCCCACCCTGCTGTTTTTAAGGTGCCTGCTTGTGTATTTGTTACAACCCCCCCTTGACAACGACTCCCCCCACCTCCTTTTTTCTTTCTTTTTTTTTGAAAGCTATATTAACATGCAGAGTGGAATATTTTAGTTATCTAAAGAAGAAGAAAAAAAAAATTAAAAAGCAGTCCAACGAAGCTGGACTCCTCCTTTAGTGGTGGTATTTAGTATAGAGAGTTAGTGTGAGCTGTATTTTGAGTTTAAGCCCTTCTTTGTGCAAGCGTGCCCTCCCTCTGCCAGATCTGCACAGCAGGTTTGATGCAACGTTTGGACACTTGGACTTGTAACCTCGTGGATGTCTACGGCTGTCCTGAGTCCGTCTCCGAACTGTTCTCACCTAGGCTGACGCTCACCACTCTCACGTTTCTGTACAGTGCAGCTCTCTGAAATACGCCTAGGCTTGTATATATCGATCGTCCCCGAGTTTTGAATAAACCTCCCTTGTGCATAGTAACAAAAACATTCAAAGGTAAAAAATCTGTCCGAACTGTTATTCTACACTGCTTGATATATACAAGCCCTGGTTGAGAAGAGGAAAGCCTGTTCCTGGTTTTCTCCTGTGTTTCACCAGCCAGCCCTTATGACCATCACTACGTTACAAAAGCAAGGAGAATGATACAGTATTGTCAACAGCACTGTCTTATCATTTTCAGTAATAAAATACAAATACCCAGGTGGACAAGACGAGTGTACAGGCTGTGTTCTTCCAACTTGTAGAAGGTAGTCGTGCTTGTAGTAATCCGATGCATGTCTCTGGACGATTTTTTAACGTGGACGTATGCGTCATCAGCTATAGTGGAAAACTGTGTAACTGCACAGTTACTATGGTAACGTCTCCACTGGACGTGATGACCCCATGTTGTAAATACCATTACAGTCTGTGCATATTAAAACTGTGACTGACACAGCTGTTCAAACCTAATCCATCCGTTCGTCTCACAACATTCATCATGGCACTTTTGTAGAAACGTTGCTTTGGGGTTGGTTTTATTTTTAAAAGGAAAAAACAAAAACTGTACATTCAGCCTCAGACACAAAGCATCTGACCTGATCTCGACTTGCTATATATATATATATATATATATATATATATATATATATATATATATAAAAAAAAAAAAGTAAAGATCTTTCCTTTACATATTCACGTCTTTAAAGGAGAAAAAAAAGGCCTGAAACTGAACTCTAAAGAAGTATTTAAACACTAAATACATTCACAACTGAAATGTTTGACGTGTTTTTATCGGTTTTTGTAATTCGGCAGCCGTGCTTACGTCATAGGACGACACTCCTAATCGGGTTTAATTGTAATTAACAGGAGAAAAAAAATATTCTATAACGTAAATTGATAACGGTCAGCTTTCGCTGTTAGCGTCCAGAAATAAGAGCAAGAGATTCTTTTTCCCCTTGACAGTTTCTCATTAATGAAAAATCTAAAGTAAAAATAGGAGACAACAAACTCTGGAAAGTCCTGAAAATGCAGCTGCGGTGAATTTTGCCAGAGACTCTGCTCAGCTAGTTAAACATTACGGAGATAAGCCCGATGGAGGAACCGGTGGTACGAACACAAAAACACGCTTCAGAACCAGATCTGTTTCAGCAGAACGTTCAGATTAAACTAATAAAGCGCCGCTACATCGCTCTCTTTACTTGAACCAAGGGCTAATTCCCACTGGCACAGAATGTTTTCAAACGGCATTATGGGTAATGGAGGAAACCATTAACCAAAGCGACATGTATACTAACATGTGGATGAAAGCCATTTAAACTTCAGCTCATTTTCAATACAAAGTAAATCTCGGACGTTATTGATCACGTGTTAAATGTAAATATCAATATGCAATTTGTTCATGTTTGTCCCACCTTTAAAGCCTAACTTTGAGAATACTTCATAAAATGTTTACTATACAGATACAATCTGTCACGGATTTGTGGATCCCAGTCTTAATTTAGCGCTGAGCTGCTTCCAGTCACAAATCCATACAGCGGCGTGACTTTTGGTCTAAACAGCTGGAATCCGAGCAGGAAGTCTTCGTCCTCGGCAAACGTCTCAGCTGGAGATTAACTTCTGTTTGTGAATAAACCTCTTGTTGCACTTTTCTGCCTTGGCCTTCTCGTCTGCTCCTGTAAGGACAGTTTAACGTTGAATTAAGATGTGCTTTCATGTTATGAAACATCAGTGTTTCAGAGTCCTAATGTTGCATAGCCTTGAACCATTACTGTTAAGTGTGTGGTCCCACACACACACACACACACACACACACACTCGCTATCCACTTTATTAGGAGCACCTGTACATTTGTGAGGTTATCTAATCAGGCAATCAGGAGGAAAAAGTCATCCAGATACAGGTCAAGAGCTTCTGGTGAGGTTCACCTTGAACATGTGACTTTAATTGCGGCATGGTTCGAGTTGCTCTCCTGTGTGATTCACACGAGTCTCTGGAGTTTACACGGAATGGTGAGCAGAGGGTCTGTGGGGTGAAACACCTTGCTGATGAGCGAGATCAGAAGAGAATGACCAGACAGGTCATCTATAGTAACTCAAATCACTCTTTACAACCGTGCTGAGAAGAAAAGCATCTCAGCACATCAAACATTGAGGTGGAATGGGCTACAACAGCAGATCACCACATCAGGTTCCACTGGATCTGAGACCATCATGAGCACAGACTCACCCAAACTGGGCGGATGAAGACCGGAAAAAGCCCAGGTGATTACTTGTCCAGTTGAAAGGGTGAACCTGCGGAGATACTGTCCTGCTCACCATGATTGTAAAGAGTGATTTACAGTATTAACGCGCATTCCTGGCAGCTCAATCCAATCTGGAGATTTTCCGATGCCCTCTCTTATTAGCAATTTGGAACCATCACTCACTCTTTGTTTTTTCCACACCTTTCTGTGTAAACTCTAGAGACTGGTGTGTGTATGTATGTGTGTGTGTGTGTGAAAATCCCAGACCAGCAGTTTCTGAAATACTCAAACCAGCCCAGTTGGTGATGGGCTTTTCTGAGAATCGTGTGCAAGTGTTGCTATTAAAGTAGACGGTGAGTATGTTCGAGAAAGAACCTTTGCTCGAGTTGTACCTTTAAATTGCCAGAGATGAACGTTCAGAGCTCAAACTCACCCCATTTCTTACTCGCAAACTGCACTGCAGCTCCTTGATTGAGTCCGCGTTTCTTCTCTAGAGAGAGAAGTTCAGCGTCTGAAAAAGACACTCGACAGTCAGCAGAACTCCTCTTCGCCAGCGACAGTAAAGCCTAGTAACAACCCGAGCTTACATTCACACAAGCAGATAAAACTGTCCCCTGACCAGTCAGTTTCCTACAAATTCCGACCTCAGAACAGCAACATTACGAATTATAAATAAGCCACGCTGCTTTACCGCTGCAGTCCAAATGCCCTAGTAAATTCCTCACATGAACCACAGAGCACGTTTAGTTTAACGTACCCGACCTCTGCTCTCAGTACTTAATTTCTTACTTGTACTTATTGCATAAAACTAGAAAGAGCTAAGAGAAATGTAGAACATCTCTGCTCAAAATATCATTCAATATATTCCCTGTGTTTATCGTTATCGCTCACGATCAAGCACTTGAAGCAGGTATGCACATTATCGGACAATAAATGTTGAATTTTATTATCAAGGCAACAAACGCAAAAGACATGAGATCCTAAATGTTTTGGTTACGAACTGCAGAAATACAGAACACCGGAAGTTGTCACCTTTTAATGTTAGTAAACGTTAATGGAAAAGACCATCCTGAACAACTTCAATCATAAGCTTTATATTTTAAAAATGTCATCTTCAATGGTATCCAAGAATGACTGTGTAACGATAGACGACTTGTGATTTTTTAAATATTTCAATATAAGCATATTTAATGTGTCTTGGGGTCTAGTTTACTATTTAAAAACACGTATACACTTGTTGCGTTTCCTTACTGGTTGTTCTCCGGCTTCCTGGGCCATACAGACGTGCTTGGATGAAAGCCATGGCTGATTTCTGCACTGAGGTATTGGCGGACCAGTCCTTCATCCGCATCACCTTGCTGTCGTCCTGCAAACTAAAGCAAGCCGTGATGAGATCTTCCCGTTGCTCCTTGTGCAGGAAATGATGGTGTTTGGTTACTTCAGAAACAGGTGATGAGCAAAGCTCTATGGCGGCAGGGTTCGATTATTATTTGTGCTGTGAATCAGTATTTAAAACAACGGACTACGGACACGATGTGCTTCATGTTGCTGTGCTGTTTATGTCATGGAGTGCATCTCGATCAGCTCCCTAGCACCCCGGGTCGTGAAACCTCAGCACACGCTGGGACACCGACGACTCAGTTTCCGGAGACATGACTACATACTCGCGTTGTATAAGGTCACCTTATTACATGTCATAAGTTTGTTAGCTTGTTAGCATTTCTGTCATGGTACATCAAGCAGGACTGTAAGCTACATAGTGGATTTTTAAAAATTCGAACACATACAAGTCATTAGACTCAAACAAACCTTATACAGAACATCAAATAAAGGTGAAAATCTCAAGAATAAATAATCATTCGCGAGCTACAACAACGAGAACAAGCGACCTACATTTGTAGACGAAGTTGGACGAGAGTTCGTCCACCTTTGCTTCCCCCCCCAAGCGGCGAATGAAATTCTAATTCAAATCGTACTCAAGAGCTTCCAGCCTACCTTTTAGACACTTTCTTCTTCTTCTTTTTTTTGTCCTTCTCCTCGTGCTGCTGCTCACCTGCAGGAGATAACCGCCTCCAATACGTCAAAGTAAACTTACGACCAAATGACAGTCTATAACGCACAAATCTGATCAGAGTTGGGAAACTACCAGAAAAATGTTGAGATATTACCTTTCTTATCTGACAACTTTGGGGGTCTAGAAGAAACAGAAACAACAGGAAACCCCAATGATTAACAGGAGTATAAATACATAAATAAATGCATACGCGTGTGTCTATAGTTAGTATAAATAATAATAAAAAAATTTTAAAAAACACATCACTTACTTCTGGGCCACTGTGTCAAATTCCTCCAAAAGAGCTTCTGGTAACAGTCTGCTTTTCTTCAAAGCGTTAAGACATTATATTAATAATTAGAACTTGTCATTACAAAAAAAACTCTTTAAACCTCTAGTGTTGCTTAAATACGTATGATCATTGACTAGGCTTTTGACCAAGTTTTGTACCTTCTGTTCTAGGAAAAGCAGCTGTCTTTTTCGCCTCTTCTCCTTCAGCAGCTCTTTCCCCCTGATAAACATTTAGTAGGATTACTAAAACAGCTGAAACATGTCCATCCTGTAGATATTAGTAATACGTCACGTAATACTCAACAAAGCTCTGATCGAGGAAAGTAGGTGCTCTATGACTGAGGTAAACAACAGAACTGACCCCAGCATTAAAAAAAGAAAGAAATCTGCAACTAGATTGCGATATGCCAGTCGTACATAATGCCCGTGACCAAACCTACACCACTTTTGTGAACAACTGAGTAGAAAGTGTCTACCATCAATACACTTCTCTCTCTCTCGATTCTCTTCATTTTAAAATGCATCGCAAGTCGTTCTTACATTTGATGGACATACGATATATTTTAATATATTTTGACACATTTAACATACATATACACACATTATATGTGTGTGTGTGTATTAACACACACACACACAATTATATACACAGATACATATATATATAAATAATGTACGTGCATGTATGCGTATATAATGTGTGTGTAATATATATATATATATAACATAATTATATACATACATACATTATATATGTGCGTGTATGTGTATATAATGTGTTATATATATATATAACATTTTTAAAAACTTTCCCACTGACCCCCTGCAATTACGCCACGGACCACTAGGTGGCCACAGAGCCCCGGTTCAGAGACACAGGCATTAATAATCTGACGTTCTGAAGCTTTACAGTTTGGGAGTCGACACTCGTTTCTTAGGAAACGGCGAGTCGACTCGATTCCAGACCGTGTTTTATATAGATAAGTAATTCTAAGACACGATAACTGCGGGTAAACAACTTACTACGGCAATTATATGTGGCGTGAATTTCAATGTATTAGTAAAGAATTTAAAAACCATCTTCTTAAAGCTTAAACCAAAACGCGCACACACATGTACATTAAAAATAAGCGCCTGATGGTTTACTTTTTAAACTAACACGCTAAGGTTGCGCAGTAGACCTGAATTCTATCGTCCCTACTTCGTACATTCAGCAGCTTCCATGTGCTGAATAGTGCACTAGATCATCCTTCAGGACTGATTTGAGATTTAGCCCAGGCTAACGTGCTAGCAGGAAAGCTAACAGCCCCCAGACCTAAGTACCTTTTAACTGCATCCCGCGCGTCTTTAACGCTCTTTAACGCGACTACTTTTGAGTCGTCAAATGTGACTTCCTCCGGTCCTTCATCGTCGCTCAAATCAGACATTCTCTCTCTTAACTCTTTTTCCGACTCGGACTCTGAGACCCCACGTTGAAGTTTCGCCATATTAAAGTCGACAAATTTTTTTTATTCAAGACGAACAAACTACAACACGATGGAGCAGGGCGGTGCACAAAACGTCTCCCCCTGTCGGTGTGGAGTGGGATTTCGTTTTAACTTGTAAACAAACTGCAATGCGAATGATCTTTGTGTGCAGTTATAGTATGCAACTACACATACAGAACAACTCTGAACACAATATATTTATTTGCATATTATTAAAAATTGGTGTAATTACGAAACATAAAAGTTTCATCATATTTATTACAAATAATAATAATAATAATAATAACAATAATAATAATAATAATAATAATAATAATAACAATAACTAAAACATTTTGGTTGTAGAAGGGAGCTTAGTGACTTAGTGGTTAGCACGTTTGTTTCCTTGTGCTTCAGAGGTTCCCTCCAGGTACTCTGGTTTCCTCCCCTAGTCCAAAGATGTGTTGTAGGCTGATTGTTATTAACCAAATTGTCCGTAGTGTATGAATGTGTGTGCGATTGTGTCCTGCAATGACCCACCCCCACCCCGCACACCCCATCTAGATTCTACCCCTCCTCATGCCCCAAGAACCCTAGGATAGGCTACAGGCTCTCCCGTTACCATGTGTAGGATACGCAGTAAATAAAATAGATAGATGGATGGATTCTGGTTGTTGATGGATGGATGGATGGAGATTTATTGTTAAATGGAGATACAAATCTGTGCTTGCTGATGGTTTATATGCAATGTCTTTCATTCATCCATTCATTCATCTATAGTTACAACTTCCATACACTTTTCATAAACATTTACATCTAAGGACAATTTAGCACAGCCAATCCAGCTACTGGTGTCTTTTGGAGAGGTGGGAGGACACTGGAGAACCAGGAGGAAGCCCATATGAACATGGGGAGAATAAGCAGAGAACAGTATTGGAACCGGAACCCCGGAGTTGTGAGAAGGCAACGGCACCCACTGCACCACCATGTGTTTAAAAATATATATTTATTTACAGTATAGTAAAGGCAGTGGAAATGAGGTTCCTCTGTAGGGTTTCTGGTGAGACAGGTAGGATGAAGAGCACTGGAGAGACTAGAGATTAGATCTCACAGTTGATCTGGGAATGTCTGTAGATCACCCAGGAAGAGCTGGATTCTGTGGCTGGGGATAGAGAAGTCTGGACTGACCTTTTCTTTTGTCAGCATGACCTCTTCCCTCAACCCAAAAAAAGCCTGGGTGCTGTATTACAAGCAAAAGGTAAAATGTTCTTTAATTAAGTATTCTTTTTTCCTAAAATGTTTCTCAGATTTTTCAGTTCTGAAACACATTAAATGTTGAAAAAGATCTAGACATTGTTTATCTTGGTCACAAAAAAAGCTATTTTAACAGGGGTGTGCAGGCATGTTATAGTTTTTTTTTTACTCTATTTTTTATCCTCCACCAGTTTCAAATTTTTTTTTTTTTTTTTTTTTTTTTTTTTTTTTTTTTTTTTTTTTTTTTTTTTTTTTTTTTTTTTTTTTTTTCTCTCATGAATCCACTCCAGTTTCACTGTCCAGTCCATGTGCCTGATGCTTCCTGGGATAGGCTCCAGGTTCCCCGTGACCCTGAAAAATGAAGTGACTTGAAAATTTGTCTGTCTGTCTATCTATTTGTTTGTGGGTTGGGGGTCCGAATCCCACTTCTGCCCTCTGTGTGCATGCGATGTTTGCATGTTGTCCCTGTGCTTCAGGGGTTTTCTCCAGGTACTCCGGTTTCCTCCCCCAGTCCCAAGACATGCATTGTAGACTGAATGGCACATCTAAATTGTCCATAGTGTGTGAATATGTGTGCACTTGTGCCCTGTTGAGTTGTCACCCAGTCCAGGGTGTTCCCCCGCCTTGTGCCCAGAGTTCCCTGTGCTGGGTTCCAGGCTCCCTGCGACCCTGTGTAGGATAAACAGAACAGAAAATGGATGGAGGGATGGATTTATTTACCTGCTTGATTTTTTTTTTCAATTTCTTTCTTTCTTTATCTTTTCACTTTTAATTTCCTTTCCCTGTAGTCTTTATTCACCGTGGACATTATAGGCTCAATATATGCCTGCTGTGATTTGCTTTAACGACAACTCGTGTGTCTCAGCGATTATGTGTCTCAAAAAACATCCCGTTATGTATGGGGTATCTCGTGATGAATGCATTTCGTTGACCAATCGCTGTCGCTTTTCCGCTAGCACGCGCTGCTCGGGAGTGAGCGCGTGTTGTTCGGTCTTGGGCCGTTAGAGCGCTCGCGCCTGTCCTGCACCTGCGCAGACGCTCTCCGACTCGCCCTGTAGTCTGTAATACCAGATATCTTATTGCTCGGTTCTGCTTTGCATGAGCAGAATGCAGACTGGTTTCGTGCATGTGTTTGTAGTGTGTGTGTGTGCGGTAAGGGCGAGCGAGCTCGTGCGCCCGGAGGAACCGTGTGTCGCCCCGTTACAGTGGGAGGGCCGGACCGTCGTGTATGACCACAGCACCGGGAGAAACACACGCGCCGCTGTGGCCTATGATGCACAAAACCAACGCATACGAGTGTTGGAGCAGAAGACAGGACACACACCGTGCAAGAAGTACGCAGCCGAATTTCACCTTTTTTATCGTTAATACTTTAAGCGTAGTGTTTACGTTATATTTTAATAACCTCATCAACTCATTCTTCTAACAGTTGCCTAGTTCTCGATGTATAATATAAACCGGATATAATGTATAATCTTGGGAACTCAGATGACGGTTAATCTGAAGGTTATCCATAAAACGAAGGCTAGACGAGGCGTAATTTCATTTTGAACGAGTCGGCTCTTAGATTCGGCTTTTTAGATGAACCGAACCTTGAGATTCGATTCGCATATATGAGGCGTTTTTTTTTTTAAATTAATTATAATTTTTTAAATTATACATATTTTTTGTAGATACAAGTAATGCCGTTAGAGCTGCAATTTAACCTAACCTTTTACTGCATGATGTTGACATATGGCAACAATTCATGTATTTTCATGTAATAATACAAAACTATGTTGTAATGGGTCGTTCGAGAACGTGTCGGCTCTTTGACTCGGCTCTTTTAGATGAAGCTTGAGATTTGACTCGATATAAGAGGCGTTTTTTATTAATAGTTAAAAAAAGATATTACTATATATAGTTTTGTTGATATAAGTAATGCCGTTAGAGCTACAGTTTAACTTAACTCTTTACTGCATGGTGTTGGCATGGCAACAATTCATGTATTTTCTGGCAATAACACAAAACTATTTTACTATTCTCTATCTAAACTATTATGTTACTGGAAAAAGGGGGCTTTAACTTTAATAAAAAAGTGTCATCTCATACATTTTTGACTATAAGCTAGCTATATATACTATATGAATATACTTTCCACCATTGCATATTTACCAACTACCCCCAAAAAAAAAAATATATATATAATAATAAAATGATTACATAAACTATTTCAAGTAATAAAAATTTACATTTTTTATGTAAATGTAATAAATTATGCAGTAGAAGGCTAATCAAAATACTCCCACGGAAACTCTCTACATCTGCACATCTGAGCTGGTTGTGAGCGTGAGTGTGAATAGTGTGTTAGACTTGTAGCTGCGTGTATGAAGCAGGATGACAGGGAGGATTCGAGCTGTGGTGCGTGTTGAAGATGTAGTCAGGTATTAAGGGAGGCGATCATTTATCAATATAAATGTTCTGAATGGCTTACAGGCACAACAAGTGCACTAACATTAACTGAGTAAATTAAGGCTATTTTCTTAGTTAGAAGGTTAAGTAAGATTTCTTTTGATAGCATAACTCCAAGGCCCTGCTAAGAGCTGGAAGTATTTTTTAGTCACATTAACACTTATTATGTTGTAATTATTGTACTTATTGTGAAAAGTTGTAGGTGTGAATGTAGTAAGAATGCAGTAACAAGTAATAAACTATAAAGGATGTTCCTTGATGTGGACAGTAACGCTAAAAGATAATGATGCTTTCAGGATGTTCTCCGCTTCTCTCGTTACAACCACACCCTTGAGTACAGCTTACGACTGTGATTGAACAAGGATTGTATTTCAGTCTGGCACCACTGCAAAAAATAATAATAATTGAACTGCAGTGCAATTGGGAATTACATTTACTTCAGCCATGAAGTCAGCATTGTTTTTTTATTTTTCACAGAAGAGATATAGTGACATAACTGCAATGCAGTGAATGTTTTGCTTTTCAGTGTGGCATGTTGTCCCCACATCACAAATGAAAATGCTGTACTGTCTGTCTACTGTGGTTCACATTTTCCTCACGTGCGATTGCTTTTCTGAATCTTCTCCATAATAACTGTCATAACTGTGTACCAAAGTGGACAGTACAGGGTGTCCCAAAAGTCTCCATACATAGTCCCCTACGTTTTCCAGCATCACGTAGATTGTGCCTTCATCTGTGGATGTTCGTGGATGTCCGCGTCCAGTCTTTTCGAATTTGTTAATAAGTTGGGCGAGAGTGTCGTGTGTGATGTCCCGATCTTGCCACGAGAATGATTTCTTCTTTTGTCAAATTCATTCTTAAAGGCTATTTGAAAGAAATATATAAACTAAGTGTAAAACATTTTGGATGATATTTTGCTAAAACGTGTTTTTTCCCCCTGTATATTCAGACTTTTGGGACACCCGGTACAGTATGTCTGTCCGTACAGAACTTGTAGTTAACATAAGCCTGTTCCTGAATGATGTGCCTAACATTGTCACTCTTTCCATAGGTTCTTTGAATACATCTACTTGTTTATGAGTGGCGTGTATTTCCAGATTGAACAAGTCACCAAGGCATGTGCTAAGCTTAATTTGACTGATGCCTGGGACCCTTATGACATCCCAATGAACTCCACATATGAGGATCAGTATTTCATTGGTGGGCCCGGAGATATGATTGAGGTTCAAGAGTGGTCTGATCGAAAGCAAGCTCGCAAAGGTTAGTCTAGTGTAATGAAAAGTATTTCTTATTTTTTAGGTTTTTTTGCTTGTCCCTTCATCCGTCGAACCATCCATCTGATTGGATTTTGGAATTGATCCAAACAGGGTCAAAGTCACAGCAAGGTCAAATGTCTGAAATTGTTGTTCTTCAAGAGTCTTCTTTCTGATTGATGTATAATTTAAGGAGGCTTTACCTTGAAGCATACATATTAGTAACGAAAAGGACTAGGCTTGTTGGCAGCAGTAGCCAAGTTGTTAAAGGATCCCGTCTTTCTTCTGAGTGCCACTGGTGCATTAATCATTTTTTTGGTGCCGACTGATCTTGACACAGAAGGGTCACACAAGGTATATCTTTATAAGTATTACTACTAATGCATACATTTGTGATTACCTCACAGATGAGACCTGGGTGGGAGTTTACACCTTGAAAGACTGCTACCCTGTGCATGAGACATACACCAAGAACAGCAGTGTGACCACCACCACTCGCTTCTTTGACCTGGAACTAGGCATCAGTGACCCTGAAGTGTTCATCCCACCCAGCACCTGCATGTCGGCGCTGCCTGAACATATGGAATCTGACTGCTGAACCTTTTATTCTTAGTCTGTCACTTTTCTGCAATCTGCACAGATGTAAGAAAGGCTTAACATACAGAGTAGGTTTTATTTAAGGTGAATAACTGCTGTTGAATGAAGTGTAGACTTAACTTACAGGAATGCACAATTGTACTTTTTTTCACCAAGGACCTCATATTTAAGATTCATACCCCACCTTTTATTGAATTTCAGTAATACGCCTCAGATTTAAACAGGAATTAATTCTAAACAAAATGAAAAGCAGTTATCTCAACTTACATATACAGCCAAGTTCATAAATATTTGGACAGTGATACAATGTTCATAATTTTGCCTCTGTACACCACCACAATGGATTTGAAATGAAGCAATCAAGATTTGATTGAAGTGTAGATTTTCCACTTTAATTCAAGGGGTTTAATAAAAAAAATGCTGCATTAACCATTTAGGAATTGGACAAAGAAACATACAGTGAGGGAAAAAAGTATTTGATCCCCTGCTGATTTTGTACGTTTGCCCACTAACAAAGAAATGATCAGTCTATAATTTTAATGGTAGATTTATTTGAACAGTGAGAGACAGAATAACAACAAAAAAAATCTGAAAAACGCATGTCAAAAATGTTATAAATTGATTTGCATTTTAATGAAGGAAATAAGTATTTGACCCCTCTGCAAAACATGACTTAGTACTTGGTAATGACTTAGTAATTACTTTTCATTTTCAATGCCCTGGCTGAGGGAAGGAGGTTCTCACCCAAGATTTGACGGTACATGGCCCCGTCCATCGTCCCTTTGATGCGGTGAAGTTGTCCTGTCCCATTATCAGAAAAACACTCCCAAAGCATAATGTTTCCATGTTTGACGGTGGGGATGGTGTTCTTGGGGTCATAGGCAGCATTCCTCCTCCTCCAAACACGGCGAGTTGAGTTGATGCCAAAGAGCTCCATTTTGGTCTCATCTGACCACAACACTTTCAACCCAGTTGTCCTCTGGTGGTCAGATGAGACCAAAATGGAGCTCTTTGGCATCAACTCAACTCAAAATTAAAAATACCATTAAAATTATAGACTGATCATTTCTTTGTTAGTGGGCAAATGTACAAAATCAGCAGGGGATCAAATACGTTTTTCCCTCATTGTAATTATAAATATAATGATTAGTATTAATACTTGGATGCAAATCCTTTGCAGTCAATGACTGTGTGAAGTCTGGAATTCATTTACATAACGAAATGCTGAGTTTCTTCCCTTAAGATGCTTTACCAGGCCTTTACTCCAGCTGCCTTCAGTTGCTGCTTGTTTGTGTCTTTCTGCCTTCAGTTTTCAGAAAAGCATGCTCAATTGGTTCGAGGTCAGGATTTGGCCATTTAAGAACATTCATTGTCTCTCTGCACTTTTGAAGTGCAGGTGACTGAATCTGAGCAGAACGTATAGCTCTTTATGCTTCAGAATTTATCATCCTATTTCCCTGTTCAATTGGCAGCCATATATGCCCACGCCATAACACTACCTGCGTCATGTTTAACAGATGACATATTATGCTTTGGATCATGAGCCCTTCCTTTCCTTCTCCATACTCTTCTCTTTCCATCATTCTGGTACAAGTTAATCTTGGTTTCTTCTGGCCAAATAATCTTGTTGCAGAACTGGGCAGGCTTTTTTTTTTTTTTTTTTTTTATAGATGTTTTCTAGCAAAGTCTAATCTGGCCTTTCTGTTCTTGACTGTTACTAGTGATTTAAATGGTTAATGCAATATTTCTGTTAAACCTCTTGATTTAAAGTCTACACTTCAATCACATCTTGACTGGTTCATTTAAAATCTATTTTAATCATGTAAAGAAGCAGAATTTTACTCTGTCCAAATACTTATGGCCTGGACTGTATTTTATGAGTTGCACAAAATTAATCATGTGCATTAAACCTAACACATGTGATGCGAATGATACTCTTATATCAATTGATTTTTTTTGAGAATTTGTTAAACTGATACATATTACTGATTTCCTTTGGTTCATATAACTTATGTAATATGGCTGCTTTAATGGTCATTAATCCACGCTATAAATCCATGACACAAGACAATAATAAAATTCTGTTACCAAAGGAATTATGCATTCTGTATCGTTTTCTTTAAATGAAAATATGCAGCATAATTATGGTGACAAAAAACAGACATAAAGATACGAATTTTAAAAGTCATTGATTGAATAATGAACAATTTAAGTCAAACACCACAGAATTAAAATAATAGAAATATATTACTTTCTAAAACGAAATATCCATCCATCCATCCATCCATCTTCAACCGCTTACTCCTTTTTAGGGTCACGGGGAACCTGGAGCCTATCCCAGGAAGCATCAGGCAGAAGGCAGGGTACACCCTGGACAGGGTGCCAGTCCATCGCAAGGCACAATCACATACACACTCACACACCCATTCATACACTACGGACACTTTAGACACGCCAATCAGCCTACCATGCATGTCTTTGGACTGGGGGAGGAAACCGGAGCAGCCGGAGGAAACCCCCACAGCAGGGGGAGAACATGCAAACGCTGCACATATTTAAATTGTTTCGAATGACCTTCCTTGAAATTCAAAGTATAACTCCAATTAAACCTGAGAGGCTGAAAACCGCTTCTGAATGCACGTGATCTGCGATCCCTCAGACATCACTGTCTTAAAAACCGTCATGATTCTATAATGGAGATCCTGACATGGGCTCGGGAATACTTTGCTAAACCTTTGTCAGCCAACACCATTCTCCGCTGCATCCACAGATACAAGTTAAGGCTTTACTATGCAAAGCAGAAGCCGTACATCAACACTGTCCAGAAGCTCCACCGATTTCTCTGGGCTCGGTCTCATCTGAGTCTCATCTGGACTGTAGGACAGTGGAATCGTGTTTTGTGGTCCGACAAGTTGACATTTCAAATAGTTTTTGGACAAAACAGCCCTCGTGTTCTCTCAGCGTCAGGTCCAAAAGCCAGCGTCTGTCATGGCATGGGGGCTTAATAGATGATACATAATAGATGAATGGGGGAAAATTCCGTTTTCTAAACTTAACCATCTGGTGTCTTCACTCACTACCTTTACCCTGCTTAGATGTACTTTAGTTCAACTGTGCTTGATACAGCATCTGTGCTTATTAACCAGGGTTGCCAGGATGCAGCAAAATATCCAGCTCAACTACAGCTGAAAATCCATATAAAAGACTTGGAAACTGGCCAAGTCTGATGTATTGACGTTGTGGTGAAGATGACGCAATCCCTGGGAAATGCATGTTTAGTCCAGCATGGCTGAAACACGTGCCATATAAAATTGGTTGTGTTTTTATTATTATTATTATTATTATTATTATTATTATTATTATTATTATTATTATTATTATTGAATTTGAAGAAGGTGCAAAATTAAACTTGAGGTTGTTTCTCAGGGATTTGTGACTACACTTGGTAATCACCGTCAGGCCCTGAGGTTATGTGTATCGTTTTGGATACACTGCCCCTTACTGGTCAGGAGATGGCAAAAATGTCTTTTTTGGCTTCTAATACTTGAAAGCCATGCATGATAACAATCATGCCCTTTGCTGCTCATTCAATTCAATTCAATTCAATTTTATTTGTATAGCGCTTTTTACAATAGACATGTCTCAAAGCAGCTTTACAGAAATAGAAACACGGTATACAGAGAATGAAGGTGTGAATTTATCCCAACTGAGCAAGCCACTGAGTGGCGACGGTGGCAAGGAAAAACTCCCTAAGATGTTTTAAGAGGAAGAAACCTTGAGAGGAACCGAACTCAGAAGGGAACCCATCCTCATCTGGGTAACAACAGATAGTGTGAAAAAGTTCATTATGGATGTATATGAAGTCGATAAGGTCTTAGGAGCAGCCGTAGTCCCAGCAATCTGGAATTAGAGAAGATTTGAGCTCCATCCAGAGGCAGAAAAGATCTGGATCTCTAGTATCTCCATACATTTCTGCGGGGCTCGGCAAAAGGAGAGAGGGAGAAAAAAGATTATTACGACTGAAGTAGTAAGATAGAATCTAGTCAGGCTAGGCTTGAGTAAACAAATACGTTTTAAGCCTAGACTTAAACACTGAGACTGTGTCTGAGTCCCGAACACTAATTGGAAGACTGTTCCATAACTGTGGGGCTCTATAAGCGAAAGCTCTTCTCCCTGCTGTAGCCTTCACTATTCTAGGTACCGTCAAATAGCCTGCATCTTTTGATCTAAGTAGGCGGATCATAGAAAACCAAAAAGTCGCTTAGATACTGTGATGCGAGACCATTTAGTGCTTTATAGGTTAATACAAGTGTTTTTTACAAGCCAATGCAGTATTGATAATATTGGTGTGATATGGTCATATCTTCTAGTTCTACTAAGGACTCTAGCAGCTGCATTCTGGACTAACTGGAGTTTATTTATATTCCTACTGGAACATCCAGACAGTAAGGCATTACAATAATCTAATCTAGATGTGACGAATGCATGAACCAGTATTTCTGCATCATGTAGTGACAAAATATTTCTTATCTTAGAAATATTTCAGAGATGAAAGAAGGCTATCCTAGTAATATTATCTTCTTGAGCATCAAATGATAGGCTGGAGTCAATAATCACTCAAGGTCTTTAACTGATGTACATGATGAAACAGAAAGACCATCCAGAGTTAATGTGTAATCAGAAAGTTTATTTCTAGCTACACGTGGGCCTAATAAAATGGTGCCTGTAATCGTATTGCTGCGTGCAGCCATATTTATTATTATTATTATTATTATTATTATTATTATTATTATTATTATTATTATTAATAATACTAATATCTTTGAATGATATATCTTGTATAGTCCTTGAAAACAAATAAAAAAAATGTCCTTGAAAAGTTCTGGAATTTCTTTAAGAGGCGTCTGTTTCACCCAACCGACTTAAAACTAGAAAGTAATTTATATTGATGTTCTTAAGGGTAATTATTCCTAATAGGTTAAATAACTAAACTTCAAAAAATGTACTCCATACGAATAAATAAGACCGCTCAGCGACAAGGAACTACACGTCCCACAACTCCCATTTCAAAATACGCCTACGTAACTTCCGGTCTTGTCACGTTATCGACGCGCACGAAAGCAGTTTCAATTTCGTGCTGACTGCGGAACGGTGGTTTGTCGCGGAAACCTGCGTGAAGTCATTGTATTAGAGACTTAAGAACTGACCTGAGATCAGCATAAAAGCGCCTCTGCGAGCAGACGGCGTGACTCACGGCCCAGCGTCCACTTGCAACAATATTCACATTATTATACCAGCATTATTATCTTAGCGCGGACGCTAAGCCGTTCACTAGCCAGTTCATCTGGAAAGAAGTCTGGAGCCTGAGCTAGTTTAAGAGTTGATCAGAATCGTAAGGTAAGTAAACACCGCAGCTCGTTTCAATACAGAACACATCCTGATATGGCGAGGATTAGCGAGATAACAAATAGATCAGCTCCTGCCCGACTTGGCTCGTTATTTTTTATTTTTTATTTTTTGCATGGTTTCTTTTCTCTCCCAAGATTAATTCGCTGTATTTGTAGTGATCATCACAAATAGATCACTCAACTAAAGCAAACTCTTCACCCGAGTTTACATACTGGTCAGTGAGTATATAATCCATGCGAGTGAGAACATGTTTGTTATTATTATCGACGTGCATTCCGCTTCAAATGCACCAAAAGCAGAAGAAGTGAAAACACGGTGTATTTATTTACTGATACAATTGACAATGTGCTCAGTTTATCCCCTCGTTACTAACTACAAGACTTCCTCTATTGTTGTTGTTGTTGTTGTTGATGATGATGTGATTGACAAGCTATCAGTTTTGGTAATTGTCTAAACTTATAAAACGCCCCTAGTGTCTGCTATTAAATATAACACTGGCTGCTTTATTACTGTTAACTTGTCAGAAAAAACGCTTCCTCCATGAACGTGTAGGTGGCGCTTTAAATTTTTTTATTATTATTATTTTTTATAGTAGCTTAGAAAATGCCTCCGGCATTAAAATACGAATTCATGGTTGTGTAAATATGAAGTGCGCATGCGCAGAACCTCTTGGTAGGTGTGACAACTTGACAGGGTCACACATGAAAGTATAGGTTTAAAAGAATCGTCGTCAACTTTGCCAAGAACCCATGACATCTTCTAGACAGTCTCTGGTAACGTACTAAATAGGCGGCCAAGAGAAGAGTGTGTGTCTTCTGGCATGTGGAGAGTCCGTGCAGAATGTGTCACTTCACTTTGTGTCATGCGAGCGAACTGGTTTTGCTTCTTGCACACTGATGTTCTTGCTACGCTCGTCTTTTATCGCGAGGAAGTGCAGCCTCGCGTTCTTCTAGGTCTGAGCCGTATGTAAATTATTTACATCACAGATCATACTTCTCTCAGCTCTCTGGCTGATGAAAGAAGTGTTGTGCTTTGTAAGGATTAGTCAATCTTATCTGATTCTGTTGGATTTTGTGGGGTCAGCTTTTTCTTTTCTTTTCTTTTTTTTTTTTAAGAGGATCGCATTAAATGGCGCAAACAGACCATTGAAATGGCCGAGGAAGTACTGCAGGATTGCAGTAAGGAACAGAAATTGAGCATATGTTACAGAGTTTATAGACAGTTTACCAAATTACAAGACAATTCTCAAATAATGAACTGCCCGGTGTGTGTGTGTGTGTGTGTGTGTGTGTATGTGTGTGTGTAAATTATTTGTGTATAAATGATCTGCGTTTAGTTTGAGGTATTTCAAGTAAGTTACTTTATGCAGGTGGATGTTATTTACAAGATTCATTCATTCTTACGTTCATCTTTAGTAAACGCTTTATCCTGGTCAGGATTGCGGTGGAACTGGAGTCAATCCCAGTAACACTGGACGTGAAGCGGAAAAACACCCTTGATGGGAAGCCGGTCGATCCCAAGGATAATTTCACTGAATTGAAATGTCAGTTAATGGGCTTTTAGGTGTCTGTTATTGAAGTGTATATACACTATATGGCCAAAGGTTTGCAGACACCAGGCCACCAGGCCATCCCATTCCAGATTTAAGTCCCCCTTTGTTGTTCTAATAACCTCCACTTTTCTGGGAAGGCTTTCCACTAGACTTTGGAGCATGGCTGTAGGGATTTGAGGTCAGGCACTGATGTCAGATGAGGAGGCCTGGGGCCAGTCAGCATTCTGATTCATCTCAGTGTTCAGTGGGGTTGAAGTCAAGGCTCTGTGCAGGCCACTTGAGTTCTTCTGCATCAACCTCAGTAAACCATGTTTTTATGGAATTTGCTTTGTGCTCAGGGGCATTGTCATGATTGAACAGGTTTTGGCCCCTTGGTACAAGGGAAATTGTTATGTTACAGCATACAAAAACATCCTATTATGTGATAGTTGTGTGCTTACATCTTTGTGGCAACATTTTGGGGAAGAACCATGTATTTGTGTAATAGTCAGGTGTCCACAACCCTTTGGCTATACCGTGTATCTACATAAACACAGTACATTTTTAAAATTTAATTTTTCATTGTAGCAAAAAACAAATTATCCAACAATTATCACCCATGTGAACAACTATTTCCCCACAACTGTTTGCCACCTTTAGGTGCAATAACTGCAAACAAATGCTTCTGATAACTGGAAATCAGTCTTTCACTTACTTTTAGAACTAGGACTTATTCCTATGCTTAGGATCAGTCAGTACGTTTACATGGACAACAATAATCCAATATTAACCTTATTAAAATGATACTCTGATTAAGAAACTAGCATGTAAAAAGCTATTTTTAATTACCTTAATCCGATTAAAGTCATAATTGATTTAAACACGAATCGAAATACGACAGGTGGAGTACTCCTGTTTTAGTCGCATTATCGATGTGTATTACAGACATGTACACACCTTAATCACATTATTAACATCGTGTGCGAGTTTTCACCGCATTTTGCGACAGCACACGATCACACACAGCAGCACTCAACTGTTTTACGTCAAACGAGAGCACGGCTGCGTCCAAAACGTACTTACCTACTATAATCCTGTAGTAGGCGAAATAAATGTATCTCGGCTACTATCTTATAGGTAAGTATGTGGTTTCGGACGCAGCCCATGGCTTCAAGCAGTAGTCGATTAGCACGTATAGCATGACAAATAATTAAGTGCACTTGAAGCATTCGTAAAAATAAAAAACCCAAAACTGTATACGGTACCATAACGAAGACAAACTGTATGTCTATGCGTGAAATTCTAGACGTGGTGACGTAATGACGTGTTCTGTTAATTGAACTATGTTCTATAACATGTAAAACGGGAACATGAGAGGAATATTTTAAAAGTGACTCATGTAAACACCTTAATCACAATATTGACTTATTCAGATAAGGTCAATAATTAGATTAATGCTGTCTATGTAAACGTAGTCATTGTCTTGCTGCATAATCCATTTTACATGGGTCTCAAGTTGTCCAGGCCCTGAAGCAGCAAAGCATCCCCACACCATCACACTACCACCACCATGCTCGACCATAGGAATGATGTTCTTTTTGTGGAATTCTGTGTTTGGTTTACGACAGATGTAACAGGACCTGTCTTCCACACAGTTCCACTTTCGACTCATCAAGCCACAGAACATTCTCCCAAAATGTTTGCGGATCATCGAGGTGTATTTTGGCAAAATTCAGACGAGCTTTAATGTTCTTCTGGGTCAGCAGTGGTTTTCACCTCACCACTCTTCCATGGATGCCATTTTTGGAGTCATGAACAGTGACCTTTATTGATGCAAGCGAGGCCTGTAGGTCTTTTTGATGTTGTCCTTGGCTCTTTTGTGACTTCCTGGATGAGCAGTTTCTGTGCTCTTGGAGGAATTTTGCAAGGTCGCCACTTCTGGCAAGGTTCACTACTGTGCAGAGTTTTTCCATTTGGAGATAATGGCTCTCAATGTGGTTCTTTGGAGTCCCAGAGTCTTTGAAATCGTTTTGTAACCCTTCCCAGACTGATGTATTTCAATCACCTCCTTCCTCATCATTTCTGGAATTTCTTTAAACTTTGGCATAGTGTGTTACTGGGTAAGACCTTTTAACTTCATGCTGTTGAAAAAGTTCTATTTAAGTGTAGATTTGATTGAACAGGGTTTGCAGTAATCAGGTCTGGTTGTGTCTAGTTCAGCTGAACCCCATGCAGTTTCATAGATTTGTGGAATTAGTAACTACGGGGTCAAATACGTTTTCACACAGGCCCAGCTGGTACTGGATAACTTTTTGCTTCAATAAATAACATTTTCATTTAAAAACTGAATTTTGTGTTTACTCAGGTTGCCTTTGTTTTATCTTAGATTTTGTTTTCATTTCTGAAACAATTTACTATGAGAGAGACGCACAAAAACAGAAGAAATTAGGATGAGACAAATACTTTTTCACAGCAGTGTATATATCTGTTTCATCAATTGGTCGGGCTTCTTTACTTGTCAGTCTTTCATCATAAATGATCAAAAAACAAAATCTGGTTCATAAAATTAGTACTGTCTCCCATATCTTTGCTAAAAAGCGGCTAAGCTGTTAGCTAACTAGCTCAATTTCACTAAAGAAAGTACTGACAGCGAAATAGCTATAAATAAACTAATGCAAATAATCAAACTTAACTTTATACTTACAATTTCCTTACAATATATACCCATTACAATAATAAAAAAAAAGCTATACTAGTTGTGTAAAACTGTTATGTATTAAGCTACTGGCTGACTACTGCAGCTCCAATCACTCGGAGTCTGGCTGATGCTGGTATTTTTAAGTTTGAGATGTTAGTCATGCTCATTTCCCTTTCAGTGATTGGCAGTTGGTTATGAGGTTCCTGAAATCCACCATCATCTATCTTGTTTTACAGATATTGAATTTAGATATTGACTTTGCACCGTACAGCAAACGCATTCATCAAGGCCCTGTATTTTCCCCTCATGCATATGCCTGATGGATCCCACCGCAGCCCATGGGATGAGAGAATTTCTGCAGATGATGTGTTTTCAGTGTTATGCAGTCTGAGGTGAACATGGAAACAGGAAGGGAGCCAGCATTGTTCATTGTTCAGTATCGAGAATATAGATGTGCATTCATCATAAATGTGTCTTTCCCCGAAACATACAGGCTTTGTGGTATTAAATGCCCTAGAGAAGTGGAAAGAAACTTCATTTTTACAGTCCTGTCCACAGTCCAGCAGACTCTGCGCTAAGCATGTCATCCAGTCTGGTTTGATCCTCTCATGCGAACTGAACCAGGTCTTGTGCAGTTATGACCAGGGGTTAGAGATGAGCCAGTATCAGCCTCTCCGTAGTCTTTATTATAAGTGAAGCGTTTGATGAAATATCACATAATGATAAGAACTCGAAAATAGAAATGATTTACCTATACCATACTACTCTTTAGTCGCGTTTTCCAGTGTTCCAACATAAAGCCAGTGTTCATCAAAGGTCAGAGCCAGTGTATGTATTTTACTGTAATTAGATTATATTTGTGTTTATATTCTTGTAATCTTGGCCCTTTTGCTCTTTTGTTGTTGTTGGTGGTTTTTTTGTTTGTTTTTTAAGCTAAAAAATACAACAGCAAACAAGAAGTCCTCTATCATGCATGTCTTGCCTCTAACTCAGGAAGAGTTGCTCCTGGCTACTTCCTGAAACAGGCCTGTTTCACTGGTGTGAAATGTTTGTGCTTTGTGTTGCTTTGTGGTTTAGCTTAACCAGACATGGCTGTTGGGTGCAGCTTTCTTGGCCGCTGAGAGAAAGTGGTGGGTGTGGCCTGGTGTGAGCGACAGGTCATGGCCAGTCAGTGCAGCAGCATGGACTCGAGAGCCACAGCAAGGGGTGTGGGCTCCATCAACTCCACCCCTGTATCTGCCCGAATCGATTCCTATGAAGGTGTGGAAAAGAAGTGCATCTCTGACCTCCGAAGGACCTTCTGCCTGTTTGTGACCTTCGACCTTCTCTTCATCACGCTGCTCTGGATCATTGAGTTAAATGTAGGTTTGCATGTTACAAATCTAATGCACGGCCAGAGCCACCATAAGACAAAAATTAATTAACACGGGGCTTCTTGATGAGTTTACATAGTTAGCGCTGCACCAATTAGGTGCTTCATTACTGTTTAAAAAAATTAAAATCTGAGATGAAAACTTTAAAGCCTGTTATGTCAGAGAATTGTACATACTGTGTGTTTTAGTATTGTATTGTAAAACACCGTAAAAAACAGCGTCTTTATATTACTTTGCATGAACATATGTGTAATTTCCTCTTTGTGTTCTCTGCTTCAGGTCAATGGAGGAATAGAGGAACAGCTGAAAAAGGAGATTTTACAATATGACTACCACAACTCCTTTTTTGACATTTTTGTAAGTCTTAGCCAGTTTTTCTTCTTCTTTTTTCATCTGCATTGCATCTATATTGACTTTGTGATGCAGTATTGAAATTTCATATTTTCTCTTTGTACGTGTTGGCATATTTAGATTGAATCTGGTTTAGACAGAATTTGCTAATAGGCTAATCCCTATTAAGATTATATCAAGTGCTTTTTGACATTTGAGACGGCTAGTGATCATGCTTGCTCCCTATCTTATTGTTTTTCTAAGACAGTCAAACTTTAATCACTAGTTAAAAGTTTAATATATACATAACTCACAAAATAGTGTTTTTTTTTATACTTCTGAGGGAACAGTCACACACAGTGTATACTTTATATATTGTATATTGCTTTACAAAGACATTGTCTCTTTAGTTCACACGCTGTTCTCCTGTTCTCCGTCTTTAGATATTGGCTGTGTTCCGATTTGCAGCCCTGATCCTGGCCTATGCAGTATGTAGACTGCGCCACTGGTGGGCCATCGCGGTACGTCCACTTCCACCATGTTTAATTTTCCACTTATTGACACCAGGGGGTATTAGTGGTCTGTGTCAGTCTTTTGTCATGTTTCTGCTTTGTAATAAGACTCACAAGCTTTTCAGCACTCGTGTAATGAATCTGAAACCTGAAGATTTATTCCGGATATAATAGAAAACAAAAGAACTAGTGAATTGCAAACAATAGATAAACAATAGACCTTGTGATTTAAAACGGTGCTTTTCATGAATCTTTGCCTTATTTTTTTTTCCTTACAGATAACGACAGCAATCACCAGTGGTTTCCTAATTGCAAAAGTTATTATATCAAAGGTATATTTTCTCTTGTCACAAGATAAACAATACTCTCCCTACAAAGTTAATCGCAGCACGGTGTAAAGCTAAAGCTATCGCACAACACTGCTCACAGTAAAATGTCTTGCACGGTAATATCTGAAAAAGCATTCTAACACCATCCAGTACATAGATTATACAGGATGCCAGTGGGTCACTCAATCACTCCCTCATTTGTCACATTTGTTTGCTCTTTGCTTAATAGTCAGCTGTAGATTTTGACAGTCTGTGTAATGGCTATGACTGGTTGAAATACGAAATGTATCATAAACCGTTAAACCAAGCATACAAGTCTTAAACAAAGGCTGTTAATACTCCTTGTCCTTGTCCAGCTGCTGTCTCAGGGGGCATTCGGTTACCTGTTACCCATCACCTCATTTATCCTGGTGTGGCTAGAGACGTGGCTCCTAGACTTCAAAGTTCTGCCACAGGAAGCCATTGTTGAAAACCGTGAGACTGCTTTTGTTAAATTTGTTAAACAGTGTTCTTCTATTTTGTTGATTTAAAAAAAAAAATAAAAAAAAATTCTTCAACAAAACATATTAACAATTTCACATTTATGCGGCAGGGTATCTAACGATACAGAATATCTCAGATAGAGCTCCTCTCTTGCTGCCAGGCCCTCTCTCAGACGGACAGTTTTACTCACCACCGGAGTCTGTCGCAGGTAAGAGATCATTACCTACCAGAAAGAGCAATGTAATGAGGGTAAACCTATAATAAGGCAGACATTCTGCGGTTGTTGTATAAGAATTAGACAGTGCCATTGGATGCTTTAAGATCATGTTATTTGTGAGCACGTACACATGGTATTATTGAGTGACTGTTGAACCACAGCGACCGTTTCTTGGAAAATAATACCGTACGAGCCCAGGTGCACAATCATTTATTCTGATACACTTCAACAAATGAAACCACATTGGTGCTTCAGAATAAAACCTCAGCCTTGTCAATGTGTATCAACCTCAGTGTATGTTATTAAGTAAGGAATAAAAACATGATATGGTGTGCTGTTATAGGAAATGGTTTCTTTTTTCCAGTAACGGTACATTCCTCTTATTCCACAGCATCTTACTGACTTTAATATTCAAATTTATTAATGAACAGCACATAGTGCTTTTTAACGATTCATACTTACATTTAATGTGAAACATCTACAAAATAAGTTATTTTTATTTTCTGTTATCACTGTTATGCATTATATTTTATATGTCTTGTTTATACTAAGAGTGTTATAAAGAGCCTTCTTCCATGAATGTTAATAGAAAACTTTTTACATATCAACAGTGGCTACTGTACTGTAGGATTTGGGGGAACCCAGGGGGAGGGGGTTTGTGAATTTTTTGCAAGTCGGGCGTAAAAGGGATGAGGATACTCTGAAATGAGTATCATTGGGTAAGCAATTAACGGGTAACGCATTTAAATCTTTGTTTTGAAAACATCAGTGGGTAACCAACCTCATTTAACTGTGACGCCATAACAATCCTACTTCTGCCCAATCACGTTCAGGAATTTATCAGCGCTGTGGCGTAAACACAAAAGATGAATTACAATATTCTCAAGTCAGAATAAGATGTCTGAAAGCGATTGAAGGAAAAATATTTAAAAAAAACCAAAAAAAAAACGGGACAATATTAATCACATAAATCTGTTTGGATATTGCAGATTCTGAAGAAGATCTTGATGACAAGCATGACCTTGAGAAACCCATCGTCTAGCAGGTGTTCCAAGGTGCACATATATTGGAATATCCAATATAGCTTTATATAAAGGGTTTGTGTGAGTGACTCTGGGTTGCTCAGGAGTAATCATTACTGTGCCAGCACTAAGATCTTGGCATGTGTGACCTTGCCTTGAGCTGCATTTTAGTTTGGGATTCATCCGAATGATTTTGAAAGCCACTCTATTTCCACCAGTGCCAACATTATGTTCATCAGCCTGACTCTTATTCTCACTCCAGGACCTTCAGCCGTAATCCAGGTACATAAAACCATCCAATCGGAATGGTGCTCAGCTATTTTAATATTATATTAATACTATACCAGACACAAAGTTGTTTTTTGATTTGCTCATGAACAAATATCAAGGTTAAAAATGAACGACTGTTCACTTTTCGACATGTGCTGCACTTTGATATTTTATTATTGTTTATGGCTCTACAGTAGCAAATGGCTGCAATCGTTCCCGGTGTCTTGCGTAACAAGGGCCGCTGACGCTTTTCCTGTCTGTATTATATTTAGATCGGTCATAAATCCTAACCATGTAGATGTCCGTTCATTTGAGTTACAATTGCACAACCACAGATTATTCACGTTTATTTACATGATGCTTTATACCGTTGTATTCAATCAACATTTTAACATGTTTGCTCTCAGTCCTTGTATATAAAAATAGATAAAATAGACCTTCACATATGATAGGCAATTATATTTGACCGATAACATGTTTGGGACCGTTTGCTTACCCGCAGAATAACATGCACCATAAAGGGCTCATTTGATCCTGCATGATCATAAACTGTTTACTACACTTGTGTAGAATGCTCATTTGTTCACAGTAATATATGCATGTTGACTCTCAGTAGACGTTGGCGTGTACCATGTGTGCTTTCATTCACAAGAGACTTTTTACTTGTTTGATTTTAGGCAAGCGTATGTGGGGGTTATGTCTCAGCCTTTGAGATCTGAAAAATCATTCTGTCATTCAATTTTATTTCATGATAAATGTAGAATCATTTGTTTTAATTAAAGTTTCTGTTTTATTTCAGATTACTTTGAGTCATGTTCTTTGTTTAAAAAAAATAAATAATAATCTTTAATAATATAATGAGCCCAGTATATTTATGGACAATTCTTCTTTGGTAGCTACATAGCCACACACAAACTTAACTAATTAATTAAATAATTAATAATACTTTTTATATATATATAATATTATAGCAAGATGCATAAGGTGGGCAGGGGTGCGAACAAGGCATCATAGATATTTGCACTTTGAGCTGTATTTGAAGCCTGGTGTGAGACACTCACACACTCGCATCCTACAGCAGCTAATTACTTATTAGCTCAGCAAAATGTGGTGAAGATGCTGCAGGTGTTTTTATTTCCAGTAAACAGTCTCAGTTGCAGTGTATGGGGGAAAAAAAACAGCACACACCACACATTCCACCCACAGCGGTTTATTCTCATTAAAATTCTCTTTTTTCTTTCTTTCAAATAATAGTATATTGTCTATATACTATAGACCCCCCCAATTTGCTCGCAATCCACAGGAACTCTGTTGTTGCTTTTAACCATGTGGTGTGTGTGTGTGTGTGTGTGTGTGTGTGTCTCTGGTTATAAATATCTGGGTCAAATCTCTTTATCACTAATTGTCCAGGGATAAACCAAATAATTTTCAACACGAGACAGATGTTTCTTTATCTGCACGTATCAGGTACTAGACATACAAAATACGAATACATGTTTTTAGAAGTTTTCTCTTTTCCTTTTTAAATCTGCATATGCAAACATATGGGGAAATAAATGGAGGTTGGACTTAATCCTTTCTAACACTTGCTGTGAGTTGGTCACATGTTTCAAAACATTACTACATTTTAGACAAGAAGATGGTGTTTAAAGTAATATAAGGTCAGATTCCATCATTTACACGCACTTTTCGGCACAGATTTCTTGAGAACAGAGGCCAATTGTTCTGAAACTGCTGCAGACCATTGCTAGCAAATGTGTTCATGTGGCTTGACCTTGTGTAATAACATAAAAAGGAACAAAATTTAAGCTTGTTCCCCGTTCTCCGCTATTTACATCCAGAAACTTTAACTGATTGAGAACATTGTCATTTGAGCTTTAGCTTGCAACACTTACACAAGTATCATGAGTAATAATGAACCTCATGTAACTCTACATGTGTGTTAAAAACCTCATGTGACTCTACATGTGTGTACAGGATTCCTGAAAATGTCATACTGAAACCCTTCTAAGTGCTGAAAATTCTACCCACTGTACCATCTCTCATTGATCTAATTACTGTGAGGAAACACCCCAAACTTGTTTACTCCAAATGACACTGAAAATGCCAGAATATTCTTCATATTTATAATCAAGAGACCATTTTGTGAATATGTTAAAAGGCAGAGTAAGAGACACAGAATAGTTTAAAATGAACAGAGACCCTATGATTTATTTTGTTTATACAGTATATTTAGATGAACATGATTTATCATGAGCTAATCTCAAACTGGCATTTCTTTTTGTATCAACAATGCAGAAAAAAAATAGTACTACAAAGCACTTTTCAAGATGGTCACAGATAAAAAAAAAAGTTTAAAAGTTTAAAAGTGAATGTATATAGACAGATGTCCATTTGAAATACAGTATAATTGACTAAAGTTTTCAGTACTTTTGTAAAATGAAAGAAAAAAGAGGATATAAAGCAAGTACTAATACAAATTCTACTTCCGAGGGAATTCATGGAAAACATGGAATGGAAACTCCGTGTGATTGGCGGATGGGTTTAGCTTTTGTTGGTGCGTGTTTAACTTTGCTCCTGAACATCTCTTTCCTCACTCTGTTTCTCGTGCACAGTAGGACGCAGATGGTGCAGAAATACAGCACATTTTTCACCAGCAGCATCACATACGACATACTGAACAGGTACAGATTGTGGCTGAGCTCAAACACATCTACACAAGAGAGGAGAAAAGAAAATCAAACTCTAAATCAGAAAGTGTTGCTGTCCTCGTGTTAAAAGTAGACTTCATACTAAAATGATATTCAGCTCAGTATAAACATTTTACAAATGCAGTAGTCTTAAATGTAACTCACTGTACACGATGTAATCTTGCTATACTGTATATCTTTACCAAAAGTCATTTTATCCAAGATAAAAAATGTTTGTATAATCTAGAAATCCTGGATCCCTGGATATATCCAGAAATGCCGATCCAGGTCCTAAAACTAAACTGTTGATTATTTAAAAGAGTATTTCAGCGTATGCATTGAATTGTGACTTAAGACTTTATGTAGAATAGCATTTGCCACTTCTGAGGAAACATAAGAGCAGATGATTGCCTTGTTGTTACCTCGTGGAATGACGACACTCTGGTCATCAAAGCTGCTGTCATGTTGAACAGAGCAAGTGAATTTATTGTTCATGGCTTTGTATTTGTCTACGATGAGCATGCTGGTTATTTGGACTTGATCCTCATCTCTCTGCTCCAGCTGCTCATCATCTCTCAGCTCCACTTTTCTTCCACGCCGATCTTCTGCTCGCCACGTGAATCTCACCAGCGCTGGGAACATGCATCTTGCCTGGCACAGCAACACACTGTTTCCATTTGATTGAGGCCTGGACACTGGATACACGGACACTTGAGGTTTTTTAACCTGGTCCTTCCCAGTGTCTGTATCTTTAGGTGACATGCAAATGTTTGGTTAACGACCAGTCAATAAAGATGATCAGACAAACTAATTTTCATTGCAGTTTTGTGTTAACATTCTCCTGTCACTCAACTAAAATTTCTAATTCAAGCAAGACATTATTGATTCAGATCATTTGATTTTATACAAGACTATCTAGTGTTAGGACATCCAGAACTGAAGAGGGACATCACTATGCTCGAGTGAAATTTTGGTTACTAAAGACATCATGTTTTCTTGTAAAAGCAAAAATAATTGAACTCTATACTATACTATGTTTATATCTACACTATATATCCAAAGGCACGTGGTTACCTGACCATCACACCTATATGTGGGCCTTTCCCAAACTGTTGCCAGAAAGTTGGAAGAGCACAATTGTATAGAATGTCTTTGTTTGCTGTAGCATTACAATTTCCCTTCAGTGGAACTAAGAGGCCCAAACCTGTTCCAGCATGACAATGCCCCTGTGTAACGGTGAGGTCCATGAAGACATGGTTTGCCAAGGTTGGAGTGGAAGAACTTGCATGGCCTGCTCAGAGCCCTGACCTCAACCCCACTGAACAGCTTTGGAATGAACTGGAACTCTGACTGCGCACCAGACCTCCTTACCCGACCTCAGTGGGTAACCTCACCTCTTGTAGCTGAATGAGCACAAATCCCCACAGCCATGCTACAAAATCTAGTGGACAGCCTTAGAAGAACAGTGGAGGTTATTATAACAGTAAAGGGGGACCGAATCTTGAAAGGGATGCTCAACAAGCACATATGGGTGTGATTGTCAGGTGTCCACAAACCTTTGGCCATATAGACAACAATAATATAATCTACAATATACATATGTAAAGAATATTTGGGATTAAACAAATAACTTGCTCTGTGCATGTTATAAGATACAAAGTGAAACTTTTATAAAGTACATAAATTAAAATTTTGCAGTTTATATTAAAAATGGGATGACAAAGGATCAGTTCAAAAATACTGAGCATTAAAACCATTTTTGAGCACTTTTTCTGATGGAACTTCACACAAATAAGTCAAGAGTCTTTTATGAGACAACATAGACTCGGTCTATAATTATCCAGTCTATGAATATTAATGTATGTGTTATAGTTAATATCATACTTGGTTTTTGGGCTTCAATGCTTTTAATATTTGTATTTGTTATTGTTACTGAAATTAATTTTTTTATTCAGTCTAGTAGCTAATTAAAAGTGCAATGATCTTTTCTTTTGTACTGTTTTAGTTTTCCTTTATTTACTCTTCTTTTGCATTATTTTACTCTTTTGTTGTTCAATGGAAATCTTTAAGCTAACAGATGCTACATTACCTTGTCTTGCCATAATTCATTTTATGAATTCATTTGATCCCTTATAGCATCCTGTGGCACATCTAGTTGTCTAAACAACCTTTTCATTTGTTTTAAAAAGTTTAATATGTTCTAGTTAGAAATATTGGCCAAAAAAAAAGGTTAGATATTGTCACAGGTTTACCCTATAAATGTGTTTAAAATGTTATTTCTTCTGTTTGTCATTGACTTGGTACATTTAATGATTTTTAGTTGGGCACCTTGATTATTTTTAAATTAAGACAAAAAAAATGCAATTCATTTCTCAATTCTTTTACACCGATTTAGCTGTTTAAGTAAAAATAAAGTTGACTTGCCCTAATTTACTTTGAATATATTATCAGTTCATTAGACAAAAAAAAGAAAAAAGGGCAAGATGTGCTCATACCAGTGACGATAAGCCGAGTTCCAGATCCAAATACTTTCTTGTAGTTGTAGTAGTAGTAGCCATCGAAGTAACACTGTGACACAGGCTACATCAAATACTTCTAAAAACAAAACAACTAGTCATCTTAAACAACCTCTTTTATAGTCTATATTTTCTAAACAAGGCTGAAATCCAGGGCTATGTGCATGCAGTGTAATGTGTTTAATAATTAGACATTGTCACAAGTTTACTTAAAGGTTTAAAGATGTTTGTAGAATAAACTACAAAAACTCTTTCTTACCTGCTATGTAAACTCTTGTTCTTGAGACAAAAACCTTCCTCCAGCTTTTCATTACATGATGTCTAATAGACCACATGACTTCATAGACCTACAGTGGCTATAAAGAGTATACACACCCCTGTTAAAATGGTCGGTTTGATATTTTCTCACTCTTTCTTGCAAAAACATTCTTGATCTACCAAATTGTGAGGGCATTTCCTGTTCACAGCCTGCTTCCAGTCACCCCACAGATTTTTAGTTGGATTTAGGTCTGGGCTCTGGCTAGGTCATTCAAAATCTTTGATCTTCTTTTGGTTAAGCCATTCTTTTGTTGATTTGGATGTACGCTTTGGGGCATTGTTGTGCTGAAAAGTGAAATTCCTTTTCATCTTCATCTTATTGGCAGACACCTGAAGGACTGGTATTTGTAGCTATCCATGATTCCCTCCACCTTGATAAAAGCCCCAGTTCTGGATGAAGAACAGCAGGCCCAAAACACAATGCTACCACCACCATGCTTCAATGCGCATATAGAGTACTTGTGGTGATTTCCATTTTTTGCACCAAACATACCTTTTTTAATTAAGGAATTATTATACCTTTTGGAATTCGTCTCATCAGACCATAACACATTTTGCAACATGGTTTGGGGTGATTTAGCTTGGATGTTTTTTTTTTTTGTGAGAAAGGGCTTCCATCTAGCCATTTTACCTATAGCCCAGACATGTTAAGAATACAAGAGATTGTTGTCACATGCAGAGAGTAATCAGTCCTTGTTAGATATTCCGGCAGCTCCTTTAATGTTGCTCTAGGTCTCTTGGCAGCCTCCCCAGTAAGTTTTTTCTTTTGTATGGATTTCCTGTTCTTGTAAATAATGGTCTTCGTGGTACATGTAATGCTTTGGAAATTCTTTTATACCCCTATACTGATCGATATCTTTCAACAAGTGAGATACTGTACATGCTTTATAAGCTCTTTGTCAACCATGATATGTCAGATGAAACCAAGAAGATGTGAAGATAATCCTACTGAAAAAGCAGATCTTTATTTGGGGTTAATCAGAATAATTTAATTGATGACAGCTGTATGATGATTACATTTGATCATGAGATCCAGTTCCATCAATATGTTTCACAACAATAAGGTTGTGAAGGTTTTGGGAGAGCTCTTTGCATTTACCCATCATAAGATGTTTCTTGTTTCTTCTTCCTTTTTATAGACCATCAATTTACTAACTCCCGGATGGCCAAGTGGACACAGGGGAGGAAGAGGTCCCAGTTTCAGCCATCCTCGTCTACCACCCATTGGAGCATTTGCTTGAATGTTTGGTTGAACTGTTCCACTAGGCCATCAGTCTGCCGGTGGTAGACAGAGTTCTGGAGGTGTTTGACCAGCAACAGCCAATCACTTAAGAATCACCCAAGTCACTTAAGATGTTTTTGGGGTTGGCCTTTTTTTCTGGCAGTGTTGGTTATGGGGTCTCGTGGCCAGTGCAGTGGGGAACCCCAGTCAGTCTCGTCCGAGCAGAAGTGGCACTGGGAGCTTGGGGATCAGTCCAACAAGGAGTGTCCATGCTCCACCCCGGTGAGGAGACCATAATGTCATAGGCCAGGATACTGGGAGGGTGCCTGTGGGCTTGAGCTGGGCTGAGGGGGGTCTGGCGGGGCTCTCTGAGTCGAGGAGAGCAGTGATATGCTTACCGTTTATTTTCACGAGCACTGTGGGAGCATCGGGGGGTGAAGTAGAATGAGGGCATGGCCAGCCAGCGCTTGACAACACATGGTGGGGAGGTCAGGTCGGCTTGATGGGCATGGGATCATCTTTGGTGGTCCCACAGGCCGGGCGACTTTCCAGCAGTCTCATCTCACAGTGTAAACCGGGCTCCAGCCAGTGTGGGGCTGGGCCCTGGTGGAGGCCTGGCAGTTGTTCCTTTCACTCACCCCTGCCAATGCTTAGCATGGCTAGGGCAAACTCGATGGCTTCCACCATCTCCCTTGGGTCCCGGGAGCCTTGCATCTTACATTCTTCTGGCAGCAGAGCTTATAGGAACTGGTCCATCACCACCACCCTGTCCACCACTTTGCTGGCTGTGTTTTGGTTGGGTTGGAGCCAGCATCAGGTCTTCCTGGCCGGTATGACAAGCTGTACCACTCTGCCACCGCATGCACGGGTGATAGGCCACAGCAGCTCAGAATTTCTGCTTTCAGTATTGTCTAGTTGGCAGCTTGGTCAGGTGGGAAGGCGTAGTAGGCATGCCAGACCTCCCCTGACAGGAATGGCGCGAGGATGTCTGCCCAATGCTCTTCTTCCCTGTGATCATCATGCTGGGTGGCCTGCTCGAAAGTCAGGAGGAAGACCTTGATGTTATCTTTGCATGTGAGCTAGGCCTCTAGGCCGAGACAGGCAGAACAGGAAGGTCGAGGTCATGCCAAAAACAGTGTTATTTATTAAAGGTTAGGAGTGAGAGTGGGGCAGTTGCTGTCTTGCAAGTGAGGAGCGAGATAAGGGGGCTGGGCTGGAGCTGCCACGAGGTGTGACCCAAGTGCCATAGAGGAGGCCGTGGAGGGTTGGGAGAGGAGCAGTGCAGCCGGAAAGTTTCTTCTTCACTGTTTATCACGTTGGCGTCTAGAATGGGAGAGAGACCGAGACGGTTTAGTACATGTGCATATGGAAACTTCCCTTTTATAGCAGCAGCTCTTCTGCTGGATGGTAAAGAGAAGCCGCTCCACTCATTGGCCGCCGGCAGTGTGTTTCTTTCGCCACGCCTCACAGCCATGTTTGCAATTGAGGTGCTGAAATGACGCTGTCTATTCAGCACCTCGCCAGCAGTTGTGCAAGGAGCACGCTTTGTGTTGTGTGTGGGCTGCAGGCCCTGCCGTCACATTTAAATATTTTAACTTTTTTATAGAACATTGTAGATAGTATGGTTCAGGCTCTAGTAACAGCCATCTCTACGGAGTTGTCAGCTGGTCACAATACCCGTTTCTGCACCTGTCAAGCCTGCTTGTGCCTCTCATAACATCAATACTGCCTCTAGCAACAAGACAGTTTACCCTTTCAACACCGTCACTGATACCTCTGCCAGAGTGAACCAGGCTTTAAAGAGATGGCTGTTACTAGAGCCTGACCCATACTCTCTACAATGTTCTGTTTATTTATTTATTTTTTTATCTACAAATTATTACAAATTAAATCTACAAGATTACAAATTTAAATTACAAGACCATACAGTGGTTTAACAGGACAGGTTCCACTCAGAACAGGCCTCGCCATGGTTGACCAAAGAAGTTGAGTAGACGTGCTCAGCATCATATCCAGAGGTTGTCTTTGGGAAATAGATGTATGAGTCCTGCCAGCATTGCTGCAGAGGTTAAAGGGTTGGGGGGGTCAGCCTGTCAGTGCTCAGACCACGCGCATACTGCACTCTGAATCGTGCGCCATGGCTGTATGGCGTCCCAGAAGGACTTTCAAAAAAAAAAAAAAAAGCCCCCAAACAGTTTGCTTAAAAAGACAATGCAAATGATTAAGGACATGGATTAATGTAACCATGTCCTGTTGTCTGATGAGACCAAGATAAACTTATTTGGTTCAGATGGTATCAAGTGTGTATGGTGACAACCAGGTGAGGGGTACAAAGACAAGTGTGTCTTGCCTACAGTCAAGCATGGTGGTGGGAGTGTCATGGTCTGGGCCTGCATGACTGCTGCCGGCACTGGGGAGCTAGAGTTCATTGAGGCAACCATGAATGCCAACATGTACTGTGACATACTGAAGCAGAGACTGGGCCACAGGGCAGTATTCCAGCATGATAACGACCCCAAACACACCTCCAAGATGACCACTGCCTTGCTAAAGAAGCTGAGGGTGAAGTTGATGGACTTGCCAAACATGTGTCCAGACCTAAACCCTATTGACCATCTGTGGGGCATCCTCAAACGGAAGGTGGAGGAGCACAAGGTCTCCACCAGCTCCGTGATGTCGTCATGTTGGTGTGGAAGAGGACTCCAGGGGCAACCTGTGAAGCTCTGGTGAACTCCATGCCCAAGAGGGTTAAGGCAGTGCTGGAAAATAATGGTGGCCACACAAAATATTGACACTTTTGCGCCAATTTGGACATTTTCGTTTAGGGGTGTAGTCACTTTTGTTGCCAGCGGTTTAGACATTAATGGCTGTGTGTTGAGTTATTTTGAGGGGACAGCAAATTTACACTGTTACACAAGCTGTACACTCACTACTTTACATTGTAGCAAAGTGTCATTTCTTCAGTGTTGTCACATGAAAAGTTATCATTTACAAAAATGTGAGGGGTGTAATCACTTTTGTGAGATACCGTAAGTAATGAAAAAAAAAATTTTATTCATAAAACAAGCCCAAATATTTGTGCCAGGCATTTGTAAAAAATTAATGTGGGGGGAAAAAAGTACTCACTTTATCAGTGCATGACCTAATTAATGCTAATTAATTAAATTATTTTAATAAGTAGTTTTACTTGTACTTGACTAAAAGTTTTGGCTACTTTACCCACCTCTGATCACACACATTTTTTATTTGATTTTATCTTTTTAAAAATAACATCACAACAGTTCAAGTGATTTTGATCAGAATGTCTCAGAGGAACTTCGTATGAGTGCTGGCTTTGAATTGTAAACTGTGAATTGTCCCATGTTTCTAAAATACTAAAGTGAGGAATAACCTATATTGTGTGAAACAAGACCATTAATAATGTAAATACACCATTTCTCATTAAGCGTGTGGGCATTAAATGGTAATTTAAAGAAGTCTGTAATGGTAAAATTCACTTTAGAATAAAGTCTGATCACCAACACATATAATTCACATCATCAGTTCAAAAGTAGGGATGTGTGTCACATATACATAGTTTTACTGTTACAACAACTGAATATAACAAGACTTTTAATTAAGTACAGCTGTCTGAGCCTGATTACCTTAAATTATCTCAAGTACTAATATGAGACAGAATTAGTGATGTACCCTTCAGGATTGCCTCCAGTGTAGTGTTTTTGTACAGGACTTGTAGATTTAATCTCACTGTGATAATCCACCCAGCAGGCACAATAATATGTTGCTGAATGCTCTGGCTTTACATTGGGGATAATCAGAGCAATCTTATTGCTTGTTATCTTCTCTGATTGTAAGAATTCAAAACCATGGTCATTACTGTGGTATGAATTAATTATTTGCACATATTGTACTCTTTTGAAAGGTTCACCATCTTTCTTCTGATACCAGTAAATGTAATATCTACAGTCTGATGGAAAGGTACATTCTATCTTGGTGAGCTTGTTAGCAGGTTTAGTCATTAAGAACTTCTGATGCAGCTCCACAGCATTGTCCACTGTGGAAAAGGAAATAAAATTGAAAAAAACCTCTTAGTAAAGAAAGACTATCTCTCAAGGAGAAATCACATCAGTTGAAGGATAAAAAAAACGAAACTTTATAAGGGAAACAGAGAAAACACGATTAAGAGATAGATTTAAATACTTGAAGCTTACCTGAACAGATTAGGAAAATCAGCAATAAAAAATGCAATATGAGATGCATGGCAACTGTAAGGTGTGTAAGAGGCTTTGTGGAAACAGATTACAGAAACAACACTATTTAGAGGAGCTCATTGTGCAGTTTACTCCTCCCTCTGGTGAACCACTGAGTGTCCTTCTCGTGAAAGACCTTGTTTTATAGCAGCAGAAGCACACAGGATATCAAACTGATGATTTATTATATATTCTCTTACTGTAAGTCAGTGACTGTATGTCTTCAGTAAGTATATTAAAAAAGTAAAAATAATAAAATGTCTCTGCAAGACTTATTTAAGAAAGTTTCTTTTCTGAGCAATTTAACTGCAAATTAAAATGTAGGGTTTTTTTCCTCAATAATTAAGTGTCAAAAAACAAAAATTTTTTTTTTTTTAAATTTATGTAATAGATATTTGGACAGAAGAAGGAAGCAGTGGTATAGTTATTGCAATTTGTTTTTGATATACAAATAAAGACGCGTTCATTGATTTTTTTGTTTTAATATTGACAATTAAATGACTAATGAACTATGTTTAAAACCTATTTTTGCTCAAAAATGCAAAATATTTCAAATATGCTTTATTTATAGTTTCTTGCTGTCTTATCTTTTGAGTTGGAGTTATTTCGTTATGTGGCATGCTCGCAGAATGTTCTGATCCGGGGTCACAGCGCAAGTTGATTAATGGACCGTCTGACAGTTCTACACACTGAGTTTAATCTTTGACGTCCAAGTAAAATGACGTACGTTTTAACATACAAAAGTAATATAAAAACACACATTTTTACATCCTATAGGCTGTAGCAGGATCACAATGAGATGCACCTCAACTAAATATTTTAGAGATATAATTTACCTAAATGTTTTTTTTTTTTCACAATCCAAAAGTTGTAGTAGTTTCCTACTGACCAGACTAATGTAGTACAGGTGAGATGTTGCTAATTCCTCCCTTTATACAAATACAATACTAAATTATTTTAATAGGTCAGTACACATTGTTAAAAATTGTACATAGTTGTGTGGTTACAGAAATAATTTTATTTCTGCAGCACATCACTTTCAGAGTTATACAGTGCACATCTTTAATCTAATGAATACAAGATTGACAGGAAAACCATTATTGTAAATCAAGAGCAAACGATCTTTCCGCAAATATTTTCAGGAAATTGCAATTTTCATGGAACTACATTATTGCCAAGATCCGTCTGACAGCACACGGTTGACCGTTTAGTAGATCCCGTGTACGACATACATTGAGGACAATTTACACATTTCTTTTCAACAACGGAACCTGAGGAGGCAAAGAGAACAAACCTTTTAGTAGTTATTACATTTCCCAGCACACCAGTTCAAAAATGAAGTAATAAAATATTTGAAAAAACAAACAACAACTGTAAGACTTTTATTTTTTTACAATGTTGAAACACCCATTACAATTACAAAGGATGATATACCATCATATTATTTTGCAGCATAACTCCACATAACGTCACAGCACATGATTTAACTCATAATCATTATAAGATGGAATGGAATCATTATAATTGAATTAGATGGCCATGGGTAACTTTTAAGGAGCGGTGGGAGAAGCTCAGATGGGAGAAGCTGTCTACAAGACATAGCCTGGACACTCCACAAAGCTGGACCTTATGGAAGAGTGGTGAAAAGAAAGCCATTAGCCAAGTTGGAGATACAATATGCAAGTTGGCAAATATGTAGGAAAATGTCTAAAACGACTATATAATTCAAGTGGAATTGAATTAAAAGGGTGTAGTCTTACAGTTAGCGTTTGGGACTCAGACAGAGTCTCAGTGTTTAAACAAATATGTTTTCAGCCTGGACTTAGTCACGATTTAAAAAATAAAAAAAGGTATTTTCTTAGGTAAAGAAGCAGGTCTAAAAGGCTCAAGGGCATAGAGTGTTGTGGTGATCTGGGATGTTTGGATGATGTCCCCCACCCACTTTCATGTGTTTACCTGCCTTACGTCCCAGGGCACCCTCATGTCTGTGTTCTCTTCTGGATCTCCCATTTAGTTATGCTGTCATAGCTCGTCTTGCCAGAGTCCCTGCTATTCATATTCACGTTTGTTTGTTAGAAATTATACGAGATCCCAGGTTCTGAGTGTCGGGCTCATTTCTTGTTTTTTTTTTCTTGCCATATCTTGTAATGTAGGTGTTTGGTGACACATCGGTGAACTCTATCATTATATCTGACCAACATTTTAACATCAGTTAGGATTGTGTAAATCCTTGTGATCCAATCACAAGATTATAAGTTGATTAATAGTTAATATTAATAGTACTGGCTAATGCCAGTACATTATTTACATTCGGGATAGTACATAATACATTTATCTACAAACAGGTTGTAATTTTATAAAGATAATGAGTCTTTATTGGTCACATATACAGTGGAGCACAGTGAAATTGTATTCTTCGCATACCCCAGTCTGTCAGGAAGCTGAGTGTAAGTGACCTGCGGAGGGTATGCTTTTAATGACATGCAAAATTTTTCTCTAGGTCTTAATAGCAATTTGAACTGCTGCTGAGGAAATGGGAGCATATTTACAGATGCACTGACACTTTTTGAATGATACTAAACATGTATAATCAATTTCTTATTCACATTAAACATATTATCTAATGCATATAGACCTGGGGTGAGTTTAAGGTGAACTCAACATAGAGAGAGACAAGGGTGTGGGGAGAGTGGAAGAAGGATGCAATGTGGTGAGCTGTGATTTTCCAGTCGCCACTCAGCGTGATGTGTTATCTCGGAAGAAGATTCTAATTCTGTGGAAGTATTAATATCTTGGCACCAGCCTTACAATATTAACAATGTAAGCCTCTTGCTGTAGCACCTTAAGGCGGTCTTGCAGTTCTACAAAAAGCAAAGATGGAATTAAATACACATACAGTACTTTGAAGTTAGTACTCTTGACGTGTGTCTTCAGTACATAGATGGTACAGGTTGTTCTCCAGTTGTTTAATTATTAGATTGAACCTGTTGTACAGCTTTGCTCATCATCATCCTATAAACAATGACATGATCAATGATGGTGGCACAAATTTCATCAGACACTGGTGCTCTTGGAACTCCTTTTCCACTTCCTTCTCGTCCACCACCTCTTACACGTACCCTTCCTCCTCGTCCACCACCTTTTTACACGTACCCTTCCTCCTCGTCCACCACCTCTTACACTTACCCTTCCTCCTCGTCCACCACCTCTTACACGTACCCTTCCTCCTCGTCCACCACCTCTTACACGTACCCTTCCTCCTCGTCCACCACCTCTGTCGTGAACTCTATCTCCTCTGCCTTGGTGAAAGATTTTTAGTATCAACATTCAACTGGCCCTTGCTACTTTCTCTGGTTTATGCCATTCACTGATTGGTTTCATCATTAGAAACAAGCGCTAACAATTTTGAGTCACTGTGTTTAAATGATGACAACTGTGTTGAAATTGTGCTTAACTTTTGCAGCTTGTGTTTAGCATTTTGTGTCACGAATGCATCTCCATTCAAAATTAGCTTTAAAGTATGAGAATGTGCTTAGAGTTTTGAAAAAAGTGCAAATTGTGTCTAAGTAGGTCAAGTTGGTTTAAGGATTTCCCAAAAGAGTGTTTGATTAGACAAATGGGTTCAGGCAATGGACCGTTTCACAGAATGGGGTTTACTGTTTTAGCAATTCAGAAAAAACTGTAATACACTAATACACTTATCTTACAAGCGCAAACAGCACTACTTCTCATACTCAACACAATTATACTGAAATATAAATGACTCATAACATAAATTTGTCTAATTGCACATAAACATTTAAAATAATATAAAGAATTTAAAACTCTTATACAAAATGTAAAACAGAGAAATAAATCTCACAATTGTAAAATAATGACATCTTGTGAACTCATTCTGTGAATTAATGGCCATTTACATTGTGATATATGTTTGGAATCAATGCAGTTTAACAGATTTGTCTGACCCCAACATGAGACAGAACTAATGATGGATTCTACCGGATTGTCTTCATGTAAAAAAAAAGTGATTTTGTTGCATTTCATATAAAAGATGAAGTCTGTTATTGAGAGAAATTATTCAGCATGCAGCTGTATGATGGTGGGTTCAGTGTTGTACAGTTGTTGTACAGGATGTGTAGCTTTAATTTCACTGTGCTGTCCCACATCCAACAGGCACAATAATATGTTGCTGAATGCTCTGGCTTTACATTGGGGATTATCAGAACAATTTTATTGTTTGCTGTCGTCTCTGATGATAAGAAATCAAAACCATATTCATTTTCATGGAATTCTTCAACGATATTCACGTATTAAACTCTCTTCAAAGGTTCACCATCTTTCTTCTGATACCAGTGAATGTAATATTCACAGTCTGATGGAAAGGTACATTCTATCTTGGTGAGCTTGTTAGCAGTTTTAGTCATTAAGAACTTCTGATGCAGCTCCACAGCATTGTCCACTGTGGAAAAGGATAAAAAAAAATAATAATCTCTAAGTAAAGAAATACTCTCTCTCAAGGAGAAATCACATCAGTTGAAGGATAAAAAAAAAACGAAACTTTATAAGGGAAACAGAGAAAACACGATTAAGAGATAGATTTAAATAGATTTAAATACTTGAAGCTTACCTGAACAGATTAGGAAAATCAGCACTAAAAAATACAATATGAGATGCATGGCAACTGTAAGGTGTGTAAGAGGCTCTTTGGAAAGTGATTACAGAAACAACACTATTAAGAGGAGCTCATTGTGCAGTTTACGCCTCCCTCTGGTGAACCACTCAGTGTCTTTCTTGTAAAAATAACTCGTTTTACAGCAGCAGAAGTACACAGGGTATCAAACTGATGCTTTATTATATATTCTCTTACTGTAAGAATGTCTAAGATTCTAATAAAAAATGTCTCTGCAAGACTTGTTCAAAGAAAGTTTCTGTTATGAGCAATTTAACAGCAAATTTAAATATAGTTTTTTCACAAAAAATAATTAAGTGTAAAATTTGTAAAAAAAATAAATAAATAATAATTGTAAAATGCCCTGATTGATTGATTTATTCATTTTTTTGGTAGGTTCTTTTTCTAAATATTTATTAGAGGATTCATCTCCTTCATGTATCCTCGCATCCCCAGTTTTTGCCACTAACATGTTTCAAAATAAATTTTGAGTGATATTTTGCATTAGATTTTCCATATAAATGGCAACAGTGTTCAAGTTATTGTTTAGATGAAAATATTATTTGCCTCAAAGTTTGAAATTGAATAAAGTCATACTTTACCTGTCCTTTACATCATCCCAATGAGAGGCAAAATCTCTTTTGTAGACATTTCAAGTTATAATTTTATGTAGCATAAGAGAAAGCGAGTAAACACAACAAACACACACACAACACTGACTTACATATACGACCCCAATTCCGAAAAAGTTGAGACAGTATGGAAAATGCTAATAAAAACATAGAAGAGTGATTTGGAAATGTACTTTGACTTGTATTTAAGCAACAACAACAAAAAAACACGTATAAAGACAATGTGTTTGATGTTTTATGTAATAAACTGCATAGGTTTTTTTTAAAAGATAAGTGTTAATTTTGAAATTGATGCATGCAATACCTTCCAAAAATGTTGGGACAGGGGCAATTTAGGTCTAATAGAGATGTGACGAGTTGAAATAAGAAGGAGATGTGAAACAGGTAAGACAATCATCTAATCATAGTATATAAGGAGCCTCCACTAAAGGTCTAGTCCTTCAGGAGCAAGAATTTGTCAAGGCTCGCCGATCTGCTAACAGATGCATCAGAGAATAATCCAAAGCTTTAAGAACAACATTCCCCAAAGACAAATCGATAGAATTTTTGGCATTTCACTTTCTGCACTGCACAATATAATTAAAGGATTCAAGGAATCCGGTCAAATCTCAGTGCGTAAATGGTGAGGCCAAAAACCGCTTCTGAATGCGCGTGATCTCCGATCCCTCAGACGTCACTGTCTTAAAAACCATCATGAGTCTGTAATGGAGATCCTGACATGGGCTTGGGAATACGTTGGTAAACCTTTCGGTCAACACCATTCGCCGCTGCATCCACAGAGCAAGTTAAGGCTTTACTATGCAAATCAGAAGCCACACTATCAACACTGTCCAGAAGCTCTGCCCACTCCTCTGGCTCGGTCTCATCTGAGTTGGACAGTAGCACAATAGAATCGTATCTTGTGGTCCGACGAGTCGACATTTCAAATAGTTTTTGGACAAAACAGCCATCGTGTTCTCCAAGCCAAAGAGGAAAAGGACCATCCAAACTGTTATCAGCATCAGGTCCAAAAGCCAGCGTCGGTTTTGGTATGTGGGCGTGTCAGTGAACATGGCTTGGGTAACTTGCACATCTGTGAGGGCATCATTAATGCAGAAAGATATGTACACATTTTGGAGCAACATATCCAGAGCAGGACAACGCCAAACCACATTTCTGGATAACAAGCGCATGGTTGCGTAAGCAGAGAGTGTGGGTGCTAGCATGGCCTGCCTGCAGACCTGACCTGTCTCCCATTGAGAATATGTGGTGCATTATGAAGTGCAAAATAAGGCAACGAAGGCTCCGTACAGATGCACAGCTGAAAAAACGTATAATGATTAATTGGGGGAATATTCTGCTTGCAAACTTAACCAACTGTTGTCTTCACTCAGTGTCCAAATGCTTAATAAGTGTTATTGAAAGAAAAGGTGATGTTACACGGGGTAAAATGTTTAAAATTTTGGACTGTGTTGCAGTCATCAGATTTGAAATGAGTGTATATTTTCAATTCACAAAATAAAGCATCAAATAATGTGTTAATAATGTGGTTTCAATATAGTACAGGGTGAATTTAATTTCCAAATGAGTCCTTTTTTTTTTTTTTTTTTTTGCATTTTCCATACCATTCTAACTTTTTTGGGATTCGTGTTGTAATCAGAACAGCCGAAAAGATACTATTGTACCAAACATTTTGAAATCAGCAAGTGGATTAATGCATTATAATTGTAATTATTTCTAATAGTTTAAATGCATATGAAAAGTGTAGACCATGTGGTATCTCTAGTACACACACGCCCACAAATCCTACAATATGATGGGAGACAGTATTCAGAGTGAATATGTTCTGTGTCACAATTTAGTTGTTCAGAGTATTTTTTGGTCATGTCTCAAGCAGTAGAAAGTCCAAGACTATGAGTTTAGAACTACTCTAGAATATCTTCAAATTATAGGTATAAGACAGCCATGAAATGTAAGCTAGAGTATATAGTATATAGTATATGTGCTGTACACCCTGTTGTAGTGAAATGTAAATATATATAAATGAAATAAATGAATCACATTTTACTGCCTTCAGGTCTAGTTAATTCAAAGGGAACCTCAAGACCATGGGTGTCAAACGTACGGCCCCCGGGCCAAAACCGGCCCGCTAGAGGGTTCAATCCGGCCCGCAGGACGAGTTTTGAAAGTGAAAAAAAAAAAAAATGCATAAAAGACATGAACTTGTCGTTTTTAATAAAATGCTATTCCTAAATTATCCGCTAGGGGGTAAAAGACGCCGCACATCTCTGGGACTGAACAGCAGATGGCAGCAATGCGACGTCTGCTGTTTGTCATCACGGAGCAGTCTACACTATTTTCTATTTTATTTTTCATTAAATATAAATGTCTTTGCATGAAAAAAAAGGTAAAAACATGGACTTCTTGTTATTTATAGGTGATTATACTATGATTTTACTGGCTCATTTGACATCTAATTAGGATGTATGTGGCCCCTGAACGAAAATGAGTTTGAGACCACTGCTCAAGAGGATCAAGAGGATGTGTTTAATTTGTTGGTCTAACATGCTTAATATAGTATTATGCTTAATATATAATAATAATAATAATAATAAACTGTTTGACCACACTCAGCTCATGGAAATAGTACAGGTGCATCATCACTGATAAACATAGTCTCTGACACACAACTGCCTCTGATTCCAACTGTGCATTGATCATTTTTATTAAAATTCAAATACACTGACTCACTTTTGGAAATCAGTTGCATAGACCACCAACACCATCTGAATATTTTAGTCAAAGTGACGATCATGACAAAAATGAATGGAATGTTTTAAAATGTTATAATGTTAATATCAAGTTGCACTGAAGGAAGGCCATGTAGGGACCCCTCAGCGAAACCACCACACAGAGGCTCAGAGAACCACACACACATTCTGCAGATGCAAATAGCTTTTCATCTCAGTAGACTGTGCTCAAACTGCTGCATGTGGTTTATTTCAAGTAAACACACTCAACTGCACTGCATGCAAAACCCACCACACTATCCCCTTCACACACACACACACACACACACACACACACACACACACACACACACACACACACACACACACAACACACACACACACACAAACAAACAAACCAACAGTTTCCATCCTAATGAAATCTTTAATGTACAAAACACGGTTTACATTAACAACAACAATAATAATAGTAATGATAATACATGCATTAAAAATAAACATCTTTAATTAATGCTCATGTTCAAGTATGTTGCTTAATTAACCAGGGTTGTAAATAAACTATTTGTTGTGAATAAAATCTTGCTTCCTTAAAGACACCCACAAGCACATGGTATGGACTTTCTGACATGAACTTCATAGCTCCATAAATGTTCGACATAAAGGTCACCAGGATAAGTGTCAAATGTACACTGATATGCATCTGTTTTATCCCCAACTGTATCAGTAATTTATCTACAATCTGAACTTTCAGAAAGCACATAAACATATAGAAACACATCATCCTTTGTTAACAAAGTCTGCTTTCAATATATTTATATTAATTTGAGATACAAATATATGTGTTTTCCTGAATCCAGTTTAAGCCATTAATGGATGCCTGGAATAAAAATAATTGTAAGTTGAGAATCTCAACTGAGTAATCATCACACCACAATGTTTCATAAGCTGCAAACTAATTCATTTGCAAGACAACCAGTCTTTAATATATCAGAATATTTTGGCACATAACGACACATTTTTGGGCCACACGTAATATATTTATGTATGCAAAAAACATAAAACAATCACATTTTTTTTCTCTCTAAATGTCTCATATAACAATTATTTATGTTTTAGACCATTTATGCCCTCCTCTAAAACTGGACAAAAGATGGTATGTCAACATGAACGACCGTCATGAGTTTACAGGTAAGATTTAGAAATTGTGTGTGTATGAGTAATATATATATATATTTTTATACATGTTTGCCTCACATCTGCATGGTTTGGGGTTCAAATCCCACCTCACCTTAAATTGCATGTTCTCCCCATGCTTCAAGGGTTTCCTGGGTACTCCAGTTTCCTCCTCCAAAAACATTATTTTGTTTAGAGTTGTAGGCTGATTGGCATTTCCAAATTGTCTGTAGTGTGTGAATGTGTATGTGATTGTGCCCTGTGATGTCTTGGCCCCCTGTCCAGGGTGTCCCCTGCCTCGTGCAGATAGGGATTGGCTCCTGGCTCCCTGCAACCCTGTATGGGATAAGCGGTGCTGAAAATGGATGGATGGAAGTGGTAAGTAGCAACATCATTATCTTACATGACGCACATCATATCGTGTGTAAAATCCTTCTAATATGTCCACAGAAGCAAGATGCTATAAATTCTGGTATAGTACTTATCTGTTTGTAAAGTTATCACGTACAGCACATGACATACAGCATTGTGTTTGCCTCTTTTCTATGTATCCTCTCTGTTAAGACCCCTGGGACACAGGCTATAGATACTTACTTATAATTTAAGAGTTTAAATGCATCTAAAGTGCATGCACAAACCCCCAACCACACACACACACACACACACACACACACACACATACATATAAACACATTACAGCAAACAGTATTCAGAGTGATTACCACGAGAGGGCTGTAGAGTTCTGTGGCATGGTTTAGTTGCCCATATAGTTGCCCATATAGACATCACATTTTGTGATGTCTATTATATATATTTTTATACTTTTATAGTAAGCATTTGGTTTATCCCAATGTACATGAGTGTACATTACGCATTCCTGAGCAAAAAATAAAAGGGCATTAGCAAAAATGCCAAAATATTAAGGAAATGAGCAAAAATGAAACAAATGCACTCCCGAGACCTCCTGTGCCACTTTTTTGCTCGTTTATGTTTGTTGCAGTGAACTGCTTCGGGGAAAAGTTAACAGGGAAATTCACGTATACAGTCTTCTTGTACGCAAGGGTAAAATTATGATAATGATTAAAATGTTTGATGTAAAATTCAATCTAACAAATGTGTGAGTGTACAAAAATATAATAAAATAAATATTATATACAATGTGTGTGTGTGTGTGTCTAACTTTGCAGTTAGAAGCTGATCTAATATTCTTAATATAGTATATGTAATAAAAACTGTTTAACCGCAGACAGTTCATGGAAACAGTATGGTGATGAAAGACGCACAGTTTCTCAGAACTGCCTCTGATTCCAACTGTGCATTTAGGGTATTGTGCAAAAGTTTTAGACATTCAAGTTTTTCTAATACAGACTTTGTCTTAGATGTTTATTTTATAGTTCTGTATTACTGAATCAGTCAATAAAATAATTAAAAAAGTAATACTTTTCCAACAAAAAAGGAAAGAAAACATATTATGTAACTGACCACTCTTCAGATGGAAAAAATAGATATCAAAGTCTGTCAGGTTTTACCTGCAAAAACAGAAGCAACTCAGTCAAGAGTCTCAAGAAGAACTGTCGCAGATTCTCCATGAGTCAATTTCTGTATAAAACTGCACAAAATGTACCTGTGACAACGGATGTATTTAAAATAAATAAATAAATATCGATGCCAGATATTGACATTGTGTAGTTTATTACTGTTTACTGCTCTTTATATGAGATTTTGTTATGTATTAATGTTTCATTTCAGTATTTTTGAAACCATTTCTTTATATATGCAAAATACTATTGCACAGTACTACATATTTTTTATTCAGATCCAAATGCAGTTACATATCAGTTACATAAACCCACAGACCATCTGTTTATTTTTAATCATAGCGTAATGGAGATATTAATAAAAATGCCTGGAAATTAAAAAAAAATGTTATAGTGTTCTTATCAAGATGCATATTGCATTTAGGCAAGGGTTATTTTTGTTCTGTGAAATCACCACATAGAGGCTCAGAAAATCACACACACAGACACACACAGACACACAGACACACACACACACACACACACACACACACACATCCGGCAGATGCAAATAGCTGATCAGATCAGTACTTTGTGCTCAAGCTGCTGCATGTGGTTTATTTCAAGTAAACACACTCAGCTGCTTTGCATGCAAAACCCACCACAGTATCCCTTTCACACACACACACACACACACACACACACACACACACACACACACACACACACACACACACACACACACACACACACACACACACGCACACACCCCAACAGTTTCCACCCTAAACAAATATACAAACATCAATAACAACAAGAAAATGTATAATAATACCAGTAAGGGTGATTTATCACACGTTCATGATAGACATCACTTAGTGAACAAATTCTGTTAAATATATTCACATAAATATGACAGGATGCTAAAAATTCTGTAATAGTGGCTATAGATGATATTAACAATAGATTATATTTGTTAAGAAGGTTATCTAAACACAATAAACATTACATTCTACAAACTATATTTATACATTTGCATCGTTTCCTTATAAACGCATATATCTATGGACCACAAATCTACTTCTACCGCATATTTAATGTGTGTGGAATATATTATATTTAACCTGTATGACATTTATAGATCCGACTTCCCCAAAGATGTCATACTGAAACCCTCTTAACTAACTCTTAATCAATGTCAAAATGTTTGGGGACAACAATATTTGGATTCAAAACTGTATAATAAATAAATATTTGGGAAAATAGCTGGTTATCTGCTCAGTCAATTTGCTATGGGAAGATTTGTTTTAAAACAGCTCCACAAGTCCATAATGCCAGAAAAAGTGTTATTACTATTATTTTTTATTGAACCCAATATTCAATTGGGGACTTACTAATTATATTACAAATCATTAGTACAAATTTTATTTAAAAGTTTATTTTTGCTGTAAAATTAAGTTTCTCTAAACTTTTGATGCGCAGACAAATGTTCAAAATAATACACACATTATACCATCCTACAATGATCTTTGCGCATTATTGCATTTGGAAAACACTCCAGACCTGATCATGAAAAAGAATTGCTGCTGAGGCTGTGCTTGATCATGGAAAGCAAGTTCTATATAAGAATGTGTGCGAATGCATAAATACAGGCATCATATAAGGAGAGCAAAAGATAGAATTGCTAGAATGGGCAGAAGTAATAAAATTCACAAAATAAATTCTATGATCTGCAATAAAATGGACAGTGCTAGAAGTTCAAATGTACATGTAAATGTGAAGTCGGTCTTGATAGAAAATATCATAAAATATATCATAATATATTCCAAATATAGAAAAAGAAATACAAAGCAATACTTAAAAATGGTAGCATACGTAAGTATATGCTGTAAGACACGTGAGATTTAAAAGTATACCATGTATACTGAACATACAGTGTTAAAAACACTTGACTATCAGTGTATTTATGATGGTGTGTTGTTTGTTTGATGGACTGGTCTGGACTGAATCGCATTTCTCTTGCGCAGTAAGACAGAGACGGTGCAGAAATTCAGCACATTTTTCACTAGCAATATCACATACGTCACACTGAACAGATACAGACTGCGTCTGAGCTCAAACACACCTGCACAAGAGACACAGAAAGAAAATCAAATTCAAAATCGGAAAGTTGTAGTCTCGGCATTAAAACATTTTCATTCATTTACTTAATTTGACTCAATTTTCAAATCTTGACTAGTGAAATAATGAAATGTTAGTCCGTGTGAAGGTAATTTATAAGCAAACAGAAATGATATTCAGCACAGTGGAGAGATGTAATATTCTCCTGATTGTAAATCATTAGATAAGTAATCGTTGATTTATCTTCAAAGTAAAAGTCATCCTCTTTGACTGTAAGGAATTAATAATATAATATAGGTTTGAATGAATGAAGAGTAGTATATACTTTGCAATACAATTACATACTACATGCTTATTCATTCATTTATTCATGTATGTATGTATGTATGTATGTATGTATGTATTTATTTATTTATTTATTATGCAATATGTAATTTTATTATACATTATTTTTTAAAATTCCAAAACAGATTAATTTAACATTGAATTGAACCACACTGATAATGCTTATGTCAAGATTGACAGTGGAGGACATTCTGAGAATACATAAGAGCAGATCATTGCCTTGTTGTTATCTCTTGGAATTACAACACTCTGGTCATTAAAGATTGCCCTGGGATGGAATGGCACCCTGTCCAGGGTGTACCCCGCCTTGTGCCCGATGCTCCCTGGGATAGGCTCCAGGTTCCCCGTGACCCTGAAAAGGAGTAAGCTGTAGAACATGGATGGATGGATGGATGGATGGTCATGAAAGATGCTGTCGTGCTGAACAGAGCAAGTGAATTTATTGGTTTTCACTTTGTGTTGGTTTACGATGAGCATGCTGATTATTCAGACTTCCTGATCCTCATCTCTCTGTTCTAGTTGCTCGTTATCTCTCAGCTCCATTTTTCTTCCATGCTGATCTTCTTTCCACGTGAATCTCACCAGGTCTGGGAACATGCCTCTCGCCTGGCACAGCAGTACACGCTTCCCATTTTATAATCAATTATTTTATTTGTCAAGTAAACCTTACCCATGAGACAGATGTCATTATACCAAATGTAGTATATAACTATTTAACATTTATATAACATTTTATCTTAAATTTATGTTTACAGTATACATGCAAATATTATGTTAAAGTAATATATTTATTAGTGTTTGATTTATATTCCCTGAAGCATGTCCTCTGACCAATGGGTGGCAGAAGAGTCTTAACAATTTGAGCACAGGTTTTTATTTTATTGTAAAGTTGAATAAAAGTCAAAGCCTGTGCAATCGATGCTCAACAACCGCAAATGTTTAAACTATAAAATGATACTCAGTACTGACATGGCACCATCCCTGTCATGTTTTTATCACTTGACAATTGTGACAGAAACCTTTCCAAGATTTCAGGTCTGACAAGGAAAAAGTAGTGCTCAGTTTAACGTGGCTACAAACAAAGAATCTCATGGACTGAACAAGAAATCACAGCTCTGTGTTATAAGAACTGCTTATTTCATTCCACAATCACTATAGCCTCCACATCTCTAGAAATCCTAGAAACCATCCAAGCAGTTATAAATACATACATACATACATACACACACATATATATATATATATATATATATATATATATATATATATATATATATATATATATATATATATATATATAATATCTAAAATATTTTTCAACAGTTTTTGAGTGCAGATGCTAGTTATATTTATTAAATATACAAATATTGAAATATAATAATATAATATTGAAAAATGAAACTAAAACCTTTTTTTGTACTTTTGCTTGATGATTAGATATTGCCGTAGTTTTACAAAAATGTCTTGAAATATTTCTGAAGTATCATACAAACCCTCACTTACCTGTTACATAAAGATTCGTGCCTGAGCCGAAGACATTCCTGGATCACACAGCGTATTGTTCAATGACAAGTTTTTATAAAATTATATACAGTACATATTTTATCACAAAGTTCCATATTGATTTTTATATTTGCATAAGTATGAATTTTAGATCAAAATATTTAGATGTAGAACAGAACAGAAGCAGGCAAGCCAAGCACAAATGAAGACATTTGAGCAAGTTTATTGTGATCCTACCACTAGGTGCTGAAATAGATGTCATTCTCTATTTAAAAATATTCAGAGGTGGGTAGTAACGCGCTACATTTACTTTGTTACATTTACTTGAGTGACTATTTGAAACAAAAAAAGTACTTTTAAGAGTAGGTTAAACTGGCAATACTTATACTCTTACTCAAATTAATTTTTAATCACAGAAATGTATTTTTACTTTGCTACACCCGTTACGGTTAAATGTTAATGAATATATGTAGTTTTAATAATTAGTTTATATCATGTATAATGAGGTTGCAAGTCTCACAATACGCTTCAGTGGTCTGAATGCATCCGAAACAAAGGTGTGACTTCAAAGTAACTAGTAACTTACTACTTGAGTAGTCTTCCCATTGGATACTTTATTACTCTTACGCAAATAATTATTAACATTACTAATTTTACTTTTACTTCAGTAATTATTTTTAGAAATAGTTTTACTTGTGCTTGAGTACATTTTTTGCCCACCTCTGAAGATATATTAAAATTATTTGCACATTCGATATGTACAAGCTCTAAAGTATAGACATCAATGCAACTTTTCTCTTATGATTTTAACCCTAAACCTAGTTTTTTTTGTGATTCAATTGGAGCATGTCAATGCAGCTAAAGCTTTAGAAGAAGACTTTATTTGTCATTGTCATTGACTTTATTTGAACATGTGACCTTTTAACCAGTAGGCCTTTAACTGTTGAGCCACCACTGCCCCCAATTACCACTATTATGGCATTAGGGGTGGAAATTCACATCTATGGATCATTCCTGACTCACTAACCACTAAATCACTTTGACATCATCTGTAACAGCAGAATGCCTGTCATGAAAAGTAAACTGAAGTGGCTGCAAATGCAGTTAGAGTTTATTTGGCTGAACTGGCAGACAAATTCAAATCAACAGACAAGAATCAGGTGATGAGCAAACCACATAATCAGGGCAAATCCAGAAACCAGAATAACAGTATACAGGACAAACGGCTTGATAAGTTCAGGCAAATACATATTGAGCGTTACCAGAGTTGACCTGACAAAGCCGTAACAGGATGTATATGTCACATCTTTTTTTTTTCAGCCTAATCAAAAATTCATATTCAGAGTGTTTGGGTGTGGCCAAAACACAGAAGGCATCTCATAAGCAATTCCATAATTGTACTACTGAAGTTCAAACAGAAAACAGGTACAGACCTAAAATATGAAGAAATATGAAAAGTAAGCAAATCAGAGACAGTCGAACAAAACAGGAGAGAGGGACAAAATATTAGGATAGTGTTATTAGGATAATCTTGAAGTCGCCATTTCTAAGATACAGAACTTCTTAATTCAGCAACAGCAATCACAACACTATATGAAGATGCAGAACAGACATAGCCTTGAACAGACATGTTTGGGGTGTACAATTCACTCATCTGTAAACATCTGGAGTTTAGAATAAAACCCCATTTGAGTAGATGTACTGTATATTACTCAAACATACATTCAGACACACAGTCAGATATACATAAGACTTATGTGTGGTGTCTGTATAAACCCTTCATAAGGTCAATTAAAAAATTCTTTTTTTTATAACTACATATAATTTGGAAAATTTACTTATAGAAAAACATCACAGCTAAATTTGAATTAATTATACATTTACAGTAGGACATGCTGGTTATCATTTTAATTAACAACAAGAGTCTCGGTTTCTGTCTCATCACTCGAGGTAAGTTTATCATGGCATTTGATGAACCAGCGCATTGTCGTCATTTCTATACTCGACTCATCTCAGTGCACCATTACATCAGTTCAAGGTGGCAAAAGGGGGGGGGGTATGGCTAGCTATTTCTCAACTGTGTCCCTGAAAGATGTTGATGGTTTTGAGGAGGACAGAGCTGCATCAAAGACAGAGGACTGAGTGGGCAAGGAAGCTGACTGTGTCACCTATCGTGACGGGACGGATAAAGAATGGATGCAATCGTAGTTAAGAATTAGAGTTTTATATAAAGAGAGGCAGACAAATTCAAAACGTAATCCATATACATAGTCCAGAAACAGGCGAAGGTCAGGTGATCGGCAAACAGGCATAAACTTGGGCAAGACACCGATCAAGGTTGAGGTCACAGAAAACAGGGTCGATAAACATAAACAAACATGAACATGAATGTGAACATGGACGTGGACCTGGAAGCGGATAACCCAGCGTGACTAACTCTAACATGGAACGTGAAATCTAAGTTTAATTATCCACGCCGTGTATAGCACGGCTCACGGTATATATGCACACACAGAACATTAGCCCCCAACTGCTAACAGCTGCGGGCAATACAATAACACAAGTGACACAATGACACATGACAAGACGGGGTGGAGACATGACGTCCACAACAACAACAAACGCACATGTCCAGCTGTCACTCGGGAAAGGCACGTGCTCTCGCATTCACGCAGTAGAGCACATTGCCACAAGGGGAAACCGTGACAGACTGCCTTTCAAGAAATCCTTTTGGATTCATTAAGCATCTGCTAAGTGAGAAGAAGTGGTCCATTAAGAGCTCTAAAGAATACACCCCAGAAGCTCCTCTGGTGAAGCAAACCTGGGGCAAAACTGGTTGTTTTGAAATGCCAATACATAGAAGTAATCACTCAAAAAAATTGGAAAAATTAAAAACGTTGAGCAACCTGTATTGTGCCATTTGAGATGGAATGACCCCTAGGTAAGGCGTTGATCAGGTGCTAAGAGTCATGATGGATATCATCTGTAGTGGGATTAGCTACCCCAAGCACCACTACCTGGCAAAGAAGACCATTGGTGTCTTCTTCCAGATACTGTCATATTAATAGCCAAGAGACCATAGTGGTGCTGTCAGTAACCAGACGTTACAATCTCTTGGGAGGAACACATGGACTAAGCCTGTGAAAGGAAAAGGTAACAGAATACAACAAACAGTATTGTCATTGCAATGGGTAGTGAGTGAAGTGTTAGTCCATTGATGTTGATAGCAGACAGTTTCCTGACCAGTTCATATGCACTGTTTACAACATGCTAGGCTAGTTAAGAATCATCAAGATGGTCATGATTGTAGCTAAAACTATCTCTAGGTAGCTGATAGAAATGCAATTTTCACCACCACAATCAACATTACACAGTGATAATAGGAGGCACCTACGAGAAAGAGGGCTTACCATGTTGATGTAAGCCCAGCCTTGTGGATGTAACACACTAAGTGAATAAGAAGAGAAGTACCGCATGAGAAATACCAACACAGGCCCCAGGATAAGTACATCCACAAATCAACAAGATTCCAATTTGAGATGAATAAGTTCCTGGGATCATAGTAAGAAATATCCTTGACAAGATAAATTTGCACATGCAGTCCAATCCTGTGTTAGTTAGGAAGGTGTTCTTTTGTGCCATGATGCTTTCTAGATCCCAACAGGCTTGCTGTGTTTTTTCTGGCACAACCAAACACAGTATTAAAGTATTAAACACAGCTCAATGTGACTAAGATTTCAATTCAGAGTTTTTGCATTTAACCTTAGACTCTTGTCAGAGTTTAGTCATTAACATCTTCTGGTGCAGCTGAACATCACTGTCCACTGTGGAAGAGGGAAAGGTTTATTTTATTCGAATGACTTAATATCTGTACAAATTCAGAAGATCTGTGAAAAACAAAAAACAAACAAAAAAAAACCGAAACGTGTATAGTCGCTAAAGTACAAAAGTGGAAGAATAACATATTTTATGAAAGCCACAAACTTTGATAAGAAACAAAAGTATATTTAAAGACCAGAAGTTTACCTGCACGAAATAGGAATAAAAATAACTGGAATGAGAGCTGCATGATGGCTGTAAAACATGGAGGAAGTGCATAAAACAGCGCCGACAGATACTGGGAACAGAATGAACAATATTAAGGGGAAAGAATCATGCAGTTCACTCTTTCTTCTGGTAAACTCATTGTTTTTCATATAATTATATGTTCTTGAAGCAGTAGTATACAGCAAGGTATTACACAGGACATGAAATAGTTTCAAGAAATTTAGTATAATAACAAAAAATAGTACCTTGCACAATATTTACAGTGAGGGGAGATACGTATTTAGACACTTTTGGTTTTTATGTTATTTTATATACTTTCAGTGCACATATCCATTTCAAATGTACACTAAAACTTACAGAGCCAAGAAAAGACTTTAATCATCTCTGTCAGTAAAATTGGTTTGATAATATCCATACATCCTCAACCACTTATACGTTAGTGTGGGGGCAACAGCTCCAGCAGGGGACGACAAACTTCCTTTTCCCGAACGACATTAACCAGCTCCGACTGGGGGATCCCAAGGCGTTCCCAGGCCAGTGTGGAGATATAATCTATCCACTTGGTCCTGGGTCTTCACCAAGGTCTCCTCCCAACTGGACATGCCTGGAACACCTCCCTAGGGAGGCACCCAGGGGGCATCTCAAGTCAACCATCACAACCATCTCAACCATCCCAACTTTGCCTTCCAGCTCAGCTCTCTTTTCGTCACAACAGTGTGGTAAAGCGATTGCAGTACCGCTTCCTCTGCTCCGATTCTCCGGCCAATCTCCTGCTCCAATGTCCCCTCACTCGTGAACAAGACCCTGAGGTACTTGAACTCCTTCACTTGGGTTAAGTACTCATTCCCCACCCGGCGTAGGCACTCCATCGGTTTCCTGCTGAGAACCATGGCCTCAGATTTAGAGGTGCTAATCCTCATCCCAGCCGCTTCACACTCAGCAGCTAACCGATCCAGTGAGTGCCACGGACCGATGATGCTATCAGGACCACATCATCTGCAAAAAGCAGCGATGAGATCATCAGTTCACCAAACCGCACCCCCTCCCCACCATGACTATGCCTGTCCATGAATATGAAGAGTCCGACCTTTTCCTATGGCTTTGCGAATGTGGTGTTGTTTGACTACCTCAGTGACCTCCACCAGAGAAATTGATGTTGATTCCCCATCATCCTCCACCTCTGCCTGTACCATAGAGGGTGTGTTAGTTGGATTCAGGAGTTCCTCAAAGTGTTCCTTCCACTGTGCAATTACTTCCTCAGTTGAGTTCAACAACGTCCTATCCTTACTGTACATAGCTTGGATGGTTCCCCATTTCCCCCTCCTGAGGTGGCGGATGGTTTTCTAGAAACACCTTGGTGCCGACCGAAAGTCTTTCTCCATGTCCTCTCCGAACTTCTCTCACACCCACTGCTTTGCCTCTTGGCAGACGCTGCAGCCCTTCAGGCCTGTCGGTACCTTGCAACTGCTTCCGGAATCCTCCGGGATAAAACATCCCGGAATGCCTCCTTCTTCATTCGGACGGCTTCCCTGACCACCGGTGTCCACCAAGATGTTTGAGGATTACCACCCCTTGAGGCACTTAAGATCTTGAGACCACAGCAACTTCAGCAATGGAGGCTTTGAACATTGCCCACTTTGGTTCTGTCACGTATCCGGAAACTCGGGACTCCATGTCCCATCAGCCACTGCACTACACCACCTGACCACATGCACCTGACTCACGTTTTTGTTAATGAGCACCGATGTGTATATATATAGTCTTTGTCTGCACTCTTTCCGGGTCTTTCGTTGTTATAGACTCACGTCACTTCTGTCTCCGTGTTTTGTTTCTTACCACAGTGTTATGCCCAGTTGTCCTAGTGTCTTCGTTTCGTTGTTCGGTGTTTAAAATAAATGTTTAAAAAATCTGCGATGCTTCTGCCTCAACTTCGCCAGACGTGACAGAACGAAAGACCGTGACTACGGAAGCGTAGATTTTTTATTTATTTATTTTTTTCGGATACAGCAGTTTGCTCCCGCCCCTCCCTCCCGATGGGTCTCATGGATTCCCCTCTGTTCGCCGACCTCAGGGATTCCCCGCTGTTCAGCTACCTCAGAGTCGCAGCGCCGGTAAGTCCTGTGAAGGAAGTCTCTCTGCCGCCCCGCTATGTGTGTGAGGACGCTCCAGCTCCGTTGGACCATGATTCCCCTCTGTTCGCTTGACCTCAGGGATTCCCCGCTGTTCAGCTACCTTAAGGTGCCTCAGCCTTCCTGTTCAGTGCTCGTCGCTGCCAGCCGTCCTGTTCAGCTGAGGTCGTGCGCCACAGCATCCCTGCTCGGCTGTGGACGCCGCTCAGCATCCCTGCCCGGCTGTGGGCGCCGCTCAGCATCCCTGCCCGTGCTGTATGTTGCTCGGCCTTCCTGCCCGGCTGTGGACGTCGTCGGCCTTCCTGCTCGGCTGTGGACGTCTATCGGCCTTCCTGCTCGGCTGTGGACGTCGCTCGGCCTTCCTGCTCGGCTGTGGACGTCGCTCGGCCTTCCTGCTCGGCTGCGGTGTCTCTCTGCCATCCTGCTTCGCTGAGGACGTCACTTTGCCTCCACTTCCGCTGAAGACGTCGCTCCTTCCTCGCTGCGCTCAGTGGGTCGCTCCCCTTCCTGCTCCACGGAGGACTCCGTTCCCCCCTCATGCTCCGGAGCGTCGTTCTCTCCCTTGGGCCTCGCGGAGAACCTCGCTCCTCTCCCTGGCCTCGCGGAGACCCCGCTCCCCGTGTGCCTCGCGGAGACCCTCGCTCCCCCGTGTGCCTCGCGGAGACCTCGCTCCCCCCCATGTGCCACGCGGGAGACCTCGCTCCACCCGTGTGCCTCGCGGAGACACTCGCTCCCCGTGTGCCTCGCGGAGACCCTCGCTCCCCCGTGTGCCTCGCGAGACACTCGCTCCCCCGTGCGCCTCGTCAGGTACCCGCGTCCCCCTTGAACCTCGGGTGAGGCATGCTCCGCTCTCCTGTCCCGTGGGGGACGTCGCGTACTCATGCTTTGCCAAGGACTTCCCCGGCTTCCTTGTGCCATGGTGGAAGCTGCTCGGCCTCCTGGTTCTGCTGGGGACTTTTGGCCCGAGGGGGGCGGGACCCCGGAGGGGCCTTTGATTTGGCGGGCGTCAGGAGTAGCGCCCCTTGGAGGGGGTCTGTTCGTGTCGATCCGGAACTCCGGACTTTTTCCCATCAGCCACTGCACTACACCACCTGACCACATGCACCTGACTCACGTTTTTTTTAATGAGCACCGATGTGTATATATATAGTCTTTGTCTGCACTCTTTCCGGGTCTTTCGTTGTTATAGACTCACGTCACTTCTGTCTCCGTGTTTTGTTTCTTACCACAGTGTTATGCCCAGTTGTCCTAGTGTCTTTGTTTCGTTGTTCGTGTGTTTAAAATAAATGTTTAAAAAATCTGCGATTGCTTCTGCCTCAACTCGCCAAACGTGACAGGTTCAATGCCCCCAACCTCCACAGGGGTGCCAGAAAAACTCTGCCGGAGGTGTGAGTTGAAGATCTCGCAGACAGGGACCTCCTCCAGATATTCCCAGTTGACCTGCACTACCCATTTGGGCTTTCCAGGTCTGTCCAGAGTCCTCCCCCACCCCTTGACCCAACTCACCACCAGATGGTGATCAGTTGACAGCTCTACCCCTCTCTCAGTTCTCCCGCAGAACTATGGAGGCCCCTATTGTTGCCCCATACAGGACTCCATGCAGGGTCTCCAAGAAGGCCGAGTACTCTGATCTGGTGTTCGGTGCATATGTACAGACAACAGTCACTCTCTTTCATTCTAATCACGCAGACCTGTATCCAATCTCACACACAATCACACCACACATAAAAGAGACTGTTTGAACACACTAGCCTTTGCGAAGTATTTCGTGTGTTTCCGTATACTGACCGTTTGTTTCTCGGTACATGTGTTATTGTTTTGATCTTGAGTTTCCCCCCCACAACCCGTAGGCGTAAGGAAGCGACCCTCTCTTCCACCGGTGTAAACTCCAACATAACGGCGCTCAACCGCAGGAGTACGGTTCCAAAACTGAGACTGTGCGTCCAGATCTAACTGGTAGTGCTCCACTTCCCGCAAAGGTTCAATGGTTTGATAATATGCAGGGCCTAAATAACAATTTTATGGTTCTCACCAACTTCTATGAATAAACAAAACCTAAGTTGACAGCAACAACAACAATAAAACCCATAACACTCTTCAATATGTAGTAATTTTTTCACAGAAAACCAACATTCAGAATTCAGGTGGGAAAAATAAGTATAACCTTTAATTCAGTAACATGTAGAACCACTTTTAGCAGCAATAACTTTTCTGTAGGTGTTTATCAGTCTCAGTTCCTTGATGTTTGAGGGCATACTTTTATACACAGTTTCTTAAGATCCCACCACAGCATCTCAGTCGGGTTAATGTCTGAACTTAGCCATTCCAACATCTTTTTTTTGGCTTCTTTAACCATTCAGATATTGATTTACTGGTGTGTTTGGGATCATTGTCCTACTGAATGATTTGAGCCCAGTTTAAGATGCTGGACCAATGGCCTCACATTTGTTTAAAGAGATAATTGTTGTCTCAGTGAGGGCAAGATTCCCAGCTCCTGTAGATGCAAAACAAGCCCAAATCTTCACCCCTCCACCACCATGCTTGACAGTAAGTATGAGGTGTTTGAGGTGATATATGTATACTTTAGTGTTTGGTTTTTTGCCTAACATGGTACTGTGCATGATAATATGCACAAACATACACATCTTGGTCTCATCAGTCATCACTCATGTTTCAGAACCTTTGTGGTTTGTTCAGATGCAATTTCGCAAACCTAAGTTGTGCTGCCATATTCTTTTTGGAAAGAAGGGACATTTCCCTAAACACCCTTCCATAAAAGCCAAACTTGTTCAGCCTATTTCTGATTGTGTTGTTATGAGCATGAACATGCGCTTACCTGTACTCACATGATGTAGCTCTTTTTTTTTGTTATATCTCTGAGTGTTAAACGGCTTGTGCTTGAATTGAATTTGGTGGGACGCCCACTCATGGGAATATTGCCAACTGTCTTGAACTGTCCTGATTTGTAACCAATCCTTTTCACTGCAGAATGGTGAATTTCAAATTACTTGGAGATGATCTTATAACCCTTCCTAGATTGATGAGCAGCAACAATTGCTTCTCTGAGGTCATGGCTGATGTCCTTTCTTCTTGGCACGATAGAAACATGAGTGCTCCTGAGCACCAAAGTGCCAAAATGTATGCTTTTATAGAGGCAATCACACCTCTTGATGACTAAATAATCTTGTGCATTTTATTAGTAATGCCTGGCTGCTAATTACTCACTTAATGATTATGGAAGTAGGAAGGGTGTACTTATATTTTCCCACCTAAATGTTTCTGAATGTTGGTTTACTTTTTGGGATACAAATTATTGCATAATAAAAATAATTTTTTTACAATGACCATTGAACAAAAAATAGAACAATAGTTGCCTGTACTAACAATAATGATTATAGTCTATGATTGTCATTTCATTAAAATTTTGTTTAATTTACTTTCAGTTTATTTGTTCTATAATCAGATATACTGTCATCAACTGTAAACTGTTGAACCACAGGGCCGTTTTTCTGAAAATATCACTAAAGCACTGTGAGAGTCCAGGTGCATCCTTAGTGATGAACACATATTTAGCTCTAATAAAAGATGATGATGATGATGATGATTCATCTTCTTCATCATCTTCTTCATCATCATCATCATTATCTCTTCTTCTTCTACTTATTATTATAATTGTTGTTATTATTTTAAATGAATATTGTATGTTACAATATTCACTTACACTAGATGTACTCAGAATGAGAAATTCTTCACATCTATAATACATACAAAAATGTAAGTTTTTTGTTTGTTTGATTGATTTTACATTGTTTAAATATGGTTTTTATATTGTGGTTACAACAAACTGACAGACAGTGGATCTGTACTATACTGAATATGAACCTTGGTTGTCAAACATGCTTAAAACTTAATAGTGTGCGGTATTTAGTTATTTATGATTTGTGATTATTGAGTTCAATATTGTACTGGAGTCCCTCTTGTGCATTAAAGCAAACATTCATTGCAAAAAGCAAAATTTTGTGGCCTAAATCAGTCCTCACCTCACCTCAACTCACACACCTAATTTTGCAAAGAACCCTTTGAGAAAACCTGTGTAAAAATAAGGCTTCCTGTAGAAGCTAATGACTTATCAATTCATCAAACTGTGGTTAAACTGTTGCAAGTGGATTATTTCCAGTAAACACACTCAGCTGCACTTCGTGAGAAACGCACCATACTGCATCCTCCCACTGCAATTTCCATTATAATCAACTACATAAAAAAAGTAATAAACATCACTTAGAATTAATACAAATACATTAGCTAAATAGACTCCGTTTGGCGTAAAATGTACAACAAACAGGCTACAAATCACCAATTAATCAGCAACACCACAGATCTTTATTGACTTATCACTTATCCAAAAAAATGTGTATTTGCTGGTTAATCAGTGTAACTAATTAAGAAAATGCATACAATAGCATGTGTTCTATCTATAAAAGCTGATGTGTTGACTGATGAAAATTGATGATTTATGATGATTATTACTGATTAACATTTTTTCTAATAGTGCACTTGCTCAAACCTGTAATTACTCCAAAGGATCATAAAAAAGGGCTGTCTAGAAGGTCTGTAGTTAACTAATAAACACCTCATTCACTGTTTCTGAAAGCATTTAGTGAATATATGAACTGGTGTGTTGACAGGAAGAGAGCAAGAAAGACAAAATAACGAAATGCTGAAAAACACACAAGATATAATGTTTATTATTCAAATATTAGAACTGTCTTGATGCAAATGTTTAAAAAAATATTTCATTATTTTGCATCACACATGACACTTCTTTTTAAAAATATTTTTGAAAATATTTTAATAAAACTGTAGTACGTCGTTAATAAAACAATTGTATAGACTACAAATACAAAAAAATGGTTATAAGATGATATCATGAGTTGAAAGAAAGTTTCAACTTAACTGTGCATACAAACAGACGTATATTTAAAATATGTAAATGATTAGAATCTTCAAATTGTTTAAACACACAAAAATATATATTAATAGTAAAAGGTAGGCAAAAGGATTGTCAATCTAAGTGAAGGTTTTTGAATTTAAAAATGAAAAGTAAAAATACATGTAGATCATTCTGAAAGAAGTTGGTGTGTTGAGTTGTGTTCTTTGGCTAATGGACTGATCAGCGAGCTTTTCCGCTACTCATCTATATCTTAACAGGATTTCGCTTGAACAGTAAGACAGAGACGGTGCAGAAATACAACATGTTTTTCACCAGCAGTATCACGTATGTCACACTGAACAGGTACAGACTGCGGCTGTGCTCAAACACACCTGCACAAGAGACAAAAGAAGAAATCTTTTACAGATCTGTGAACAAAACGTACATATTTATCATTGATGACAATAAATGTTATATTCAGTTATTATGACCGTTGTCGAATTGGCCAGTGAAATATGACAACATAATTATTTCATGAAAAGATGCCTTCTCATCCATGTATTTAGATGATATTTGGCTAATCTCTTTACCAAAATACATGTCTTCCTCTTCTTCTTCTTCTTCTGCTGCTGCTTTTTGAGGTGGACAGGTACTAACAATACCAGTGTTTAACTCAGAAATGTCTTTTTCTGTAAGGAATCAACATCATTATATAAGTTTTGTAGTCATGAAAATAATCTTGTGATATTTTACGGTTATTTGTAAATTAAATAACTATGCAGCATTAGTTTAAGAGCTGGATAGTGCACAGAGAACAGTGTATTGATAACGAATAGTTCACACATGAACAACAAACAAATTGAAATTAGTGATAAATAGTGAAGACATACTGTGTACGTACATGAACCTAATTGTGTAATATTTTGCATATGAATGCATATTTGCATATTTAAATTACATTAATAATATCCATCTGTAGACATTATTTTCAGTGCATGTCTTTGGGATGTAATTAGTTTTTATTATTAATATTGTTTAAGTCCAGACTGACAGTAGAGAACATTCTGAGGACAAATAAGAGCAGATCACTGCCTTATTGTTACCTGTTGGAATGTTTAATTCCTTGTCTTTAACACTGCTATCATGTTTAACAGAGCAGATGAAATTATTGCTCTTTGCTTTGTGCTTCTCTACAATGAGCATGCTGGTTATTTGGACTTCTGGATGCTCGTCTCTCTGCTCCAGCTGCTCATCGCCTCTCAGGTCCACATTTTGTTGACTCTGATCTTTTGCTTGCCATGTGAATCTCACCAGGTCTGGAAACATGCCTCTTGCATGGCACAGCAAAAAAGATTTGTCTCCTGTTTGTGGCGTGAACACTGGGTACACGAACACTTGAGGCTCTTTGACCAGATCCTTCCCACGTTCTGTATTTTTAGAGGACATGCAAATATAAGTGAGCAATCAATAAACACAATGTGAGAATAGCTATTTTTAGATTCATTTCAGTCAGCTGGGTAATCATATAGAATTGGGAATTATGACATTTCGCATAAAAAAAATGCAATGGTATTCTCATAAACACAGTGAATTGGATGAGGGCTAATTATAGAACAGGGAGAACAAACATCAGGTCCTCGAGAAACACAGCACTGAATGCAGAATTTACAGTTTACCCCACACTATCCGAATCTAATTAAAGTCGTATTGTAATCATTCATTCATTACTTAAGTAAATGGAATGTTAAACAATAAACTGCACTGAATATATAAACATTTACATACTATTTAAATATTTGCTGAATTAAAAAATTACATAATGTTTAACATTACTTGTCATACATCTAGCTGATTTCTTTTTGTTATAACTCAGATTCCTGTAAAGATTTTGGTATGCGCTTATAATTAATAAGTCTAATCCTTCTTCTCCTTCCACTTCTTCTTCCTCTTCTCCTTCTTCTTCTTCTTCTTCTTCTTCTTCCACTTCTTCTTCTTCTTCTTCTTCTTCTTCTTCCACTTCTTCTTCTTCTTCTTCTTCTTCTTCCACTTCTTCTTCCACTTCTTCTTCCACCTCTTCTTCTTCTTCTTCTTCTTCTTCTTCTTCTTCTTCCACTTCTTCTTCTTCTTCTTCTTCTTCTGTTTCTTCTTCTTCTTCTTCTTCTTCCACTGCTTTTTCTTCTTCTTCCACTCTTCTTCTTCTTCTTCTTCTTCTTCCTCTTCTTCTTCTTCTTCTTCCTCTTCTTCTTCCACTGCTTCTTCTGCTTCTTTTTTCTTCTTCTTCTTCTTCTTCTTCTTCTTCCTCTTCTTCTTCTTCTTCTTCTTCTTCTTCTTCTTCTTCTTCTTCTTCTTCCTCTTCTTCTTCTTCTTCTCCTTCTTCTTCTTCCCCTGTTCCTCTTCCTCATCTTCTTCTTTTTATTCTTCTTCTTATTATTATTATTAGTAAAATATTAATATTAATAAATAAATAACAAATATCACTAGGTTTATGTACTGATGACTAAATTATAATTATGAATCTTGAATGTGGCGGTAAATCTTTTTTATTGATTAACCTGAAGAATGGGCAAGTGTTAATTGCTATTGAAGTAGTCATCTTTAGCACAATTAAATACAAACTTTTAAAAGATATCCTTGAACCAAGAGTTATTTATTAATTCATGTATTATTTTGTGTTCACAGGTCCACTTTATCCCGGAGGCCTGCGGTGAGGTTTAATTTAACTTTTCGGTCAATTATATCAAACCACAAGCATGAAAAATTTTAGCGTGTTACCAGATTAGCAGTGCTAAGTATGGATCAAGACTTCTTACAGAACAGGGACATCAAACATCAGGTCCCAAATGGGGAACAATACACAATGCAGAATTGACAGTTTACGTCATGCAAACCATCTAATCCAACTCATATAGTAACTGATAATTTATTACTAACATAAATGGCATGTTAAACAATATGCTTTAAAATTGGGTGGTTATTTATTAATTACATTTTTTTGTGATAAGAGGTCCGTGAGGTCTGCAATGAGGTCTAACTTACCTTTTTGGTAAATGATGTAAAGCCACAATCATGAATAAGTTGTCAAGTATAGAATGTTACTGGATTAGCAGTGTTAAATTTGGATCAGAATACTTATTGAACATCAGGTCCTTACGAGGAAAAATTTACAGGCCAATGCTAACGCATCTAATTCAACTCATACAGTAATTGGTAATTAATTGGTAAAACTGATTAAACTGTACTGTATCTGATTACATTCACAAACAATTAAAATTATGTATCATATAAACAGGAGACAATGTCTAAATTACTTGTCACGCAACTACCTGATATATTCTTGTTATCTTACTATCGAAAACAAATCATTCTTGTAAAGTCTGTAACTTCAGTCCAGACTGTTACTTGTTACTTGATTAGCATTTTACATTTCACCAGCATTTTCACTGCAAATTTTTAAAAGAAACAAATTAAATCAAGCATAAACAATCCATGAACAAATTAAAGATTCAAACAGAATGGAATTGTATTCACCTTCATTACAGAGCTACTGGCTATTTTGACTGGTTGTAATGTTCTGAGAAACAACCGGGGTTTAATACTAATGGTTTAATGCGGGTTTAAATCTTAAGCATATAAAACATTCTTGTGTTGTAATGTATACTAGTGACTGTATGTAATATTTATGTAAGTATTTATGGTCAAAATGTTTATGTGTGGACATGTGTACAGTATTTCCAAATCTAACAAACATACAGTAGCTACACAGTGATGCATTATTTAAAACACTACTTCCTTTGCAGTTATTTTTTACACTTCTGTCTTTATTTGACCGTTTTCTATTCTATTCAGATTTGACAGTTTTGTTGTTGAACCTAAAGGCACCCAATAAAGTTTTATAAACACTTGTCTTCTATTATTAAGTCAGTAGAAAAAAAACTGCAATATGTGCTCATACCAGTGACGGTAAGTCGAGTTCCAGATCCAAACACTTTGTAGTCATCTCCAGTTCACACTGTCACTCAGACTACACTAAATACTTCTAAGCAACCAGACATCTAAACAAGCGTTTTTAAATAGACTCTGTATTCTGAAAACAGATACTACTTTTCTTCACTAATTAGAAATATTGAATTTACTAAAGACAATACATTTTTGAATTGACTAAAGACAAGACATTGTGGAAATCAACTGTGGTACCAGTATAACCAGCATCTGTGGCTACTATTTATGTAAAGCTCTTTAATACTCTTAAATGACTTAAAATTATTGATTTTCTCTTCTGTCAATTTTACTCTTGTTACCTTTCGTTATGAAGTTTTTCTTGCCTTATTTCATTTTGGACATTTTATCAGGGCAGTGGACAAAAACAAAACTTATAATGTGCTCATACCAGTGACGATAAGCCGAGTTCCAGATCCAAATACTTTCTTGTAGTAGTAAGTGCTTCCAATGATACACAGTAACACAGTCTACATCCAATACCTACTTCTAAATAATTCGACAGCTAAACAATTTCTTTAATAGTCTCTAAATTCTGAGATCAGAAAGTAGTTTTGTTAGCTACTTAGAAATATTGAAGACAAGTAATTATTTGTGTACATTTGTTACCTTACTTTATAAAGTTTGTCTTCCCTTAATTCATTTTGGACTTTTTATCAGGTCAGAAAGGAAAAAAAAGGTAAATGTGCTCATACCTGTGACAATAAGCCGAGTTCCAGATCCAAATACTTTATAAAGATATGTGTTGCCGTAGCTGTCAGTGTCACACTCAGAAACAGACTACATCACATACCTCTAAACACTAGATTTGTAATCAAGTTCTTTAATAGTCGATATTATTAGAGGAGATACTAGTTTTATTGGCTATTTAAAAAGTACCTAAGGTGTCATTTGTTTACCATGTGATTAAGGTTATGATTAGATATTGTCACAAATTTGCTTTACAGCCTCAGGATGTTTCTAGAATAATGCAAAAATACTCTTGTGCAGGCATTACTTCATTTTTTTTACTCTTGTTATTTTAAAGTTTGTCTAGCCTTAAATCACTTTGGACATTTTTTAATTCAGTGGACAAAAACAAAACTGAAAATGTGCTCATACCAGTGACGAAAAGTCGAGTTCCAGATCCAAATACTTTGTAGCTGTATCCAGTTCACACTGTGACTAAGACTACACCGAATACTTCTAAACAACCAGACATCTAATCAAGTTTTTTTTTTTTTTAATAAAATTTATATTTCTACTTTTCTTACAACTCTTATTTATTAGTACTTTTCTTCACTAATTAGAAATATTGAATTTACTAAAGGCAAGACATTTGTTTACCATATGCTTAATGTAATGGTTAGATGACTTCACTTTAAGTGCTCAAAATGTTGGATTAATATGGGAAACAACTGTGGAATACTATGTATATTAAGCTCTTTAACACTCTTAAATTTTAATTAAATAATCAAGAAAGTATTTGTTGTAAATACTAAACTAGTAATGTGTGTGTGTATATATACATATAATTTTGGACATTTTTGGGTCATGGGACATTATTTACATATAAAACATTGATTAACCGGCCAGCCTTTTTAGTCTATGTTTGTATTTCCTTAATTCATTTTGGACATTTTATTAGGTCAGTGGACCAAAACAAAACTGAAAATGTGCTCATACCAGTAACGATAAGCCGAGTTCCAGATCCAAATACTTTGTAGTAGTATCCAGAGACACACTGTGACACAGTCTACATCAAATATCCACTTCTAAACAACTTGACATCTAAACAATTTCTTTAATAGTGTTTATTTTCCGAGATCAGATGAAGAGAAGTAATCATTTGTATATCATGTGATTAGGGTTATGATTATATATTGTCACAAATTTGCTTTAAAGTCTCAAAATATTTCTAGAATAACGCACAAAAAATCTTTTTCTTACCTGTTACGTAAAGCCTGGTTCCTGAGCCGAAAACCTTCACCCAGGCACCCACATCATGATGTCCAATGACAAAAATTTACTTCATATACATGATGTAAGAAGTATGCATTAAAGTTAATTATAAATACTCCTTTCAAATGTGTATTACAGAGCATCCACTCCGATGTGAATTTTAGCATGAAATATAGAACTGAGACCTGAGTTGAGTAACATATGCTTTATTCTTGATTGTGCAAACCCAATTCGAATGAAGATATTTAATTCATTATTCATGATCTTACCACTAGGAGTATCGTGTATCAATGCCATGTTGAGGTTAATAATGTACACATCAGACATCTATAGAACAAGTTTAATTTACAATAGATGATATTACACGTGTTAACGTAAAGCAAAGTGATTGTCATTTCATTAATAGTAGCAACAGTTCAACAAATCAGTGTAATGAAATCTGTAACTTCACTACAAAGTTCATAGTGCTGTCTCACTTAGACATCTATATTGTTTTTGAGATGTGAGATGGGAATGTTTATAAATTATTTAATATCTAATCACTGAATCACGTTGAGCTAAACCCAGATCCTAGTTACCATATAAAAGACAATTACAGATTCTAATTTTTTGTGTGTGTGTGATAGTGTCCCCTGAATATGAATTAAATACCCAAGTGTATTCATAAAGGGTCAAAGAAATCATGATCCATAATTAAATGTGAAATTGTTTGCAAAATAAAAAAGAAATAAATAATTAAGACTATGAAATGTAAAAATAATTAAATGTGTGTGTTTTTTTCTTTCTTGTTTTTATTTTATAAAATTCATGACTATTTTGTTGGATATAGCAGGGACTATAAAAAAAAGTTATAAAATAATCTAATCCCAACAAATCTAAATCAGCAGATCAGTTCATAAACAACTCATTCAGTACACTAAAATTGGTGTTATGGAATATACTGTATGTATAATATAATCATGCATTTAGCTTTCTGTGTTGTTCGAAAACCTTTCCTTTAATTCTGTAATCAAAAGAAATGTATATAATCTCTAAATTTAAGAAGCTGTGGAATATGTAAATATATATGAAAGTGAAGTATGAAGGTGAAGTTAGTAATGTAGTATGACATTTGGGAAGAAGCTGTGTATTCTGATTGTGGGTTGTTGTACTAAGACTTGCAGGTTTAATCTCACTGTGATAATCCACCCAGCAGGCACAATAATATGTTGCTGAATGCTCCTGCTTTAAATTGGGGATTATCAAAATAAACTTATTTCCTATCTTCTCAGATTTCAGTGTCTCAAAACCACGTTCATTACGGATGGTTTGATCATTGATGCGCACATATTGAACTCTTTTGAACGGTTCATCATTTTTCTTCTGATACCAGTGAATGTAATATTCACACTTTGAAGGGAAGGTACATTCTATCTTGGCGAGCTTAGTGGTGGGTTTAGTCATTAAGAACTTCTGATGCAGCTCCACATCACTGTGCACTGTGGAAAAGGAAAAAAATATTATTTTAACTCAATGATACATATTAAAAAAATATCTATATGAAAATACAACAGGTTTGGAATAAAAGGGATATAAATACACAGTCTTTAATGAAAGTTTCAGGACGTGAAACTTACCTGAATAAATTAGAAAAATCATAAACAAGCATAACAGCAGTGAAAGATGCATGGTGATTGTGTGATGTGTAGGAAGCTCTTGAAACTGCACCAGAAGATACTGAATACACAATGAACATCATTAAGAGCAGCTCATCATGCAGTTTACTCCTCCTCCTCTACATCTGTTACATGTCACTCATACAGTACACAGCAATCAAACATAAAATAATATCATGCATTGTTCTTTTGACTAGATGTTGTGTGTAAGCTAGCCGTTTTACTAATTTGCCTTATAAAATGTGCCCTGTTTTTTGATAGAATAGATCAATAGATAGTATTGTTAGAGCCCTTATCGCCCTCTGTGGAGCCCCAGTTTACAGACAAATATACTTCTTACATCTTTCTGCCACTATTGCATTTTAAAAGAGAATAAGTCATTTGCATGTTGCTTTAATAACCAAAATGTTTGCAAAAAAAGATGTGCAGGGTTTTCAGTGTTCTCATGAAATACGTTATCCACACTATTATGGACATTATACCTTTGAAGATAAGTATGTATTTAAGAAAGCATCAATTCCTGTGCTAGCATGCTTTATACATTGCTCAAACACATTTCCCTGCATTGTTTCTGTGTATTTAGGTACAGCACTGGTATAATGGAATCTCTCACATTAGTTAATTAACTGTTGAACCACTGATAAATTTTCATAGAAATACCACTGCACAACTGTGAGCCCAGGTGCATCCTTATAATAAACATTAAACTGAACTGTCACAGTTATAACCGTACAATAGATAAAACCTTCCTACGGTTAATTTTGTGTTTCTTTCAGAGTAGCCATATTTATTTAAAGCTTCACCTTTCTTTTGTACTTTAAAATCTAAATAAAGCGTTGCTGAATATGTCAGCCGAGACCCTGAAGAAGGAATAAGCGGTAGAAGATGGATGGATGGATAGAGGAATATGTCAGTGTTCGGTATGCAATACAGTTTTATTTGTATGGCGCTTTTAACAACGGACGTTGTCACAAAGCAGCTTTACAGAAATATGAAATTTCAGGATATATTTTTAAAATCCATACATTTGTCCCTTATGAGGAAGCCAGAGGCGATGGAGGCAATGAAAAACTCCCTGAGATTAGTATGGGAAGTCCCCAGTTAGTTAAATGGTGGGCTATTTTTGTGGTCACAGTGCCATTCAGCCCGTATAACTGTTTATTAAACTTTATGTGTGATTATTATTATTTTTTTTTTAATTGCTTTTCTCAGCATTGAATCATTTACTCTTAATTGAGAGACAGGGTAGAAAGTAAAGTATTTTAGCATGGAATTATTAAATACACAAACTGTGGTTAACCAGCATCCTTTCTAAAGTCATGATTTCAAGTACTTGCTAATAATTTACGTATAATTGTTTTTAAAATTAATAATTTACTTATTAATATCATTGAAAAAAAACAGAATGAAAAAAATTATAGTATTTTAATGTGGGTGATGCAACTTCCTGGTGAACATGTGACTTGGGAAATATTCCAAATATTTCATAGGGGTGAATGTGTTCAAGTGACAGGATTAAGTGGATGACTGAAACTTTTTTCATAACCTATAATGGATGACTCCTGGACAAAAACAAGATACGATTTTTTACAGGGTAAAGTAGTATTTCGGGGTAAAGAAAAATACCCTTACTTTGCATCTATATTTGTAAACATTTAAGCATGGAATTTAATAACATTTAAGCATGGAATCACCTCCAGATAATGTTCCATAATAAGGGGAAGTAAATTCATGCAGGGCATTTTGTTCTAATGGCTCATGCTGCTTTGTAAAACCACACACACACACACACAGAGAGAGAGAGAGAGAGAGAGAGAGAGAGAGAGAGAAGAGAGAGAGAGAGAGAGAGAGAGAGAGAGAGAGAGAGAGCAGTTAACCGCTTATCAGCTCAAAAAAAAAAAACCCAGTGAGCTCTATTTCCAGGAAGCACTCTCACCTACACAGTGCATGCAAACTCACCACACATTTGTACCACCACATTTTCTAATCACGTACCAAATGAGCGTTTGCACTCATAATTAAACTAGTGTACATCAATTACAAGCTTGATTGTAGGCTTTTTTTATTTATTATTATTTATCCCAAATTTATATGCAGCGTACAATATATTTAAAAGTAGTATTCCATGGGCTACACCTGTTAGTTATGCTTTGTATAGATTACACTATATCACAGGATAAAGCATATTTGCTTTCTAACTGTCATGAAACTCATTTGTATTAGCAAAAGACAATTTTAGTTATCTTTTAAGTATTTAACAGTTTAATGCTAATGAAGTAAAATAGAAATATTTTCGGAGAAAATGACGAGTTTAATTCTTCTGTTGAACACAGTTGAATTCTTAAAAAATAAAATGTCCTTTACAATGGTAGTATGTCTATATTTTAAGACATCATACAAAATGACCAAATATGATATGACATTTTTTTTTCAGATTTGGCCTTCACAGTTCAGGTGGACAACAAACTAAGCAAGTTGCAGAGTTTTTGCATAAGTATGCTAAAATACAGAGCTTTGATCATTGTTCATAGATGAATTTATCTGTGAGCTCTTCTTCCAGAAAGTCTTAATATGCTAAATTAGTTCAAATTGAGTCAGTAAGGATGACCATATTTATATTAGTGATTTGTGCTAAGAATTGTAGAAAATCTGAGGCTGAAACTTAATTAATTTTTTCCTTTTATTGATCACTATTAAAAAACTGAAAACATTTTTATTACTACAGAGGACAAAAACTTCATAAGAAAAGCACTAAAGAAACCGAATACCACAGAATATAATACAGAACAAAACGAACTAAAATTTCCATTGACCAAGATTTATGCCCATTATATCGAATAAAGGACCAGAGAAGGATAATACTGCCACACAAACAGTCCACAGTGGGGTTTTGTTGTTGTTGTTGTTGTTGTTGTTGTTGTTGTTGTTGTTGTTGTTGTTGTTGTTAATTTCCTACTGAAACCACATTGGATCAGCAATTAGAAAAATTACAAATATGAACAGAATGAGATTATAACAGATGTTTAACAAACTGGATTACTATAGATTTATTATCTTTTTAAATATTTTTTCAAACCAAAGGAAATTGTCAGTAACAAGAATAATGACTAGATCAGCGAGCATTGACTCGGAGCATCTCCTTGTTAGTAGAATTCCTCTTGTACAGTAAGAAAATGACGGTGCAGAAATACAGCAGGTTTTTCACCAGTAGCATCACATATGTCACGCTGAACAAATACAGACTGTGGCTGACCTCAAACAAATCTGCACAAGAGAAACAAGGTAAAAAACAAAGATTTTATACACTCATTGCAATTGTATGTTAATTTTATAACAAGCATTTATCATTGTTTATAAAGAAATTCAGGCTTTTTTTTATATTATCTTAATTTCTATTAACAAAACATGGAGATATTCATTATTGATACAGACTGAAATAATATCCCATCTCTTCTACCCATTTAATTGATATACAGTATCTCACAAAAGTGAGTACACCCCTCACATTTTTGTCAATATTTGATGATATCTTTTCATGTGACAACACTGAAGAAATGACACTTTGCTACAATGTAAAGTAGTGAGTGTACAGCTTGTGTAACAGTGTCAATTTTCAGTCCTCTCAAAATAACTCAACACACAGCCATTAATGTCTAAACCGCTGGCAACAAAAGTGAGTACACCCCTAAGTGAAAATGTCCAAATTGAGCCCAAATAGCCATTTTCCCTCCTCGGTGTCATGTGAGTTGTTAGTGACCAGGTGAGAATGGTGAGCAGGTGTGTTAAATTTGGTGTCATCGCTTTCACATTCCCTCATACTGGTCACTGGAAGTTCAACATGGCACCACATGGCAAATAACTCTCGGAGGATCTGAAAAAAAGAATTGTTGCTCTACAAGAAGATTGCCAAGACCCTGACACTGAGCTTCAGCACAGTGGCCAAGACCATACAGCGGTTTAACAGGACAGGTTCCACTCAGAACTGAGGTTCTACTCAGAAAAGGCCTCGCCATGGTCGACCAAAGAAGCTGAGTTCACGTGCTCAGCGTCATATCCAGAGGTTGTTTTTTGGGAAATAGACGTATGAGTGCTGCCAGCATTGCTGCAGAGGTTGAACGGTTGGGGGGTCAGCCTGTCAGTGCTCAGACATACGCTGCACACTGCATCAAATCGGTCTGCATGGCTGTCGTCCCAGAAGGAAGCCTCTTCTAAAGATGATGCTCAAGAAAGCCTGCAAACAGTTTGCTGAAGACAAGCAGACTAAGGACACGGATTACTGGAACCATGTCCTGTGGTCTAATTTGTTAAGATGGTGTCAACGTGAGAGGGGCTGCATGAGTGCTGCCGGCACTGGGGAGCTACAATTCACTGAGGGAACCATGAATGCCAAAATGTACTGTGACATAATGAAGCAGAGCACAATCCCCTCCCTTCAGAGACTGGGTTGCAGGGAGGTATTCCAGCATGATAACGACCCCAAACACACCTCCAAGACAACCACTGCCTTGCTAAAGAAGCTGAGTGTGAAGATGATGGACTAAACCCTATTGAGCATCTGTGGGGCATCCTCAAACGGAAGTTCTCTAACATCCACATGATGTCATCATGGAGGAGTGGAAGAGGACTCCAGTGGCAACCTGTGAAGCTCTGATGAACTCCATGCCCAAGAGGGTTAAGGCAGTGCTGGAAAATAATGGTGGCCACACAAAATATTGACACTTTGGGCCCAATTTGGACATTTTCACTTAGGGGTGTACTCACTTTTGTTGCCAGCGGTTTAGACATTAATGTCTGTGTGTTGAGTTATTTTTTGGGGGTACAGCAAATTGACACTGTTACACAAGCTGTACACTCACTACTTTACATTGTAGCAAAGTGTCATTTCTTCAGTGTTGTCACATGAAAAGATATCATCAAATATTTACAAAAATGTGAGGGGTGTACTCATGTTTGTGAGATACTGTAGCTCTTAAATGTAAATCATCACATTTAAACTATCGTTTAATGTTATTTATTTATTTAGTTGTTTATTTATTTACCAGAAATTAGATTTTCCTCTTGTTGTTCTGGTTGTTGTTGTGTGCAGGAGTTTGGTGCAGTAGGTTGTTCATCTAAGGATTGGCAAACAATTTTTTTTTTGTAAAGTACAAAAATATTTTTGTAAAGTACAATATATTATACAAGATCATCCTGTTTTTGTCTTTTGTGTTTTTTGTCCTATATCTGTTCAACAGACATTATTCAAGAGAAATTCTATATACATATAATGGAAGAATTTTTGAAATACATTATAAATTAATTCATATCCAAATGTGGATGTATTATATAAAATTAGCTGTTTGTAAACATTACAGTCTGTAGAAAAATCTGCAGATAAATGCAGTAATATGGAATATTTAAAATTACCATGAAGTATTTCTGGAAAATTGTTTGTTGGATGCATGTAGCACTGTTATAATTAATGAAAGGTCTTGGAATGTGACAGTAGTTGGAAAAATGTAGTAATGAACAGAGCAGGTGATTTTGTTGTACCTTTTGGAATGGATACTCTCGTGTCTCCTTCTTCATGTTTGACGAGGCAGGTGTATTGATATGATGTCACTTTACTTTGGTCGACAATGAGCATGCTGGTTATTCTCTTTTCCTCACCCAGAACATCTCTCTGCTCCAACAGCTCATTACCTCCCTCTGATGCCTCCACTTGTATTCCATTAGGATCCTGCCATGCGAATTTCACCAAGTCTGGGAACATGCCTTGCGCCTGGCAAAGCAGAACACGCTTTCCATTCACCTCATTGGACACAGGATACAGAAATACTTTTGGACTCTTCTTTGTTGTGTCTGATTAAGAGGACAGACAATGATCTTGTAAATAAGCAGTCAGTAACACAGATGAAAAAATGCTGAAATTTGTACTTCTTTTTTCATTGGACAAATTTGGCATGCAAAATGTTGAGAAGGCCTATGATTTTAATTGCAAACGAAAGTGAAAATATTGAAACAGCTGAATTCATCACATGATGCGCCTTTTTCTCTCTTATGAGGTTTGATATGGAAGAACTAAAAACAGACCTGAGAGCATTCCTTCAGTCTGAATTATACTTTTGAATGAGATTACCGTCAAGAAATTTTAATATTTGTCCTGTGTTTTATGTTTTATCCATCATTTCCAAAGTTCAGGAGGTCAGTTTTTCTGCCATGCTGCTCCTGCTCCAGTTTGTCACAACCGCTTGATCACTATTTACTCTTGTGTCTTGTGTTTATGTATAAAATATTCCTTATTTTCCTAATGTATCCTAATGATGTTACTTTGGAGTCTTTTCATGGACTCCCAAGTTTCATAGAGTGCTCTACTGTGCATGTTCCTAAGCTGGATGTTGGATTTGTCTGCATTACCCAGGCATGTCTGTGTTCTATTCCTTGTTATAAAAAAAGAATGGTGGATACTTGATTATACATGAATAAAAAACGCTTGAATAAATACTGTGTATGTTTGTGTCTATTCATCCCAACTCCACATCCACAGAGTAAAATTGTTAAACCATGGGTGCAGGGGTGGAAAATACGTGAGCAAGTCTACTTTGGTACTATGCTTAGCAAGAAATTTGTATTTATTTATTTATTTATTTAGGGGGTGTATTTATACTTTACTTATTGAAATTGAATACTTGTAGCCAATTGAATAGTGAATATGTCATTGTAGCCAATGACTATGCTATATATCAACAGAATGGGCTCAGGTTAGCATCTAGTCATTTTAGTTTAACACCCAATCAGGTTAAACAATGTATAAAACATTATTAAGAATCATAATTCAATCTGTAATTTGCAGTGACCTGCTCATGCTCCACAATGTAGTTAATGCTATAGCAATTTGTGTGTGTCTGAAGATGGATAAGTAACTGGACTGCCACGTGGAACATGAATATGTTTTACTATGCTGGAATAAGCGAAGACTCAAATAAAATGAAGCATCTTCTTTTGTTCCACAGAAGGCATAAACTCTAATTCATCTAATTTGAAAAAGCATGCTGAGATTTTGCTAATTTGCTAACATAATGTCTATATTTAGCCCGTTGATGTTTGTGAGTCATACATTTATAAGTTCACTTGTTTTCTTTGTAAATGCCAGGTTAAACTAGCATCCATTTCAGCGCCTTACACAAACTGGTAGGCAGCAAAGTCCAATTCTAGCTAATATGAAATATTGTTATCATGTTATTTTAGATGATATTTTATTTCTGATAAATTCATTAGTTCACTATGCACTGCTAGTCACACATGCATGACCAGTAAACATACTTGCAAAATGTTTGAAGGATGTTTTCAGGCAACAAGCTTCCTAGTTACTTTAAAACAAAAATCATCCTCTACCAGTTTTAGATAAGTAATAAATGAAAATTTTCACAAGAAAATGTCAGTAACATAATTTCATCAGTTACAAACATATTTTTTTTTTACTTGCTCTTAAGGTCATTTATGGCTGGATACAAGATTTTGCCACATTATCTATACTTTCATAAAATATTATTTATTTATTATACTTACACCAATGAACCCTTTTAAATAATTGTCTCCATATTTTGCCTTTTTCTTTTAATTCTTTTTAGAACATTATAAAAGAGTATCTGACGGTATTAAATAAAATCACATTCAGTTTTTTACAACATTGTTTGAAATACAAAAAATATTTCTTCCATCCATCCATCCATCCATCTTCTACCGCTTACTCCTTCTTCAGGGTCGCGGGGAAAACAATATTTCTTAATGATCTTATTTACATTTTCTTTGATCATTTCCGTGGTGCCATATTGGTTTGCGAGTTAATCATGTGTTAACTCATATTCATATTCTTCTTTAAAATAGGTACAGAAGACCACACATACACACTCCCATACAACTCAGAAAAGAAAAATAACCTGGGAAGACAGTTAGTTTAGTTAGGTAACTAAATGTCTAATAGGTTTTTTTATGTAAACTTAGATTCATCAGCAATATAAAAAATCATTTTCACCAAAGAAAATCAAGAAAATTATCTACATATGTAGATTGTGAAGCTAGATTTGTAACAGCATATGGCAGTATATAAAAGTCACTTCTTGAACCAGAAAAAAAAATAGGCTTAACATTATTCTATTTAATTTTATAATTTTTTACTCATAATGAAACTAGCAGTGTTAGAAAACTAAATGAATTTGGAGACAGAAAGTGAGAGTGTAGAAGACTTTAGATCAAAGAATTTCCATTTCATATAACTACTGTCATTTTTCTGCCTAATTTTTTAAAATTATTTCAGAAACAATTTTACACAGTTGACAGACAATTAAAATAAGACATTCGTCCTACCTGTTACGTAAAGTCTTGTCCCTGAGCCGAAGACTTTCACTCTACACAGTGTGACATTCAGTCATAAAAACATGTGCACTAATCTTCATAGAGCCAGATCCAACATAGATCCAGATACTTTAGTGTCAATATCCATAAAGAATTTATTCTGGCAGAAAACAAGTGCTCAGCTTTGAATTCCAGCTTTACTTATAAAGTCATTAATCCAGAGTATGAAAATAATATAACAGATATGAAAAGTCTGTCATGAGCTCACCACAATGATTTCTTTGCTGTTAACATGCCTTCTTTTTTATGTTAACTGAAATACCAGATAATGCTGAGGGCTGTAAGATGCCTTGCATTTCCTTTTTTTTTTTTTTTTTAAATATCCTCACTATGCTAGATATTGGTTTTTCTCAGATGTTGTTTAGACAGTAATGACAGCTCACTAAGCAAAGGGCTGTCATAAACCAGCTTAAGCTGTAGAGAGCTTGTGAAGGGCCTCAAAGTGTATGGTGGGGATGACAGTGTTACCTTGGGAAGTGGGTAGACCGGTGACAAAGTCCAAGGTTATGTGGTACCAGGGGCGACTAGGAACAGGCACGGGTTCTAGTAGGCCAGAAGGTGGGTGGTGTGAGGCATTATTACAGGTGCATACAATGCAGGCAGCGACAAAGGCTCGGGTGTTAGTATATGTTGTAGGCCACCAGAAATGCAGTTTCAACAGGCCTAAAGTGGGACTGGAGCCAGGGTGACAGGCGAATCAGGAACAGTGACCCGCTGGAGGATCTGGGAAGGGAGACATAGTTGGGGACAGACAAATGACCAGGAGGCCCAGTACCTGGGTCAGGTTGGGTGCGTTGTGCACTCTGGACCATGGACTTAATTTCCCTTGTGACTGCCCCACCATGAAGTCTGGAGGGAGGATGGTGTGGAGCCGGTAGGGTAGGTAATCATGAAGTTGAACTGCCCAAAGATGTAGGTCAAGGTATGATCAGCCCCCTCAAGCCACTTCTCCAAGGCTAATATCATGGCTATCAACGATTCCCCATGTCAGAGGCATCCACCTATACAATGAATTGGGATCATGCATGGGATCAACGTGGATCAACACAGGGCTGAGGTGAAACACTCCTTGAGTTTGATGAAGGTAGACTAGGCCTCAGGGGTCCACACAAAGGGCATAAAGATGGGAGGGAGCCTAGTGAGGGGTGGTGTGACTTGGCTGTAGTCTTGAATGAACCGGCAGTAAAAGTTAGCAAACCCCAGGAATCATTGAAGCTGCTTCAGGGGTGGTAGGTCTGGGCCACTCAATGACAGCCCGTATCTTCTCGGGATTCGTCCCCTTCTCTGATTCTAAAAAGATGGTATGCATTCCACAGGTAGAACTTGGGGAACATGGTGGCTCTGTACAGGGACTCGAAGGCTGAACTGAGGAGAGGCAGCGGGTACCTATTTTTAATGGTGATGTTGTTAATTCAATTCAATTCAATTCAATTCAATTTTATTTGTGTAGCACTTTTTACAACAGACATTGTCTCAAAGTAGCTTTACAGAAATATCAACACAGTATACAGATATTAAGGTGCGAATTTATCCCAACTGAGCAAGCCACTGAGTGGTGATGGTGGCAAGGAAAAACTCCCTAAGATGTTTTGAGAGGAAGAAACCTTGAGAGGAACCAGACTCAGAAGGGAACCCATCCTCATCTGGGTAACAAGAGATACTGTGAAAAAAGTTCATTATTGACTTATATGAAGTCTGTATGGCTTTAGAAGCAGCCATAGTCCCAGCATTCTGGAATTGGAGTAGATTAGAGCTCCATCCAGAGGCAAAACATCTGAAATGGATCAGGCATGTCCGGAGATCAGAAAGGATCAGGATCTCTAGTATCTCCATAAAATCGTGTGTGGCTCAGCAGAAGGAGAGAGGGAGAGAAAAGATTATTAGGACTGGGAATTAGCATAATAGAAAGTCTAGTCAGAGTAGGCTTGAGTAAACAAATACGTTTTAAGCCTAGACTTAAGTCCCGAACACTAATTGGAAGACTGTTCCATAACTGTGGAGCTTATAAGCGAAAGCTCTTCCCCCTGCTGTAGTCTTCACTATTCTAGGTACCGTCAAATAGCCTGCATCTTTTGATCCAAGTAGGCAAGGCGGATCATAGAAAACCAAAAAGTCGCTTAGATACTGTGATGCGAGACCATTTAGTGCTTTATAGGTTAATAAAAGTGTTTTATAATCAATGCGAGATTTTACTGGGAGCCAATGCAGTGTGTATAAGATCGGGGTGATATGGTCGTATCTTCTGGTTCTAGTTAGGATTCTAGCAGTTGCATTCTGGACTAACTGGAGCTTATTTATATTCCTACTGGAACATCCAGACAGTAAGGCATTACAGTAATCTAATCTAGAGGTGACGTATGCATGAACTAGTCTTTCTGCATCATGTAGTGACAATTTATTTCTTATCTTAGAAATATTTCTGAGATGAAAGAAAGCTATCCTAGTAATATTATCTACATGAGGATCAAATGATAGGCTGGAGTCAATAATCACTCCAAGGTCTTTTACTGATGTACATGATGAAACAGAAAGACCATCCAGATTAACCATGTGATCAGAGAGATTACTTCTAGCTACACGTGATCCTAATAAAAGTATTTCTGTTTGATCAGAATTAAGTAAAAGGAAGTTAGTTAACATCCAACGTCAAATGTCCTTTACACAATCCTCAACTTTACTAAGCTGCTGTCTGTCCTCTGGCTGTGTATCATCAGCACTATAGTGGAAGCTAATTCAATGTTTACGAATAATTTCCCCTAGAGGTAGCATATATAAAGTAAAAATCAGTGGGCCTAAAACAGAACCCTGTGGAACTCCAAAGGTAACCTCAGTATGTGTGGAGAAGTCTCCATTACATCTATGAACTGATAAGGCCCTGGTAATCAATAAAATGATGGAGGGTTTTGTCCTTCTTGGCCACAAAGAAGAAGCCGGCTCCCGGGGGGAAGAGGAGGGTTGGATGATACTGGCAGCAAGGGAATTGTGAATTTATTCCATTGGCACTGGAAGGTTATAGATGTTATCAGCTCGCAAAGAGTTACTAAGTTTTATTTGAGGTTTGACACCCACAATTTTAAAAATGTAGTTTTAAAGCAGAAAATTATTATGTCTGACAGTGGTCTTACTCCCTTTGGTGAAAGTGATGTGGTTAGTATGTTTAAACACTCCACATCAAGGAAAAGTCCTGGCCCTGAAAATATGAGTAGTCGCCTGCTTATCTCTTTTGCAGAGCAACCAGGCCCTATTTGTTGTTATATTTCCAGCTGTCCCTTCTACAGTTTTTGCAGTATCCAAACATAGACATCAACAAAAACACTAAATGACTTTAGGCTTGTTGTCTTGACTTCCTTAGTCATGAAGTGTGATACTGCTATTTTCAGTCTCCTCCCAGAGTACTACTATTAATGGGCAGGTGGTTGAAGTTGTAGAATCATACAAGTACCTTGGTAGCCTGATTGGCAATAAGTTGATTTTTAACTTTTACACAGAGATGCTTTATAAAAAGGGTCAGCAACTCCTATTTTGCCTACATAAAATGTCAAAAGATCATGTTGATAAGATCTTGATGACCCGTTTTTATTTTTATTTTATTAAATTTTTTACAAATCCTACATTTAGTCTGTATAAAAAAAAATTGTAATATGCTGGTATGGCAATCTCATTGTCAAGGCAAATACTGCTTTGTCTGAAATAGTGAAGGTCAGCAATAAAATCCTAGGTGCCCAGCAAAGGAATCTCACTGATTTGTATAACAAACAGGTAGTGTGGAAAGCCAAATCTATCCTATCAGTCAGTGCCCATGCCCTTCCCCCGTAAAGAGCAATAGATATTCATTTATTCCTACTGCCGTTTCCCTTATTAATTCCAGTAAGGGAGGTGGTTTAGGTTAGTTTTGTTAGTATAATAGTGATGTTCTTCTTCTTAATGATGTTAGTATTACATTGTCTTGTTTGTATGTATGTCTTGCCATAAAACCAGTTGAAGCTTGGGGACAAATAACGTAGAAGTGAAGTGAAGATATTAGAATATAAAAAAATCTAAATACATTTGGTGCTATGGAGTTTCTCTTGTGGTTGTGTACCATCTGGGTTTTTGTACACACTGTGAATATTTAATGTCACTGTGCCATCTCTCTCCCAGCTGGCGCAGTAATAAACTGCAGAGTGACTTTTCTTCAGTTTTGCTATCTTTAGATCAAAATCATCCGACTGTGTCCTCACATCGAAATCATTTGCTTCATCGTGGTTATCACGAACAACTGGGCTATTTTTTTTGACATATAGGATCCTTGTGAGAGCTTCACCATCTTTCTGTTGGTACCAGTGGACGTAATCGGTGGTTAATCCCTTTACAGTGCAGCTGATATACACACTTTTGTCCTTTCCTTTTGTCATGGAAAGATCCTTTTGCACCAGTGTCACTCCCAGAACAGCTTCTGTAATCAACATTAATCCATAAAACAGCCATTCTTGTATTATGTGTTCTATTTTTTTTTTTACTCTTACATTCTCTTTTTATATTTTTAGTGTTATGATCTGATACTTACCTGTGAGCAAAGAGAAGAGAACAGTATATATGCCTATAGACATTTTTGTTTGGTTTCAGTTCAACAATTTTTATCGCACCTTTTGCATTAATGCTAGTTTAGAACATGAGTCTTTCCTTTATAAAGTAATGATGTCATTTCCTGGGGGTGGGGATTGGCCACTCTGTCAGCGAGCATGAACACTATATCAACAAGGATGCAAGACATTCACTATCACTGTGGTAGCTTGACTCCCAGCTGGCACAGTAATAAACTGCTGAGTGACTTTTCTTCAATTTTGCTATCATTAGATCATAATTACCAGACTTTTCCCTCACATGAAAGTTGTTTGCTTCAGGATAGTTAGTATCTCGAACAGGTGGGCTATCTTTTTTGACATACAGGATCCTTGTGGGAGCTTTGTTGTCCTTCTTTTGGTACCAGTGGAAATAAGTGGTGGACAAATCGTTCACTTTGCAACAGTTCTGACCATCTCTTTTGTCATGGAGAGATCTTTTTGGTTGAGTTTCACTCCCAGACAAATTTATACAACAGCCATTCTAGTATTTTGTTGTCTTTTCTTGTTTCTATATTTCATTCATATTTTAATTGCTCTAATGTGATTCTTACCTGTGACCAAAAGGAAGAGAACAGCATTTATGTCTATAAACATTTTGATTGGGATACAACAACAACAACAATAATAATAATAATAATAATAAATAAATAAATAAATAAATAATAATAATAATAAACTATGCTCTTATTTTAACACACTGAATTGCACCCGGTTTTGCATTAATGCTAGTTTAGAACACGAGTCTTTCATTTATAAAGTAATGATGTCATTTCCTAGGGTTTCAGCTAGTGTTAACCCAGACATGCATTTTGTAACCCAGCTGTATTTGTTATTTTGTCGTGTAATACAAAACAAGTGCAAAATAAAACACAAATATGAAAACAAAATAACAATTCCGAAAACAAAACAACAAATTATAAACACATTAACAAATCTGACAAAGGGGAAAAGGTATGCATATTTTGTGAATGAATTACTTACCACTGATTGGATGACACATCTGTCAATCAAGATATACAGGAAGTACAACAGCCTGCACCAGTACTGGAAAGTCCATTCGTGTGTGCATGTGTTAATATGTTTTGTCCGTACTGTGGTTAAGATAAAAATGTAACAAATCTACGGCGTGTCCTCTGATCTGTCCGTTGTGGGTTAAGTACTTGCAGCAGCCACATAACATCATCACGTTTTACATGCACATTGTTTCTGCTGAACCATTAACTGCATGAGCCAGCAGAATAACTGTTCTGGTCCACACAACTCTGCTCTTATAGCATTCCTTACTTCATTTAATGGGAGTAATTTTCCCTCTAAACAGACCTGCATCCTTTAGGTGTGTTTTTAAAGAGCACAAGCTAATCTTTATGTCTTGGTATATTAACAGGATATCCAAAATCACGGCATATGAATGTTCATCAAAGTAGTGCTCAATAAATTCCATTTTCTCATTTCTTGCCAATATAAACTTTTATTTTCTAACATTTAAAAGTTTCTCTATGGACAACAATGGTTTAAAGTGAACACAAGAGTCCACTATTGTACAAGAAACAAAAGTCATTTACAATTTCTTACTTCCTTTATATATCTATCTATCTATCTATCTATCTATCTTTCGGGGCCCACCTAGCTATTTCATCAGCAAGTGAATTACCACGGGCCTGTTCTGTGTTAGAGGAGTCAATAGCAATCCTGTCAGGAAAGAGCAAAGCTTCTAAAAGACCAGAGAAATGGGTTAACCTTCAGTGGCACAAAACCATGAGCATACCAATATATTATCATATCATGCCATATCATGTGCGACACGAAAAGCATAATGTGAATCAGTGTAAATAGTAACAGTCTTAAAAGATAACAAGCACGGGCGAGTTCCACAGCCTGAGCAAAATTGGACAGAGTGAGCCACATGAACAATATTTGGTAATGAACGAACAGAGTAGCCACATAAAAATTATGAGTCATTAGGTTTAGAACACGATCCATTGACGTATACCTTCCCTTCAGGGGATTCTGTGACATATCAGAGTGGAGTGATGAGGAGCTCCAACCAACCAAGCTTCAAGTGCGGGCTCCACCGAGCAGGCATGTAGAAATCTGTGGAGCAAGACTGCAGGGCTGTTAGCAGTGGTTAAACATTTAATGGTGAGGTTGTGTGTGACGCAAGGGATAGCTTCATATCCTGATCTACGCTGAGCAGTCATGTGCTGTGTCTGATTGTTAATCAGGATAGATAAGGTGTGAAAGAACCAATTTTTCAGTGTCAGTGACCATGAGAGCAGATGCAGCAATAGGATAATAAGAGAAGAAGAAAAACCAAGACATAGAGTGAGGGCCAAAGGCAGGATAAATAAGAATGCTCAAAACAACACATGCCATGAAAGCAAAAAAACTTGGTTCTTTATGACACTATGCTAGAAACCATCAGAATTGAAAAACAGAGATCATACCTGAAACTAATCAGTAGATATATATCTTGACCTATGTTCGTGGTTTATCATAGGTTGAGGATCCTAGCAAGCCTCAAATCAGACACAGGAGCACCTTTCAGGCACAAACCACATACATGCATCTATCTAGGTTACTTTAGATTGAGCTAAGGTCTTCAAATGAAGAACTCCAGGAACTGGGTTGGTGACCACTAGGCTATCTTTTTCTGAATCTGACACCACAGAATGTGCATTGCATAGCTGGGTGAGTAGATGCCTTACATCTGAGAAGAATTCCATGTTGAAGAATTCTGTTGAATATGGCAATTCATTACACTCGATCTTAGATATTCCAAATATGTTTAGCCGTGCTAAATTTAAGTTCTTAAAAATAAAATATATGCATCTGCCAAAGCCGCATCTGTGTAGGATGCATGTGCCTAGGCTAGATTCTGTGCTTTGACAGGAAATTACCTGTGTAATAAACAAGTACAGGAAACCATTATGTCCTCTCTGAATTTGGAAGACCCTGAGATGAAATTTAAAAAAAGTTGTTTTTTCTCTGTAGGATGCCTATGTCTAGGCTACTTTAGATGGAGCTGGTCGAGTAGATGCCTTAATATGTCATAGCTTGATTAAGAGTCAACATTCAGTCAAGAAATATTGGTTCAAAGCTTTGTGGCACTGTGGCTAAGTTGGTTAAAGTGCCTGTCTCGTAAACAGGTGACCCTGGGTTCAAATCCCAGCAGTGCCTGATGCAGGTCTCTTTTCTTGTTGCAAGAGCCATACCTTCCATCCCTTTGTTACAGGCAAGATGAAACAAGCCTATATTGTTTGAGCCAGAGCTGTTTGCTTTCAGACATGTGTTGCATGTAGTCTGTTCTATCAACAGGTAACTCCTGTTTACTAAACAGGTACAGGAAAGCACAATGCCCTCCCTGAATGTGGAAGAATTTGAGATGAAACACCATCACAGCATAGTAGCTTTGGTTCTGTGGCGCAATGGATGGCGAGTTGGACTTCTAGGCCCAGCATTAGAGCAATTCAAAGCTTGTGGGGTTGAGTCCCACCAGAGTCATTTGCTTACAGATAGGAGTTGCTTGTTAGTTTTTTCTGTGTAGGAAACCTATGTCTAGGCTACTTTAGATGGAGGTAAGTTATTCAAAGGAAGATCTCCAGGAACAATGTTGGGGTCCACTGGTCTAGACTATCTTTTTCTGAAACTGACATCACAGAATGTGCATTGCATATCTAGTTGAGTAGATGACTTAATATGTCATCTAAGTCTGGCATCTATGTCTGTAAATTGTAGCTTGACTAAGAGTCAGCATTCAGTTCTGAAAGATCAACTCTAGCATATATGATACTGTGGCTTAATTGGTTAAACTGCCTGCCTTGTAAACAGGAGATCCTGTGTTCAAATCCCAGCAGTGCCTGCTGTAGGTCTGATTTCTTGCTGCAGGAGCAATACCTTCCATCCCCCTCTTACGGGCAAGATGAAACACCAGCAAGCCTGGATTGGATGAGCCAGAGCTATTTGCTTTCAGACATGTGTTCAGCACACAACACAGTAGCTTCAGCACTGTGGTGCAATGGACTTCTAGGTTCAGCATTAGAGCGATTCAAAGCTTGTGGGGTTGAGTCCCACCAAAGTCACTTGCTTTCATGTGGTTGTTGCTTGTTAGTTTTTTCTGTGTAGGACATCTATGTCTATGACTATGTCTAATGGCTTTCTTCTTGCCACTCTTCCATAAAGGCCAGATTTGTGCAGTGTACGACTGATTGTTGTCCTATGGACAGACTCTCCCACCTCAGCTGTAGTTCTCTGCAGTTTATCCAGAGTGATCATGGGCCTCTTGGCTGCATTTCTGATCAGTCTTCTCCTTGTCTGAGCTGAAAGTTTAGAGGGACGGCCAGGTCTTGGTAGATTTTCAGTGGTCTGATTCTCCTTCCATTTCAAAATGATCGCTTGCACAGTGCTCCTTGGGATGTTTAAAGCTTGGGAAATCTTTTTGTATCCAAATCCGGCTTTAAACTTCTCCACAACAGTATTACGGACAAGCCTGGTGTGTTCCTTGGTCTTCATGATGCTCTCTGCGCTTTCAACAGAACCCTGAGACTATCACAGAGCAGGTGCATTTATAAAGAGACTTGATTACACACAGGTGGATTCTATTTATCACCATCAGTCATTTAGGACAACATTGGATCATTCAGAGATCCTCGCTGAACTTCTGGAGTGAGTTTGCTGCACTGAAAGTAAAGGGGGCCGAATAATTTTGCACGCACCACTTTTCAGTCTTTTATTTGCTAAAAAAGTTTAAAATATCCAATAGATTTCGTTCCACTTCACAATTGTGTCCCACTTGTTGGTGATTCTTCACAAAAAATTTAAATTTTATATCTTTATGTTTGAAGCCTGAAATGTGGCAAAAGGTTGAAAAGTTCAAGGGGGCCGAATACTTTCGCAAGGCACTGTAGCTCATAGTGGGTGAATGGGGTAATTCGTCAGTGGAGGCACCGTGCTATTATTTTCTTGATTAAATCATTTATATACATTTATGCCTGTTATACTGTAACATCATCTACTGGTAAATAAAGGTTAGCCAATTCACCATCAACTGCTAAATACTCAGGATCCTGTTAATTAAAACCTTTTACAGTAGTAACGTTATCTAATATTACACTTCCAGCGCCAGGAAGGGGTTTTTATATATCTATCTATCTGTTGTGGTTGTGTACCATCAGGGTTTTTGTACACACTGTGAATATTTACTGTCACTGTGGTAGCTGTCTCCCAGCAGGCACAGTAATAAACTGCGGCGTGACTTTCCTTCAAGCTTGCAATCTTCAGATCATAATTATCAGACTGTATGCTCACATCAAAGTCTTTTGCATCATCATGGTTATCACGAATAACTGAGCTATCTCTTTTGACATATAGGATCCTTGTGAGAGCTTCACCTTCTTTCTTTTGGTACCAGTGGACATAAGCACCAGAGGATAATCCGGTCACTTTGCAGCGGATAGGTACAGTTTTGCCTATATCTTTTGTGATGGAGAGATCTTTTTGCTCCAGTGTCACTCCCAGAACAGCTTCTGTTGGGAAAAAACAAACAAAAACAAAAAAAAAACCTCATTTGTAAAACAACAATTCTTGTATTAAATTTCTGTTTTTTCCACATTCTTTCTCTTTTTATATTTATCATACATTTGTGATATTGTACTTACCTGTGACCAAAGAGAAGAGAAGAGCATATATGCTTATAGACATTTTGATTTGGTTGTAAAATAAAATGTGCGCTTAGTGCATTTAGAACATAAATCTAATTTATACAGTAATGATGTCATTTCCTGGGGTGGGGATTGGCCACCTTGTCAGCCAGCATTAACCAGTAACACGTTTGGTGTATTTGTTATTTCCTTATTATTATTACTGAACATAAAATCAATAATAGCAATAATGCTATATTCGTAGTAGTTCTAGGAATCCTCTCTAACTGCGGTAGTATTTAGCTCTTAAGTTCTGATTATTATGCTTGGAATGAGTTTCCCATTCATTTAGACCACCTAATTATCATTTTAGTTGCAGGTTTCAAAACTTAATTTTAATCAAGCTTCTTTGGGGTTTTGAGTTTACTTTTGTTCTCATTCACTATGAAGATGAAGAAGCCTTTATTTGTTCCATATACATAACAGACAGTGACTGGACTGACTGTTCACAAACTGAGCAACTTAAGCTCTTCTGTAATTGCTCCACATTAGCTGAACTAACTCCTTATAAATTTGCTAATCCTCAGATACAGGAACACTGCAAGACAGAGCTTCAGCTCTCTAACTGCGGTAGTAGGAAGAAGACAGTGCATGTGCACCGACCTACTGCAGCAGTGTTTGCAAATTTGTTTTCCCCTGGTGGATGAAATAAAATATCGCTGTGATGTTGTCAGTCTTCACTAGTATGCGTAACCCCCTTTAGGGTTTCCTGAAATGTTGCAGCTTAAAATGCATGGAATTGCCCAAAAGATTGCTATGGATGCTATGTTGTGAAGTAATAGTAATAAGCTGAAAAGAAAACAAGGATCAAACAGTACAGTCCGGACAACAGCTAAATGTCGCTGCCACCACCATCCCTTAGCCTAAAATAAACTGGAAAACAAGTTTCAGTGTTAAAGACAGTAGGGTATGTTTAACTATATTATCAGCTGTGCAGTCAGTTCCTTTTTTTTTGTGGCTGAAAACTGAAAGAGCCTTTTTGACTAAAATTTTTCTCTAATACATATTATAGTAAACATAGCCTATACTTGTCTAATTTAGCTAAGTTCCACATATAACGATAGATTTTATTTCACATTAATGAACTTAAAATAGGCTCCAGTTACCACGACAGAAAGAGAGAGCACACATGAGATGGGTATAGCTTCCAGGAAGTGTCTGTTAGCATTGGAGTTTAAAACACCTGCACAGATCATTCCAGATTCACATATCAGGTGGTTCATCTATCATTTTATTAGAGAAAAAAAGACTGCTGTTGTCATATGATTGTGGTAAACTGGTAAGACTTCACACTGAGTTCGAGCTCCATGAGTTATTTATATGCACAGAAGGGAAATGAGCATGGAAAAATTCGTGGAAGGGCACCCTCTGTTGACGTTTTGGAGAATTGTTTGTGGCCCCAGTCAATGAAATAAACAGAAGTTGAACACGTAAGGCTCCCAAATGTTTCAGAATGGCCTTGCACATGGATACCATGAATATTTGGGTTTATGCCTAGGACATAAGTTCTTCGGTGGATAATTTAATCTGTATACTATACATTCGTGCCTAAGAATACAATTTATAATGCAATTTTAAATCTGTATCCCAGATATCAATAAATTGCAGTGCATAATTCTTTTACTTGTTATTGATATTAATTCATTTAATTACTGATTATAATCTGTTTAATAAATTCAATTTTGAACTAAATAATTTATTTCATTAAGTCGGTTTCCTCCGGGTACTCCGGTTTCCTCCCACAGTCCAAAGACATGCATGGTAGGCTGATTGGCGTGTCTAAAAGTGTCTGTAGTGTATGAATGGGTGTGTGAGAGTGTATGTGATTGTGCCCTGTGATGGACTGGCACCCTTTCCAGGGTGTACCCTGCCTTCTGCCTGATGCTTCCCGGGATAGGCTCCAGGTTCCCCGTGACCCTAAAAAGGAGTAAGCGGTAGAAGATGAATGGATGGATGGATGAAATTTCTAAATGTTATCAGTGTTTGAATAAATATAGTTATAACACTTCTGTAGAGATTTAGTTGTGGTTGTGTGCCATCAGGGTTTTTTAACACACTGAGTATGTATTTTCACTGTGGTATCTTGACTCCCATCTAGCGCAGTAATAACCTGCTGAGTGAATTTTCTTCAGGCATGCTATCTTTAGCTCATAATTATCAGCCTTCATCCTCACACTGAAGTCCTTCATGATTAAATGCTTCATGATGATTAGCATCAGGAACAGGTTTGCTTCCTTTCTTGACATACATGATCCTTGTGAGAGCTTCACCATCCTTTCTTTGGTACCAGTGAACATAATCGGTGGATAATCCGGTCACGTTGCAGCTTATATGTCTAGTTTTACCCTCTAACTTTGTCATGGAGAGATCTTTTTGCACTCCAGTGTCACTCAGAGAACAGCGTCTGTAAAACATTCATCTGTAATACAGCCATTCTTTTTTCACTGTTTCTTTCTTTTTCTCATTTTATATTTTTACTGTAGTGATATGATACTTACCTTTGATCAAGGAGAAGAGAATTGCATATATGGCTATAAACATGTTGATTTGTTTATTTGGAAAATAAAGTTTCCTCAGCACTTTTTATTGCAATTGGTTTTTGTGCTAATGCTTATCTGCAGTCTTTCTTTTATAAACTTATGATGTCATTTCCTGGGGTGGGGATTGGCCACGTTGGCAGCCAGCATTAGCCCCTGCTTGTTTTATTTCCTTATTATTGAACAGAAAAAAAAATATACTTTTAAAATAAATGTATAAAAACTGCAAGACATTCAGCCACCTACAGTAATTATAAATGTGTATATTTACTTATGTTTCAAAGTTTCAAATAAGAAATGGAAGGAATTTGACAGTGATAAACAGCTCCAGGTCATACAGAATAGGCAGTGAGCAACAATATCCAGAGAGTATTACAATTGCAACGTCACAGGCAAAGGCAAAAATAATAATGTATATTTCTGTTGTGGTTGTGTACGATCAGGGTTTTTGTACCCATTGTGAATATTTACTGTCACTGTGGTAGCCGACTCCCAGCAGGCACAGTAATATACTGCAGAGTGACTTTTCTTCAGGTTTGCTATCTTTAGATCAAAATCATCAGACTGTAGCCTCACATCAAAGTCCTTTGCTTCAAGATGGGTAGTATCATGAACAGGTTTGTTTCCACGTTTGACATATAGGATCTTTGTGAGAGCTTCACCAGCTTTCTGTTGGTACCAGTGGACATAAATGGTGGTTAATCCGGTCACTTTGCAGCTGATATACACAGTTTTGCCCTCCTCTTTAGTCATGGAGAGATCTTTTTGCTCCAGTGTCACTCCCAGGACAGCTTCTGGAATCAACATTAAAAGCAGCGATTCCGCTATTTCATTTCGCTTCTATTTCTTTTTCTTTTTTTATTTTATGTTTTTTTGCAGTGATACTTACCTGTGAGCAAAGAGAAGAGAACAGCATATATGGCTATAAACATTTTGATATGATTGTAAAATAAAATTTGCTCTCAGCACTCTTTATTTCACCTGTCTTTGCATTAACTCTAGTATAGAACATGAGTCTTTTCTTTATAAAGTAATGATGTCATTTCCTGGGGTGGGGCCTCTTTGACTGCCAGCATCAACACATACTTGGTTCATTAGTTATTTCCTTATTAATGAAAAAAAACTGTTTACTTTTAAACTACTACTTTGGATTGAATTTCCCACTGACCCAAGCCACCAGTAAAACTAGTTTGTTTGGGTTTTTTTACTTGTATGTTATGTATTTTAAAATTCAATTAAGAAAAGGAGAGAATTTGACAGGATTTGACATATCTGTTTGTCACGATTTCCGTTCACTCAAAGCGCTGGAGCACGCAGCACACTCTGAAATCCTAAGTGAAGCTCGTAGCGTAAGCAATCGCTTCCGGGTTTTTTAGTGACATTGACTTTGTTTACTTTCTACACATGCATCTGTTATGATTTCTGTCCTGTCTCTGACTCCATATTGTCATTAGTTTTTTCCCTTATGTTTCATCATTAGTCTCAGCCCTTTTGTGTTCACCCTTGACTACGTTTGTCATTCAAACCCGTCGTGTCGTATTGTTCGTGGTGAAGTATTGAGTGTTATCACTGTGCCAAGCCTTTGTATCTTGTTTCTGTGCCATAGTTTTGATCCTGTTCTCATCCTCGTTTTTTGATTCTGTTTGCCTCGTCTCTGCCCGTTTCCCGATGGCCTGACCAATTGCCTGTTTGACCACACCTACATCTCATGTTTTGAATTTGTCTGCCTTTCTCCTCTAATATAGCTCTTATGTGTGCTTTCATCCGTCCTCAACATCACAATACATGACACTGATATAAAAAATAATATACACACATGTACATTAACTTTTGGACATTTACAAAGTTATACTTATGTTAGCTGTCTACCACGGTAAATAGTTGAATTCAATAATGAATATTACATTAGAGGGCATTTACTTCAAATCAGCAGAAATCATTCTTCCTTTTTAAAAAGACCAAAAGTAATTGTACCATGTACCATTGGCATTGATGCTGCCATGTATACTTTTTGGGTAGACCCCAAAAAAACTGGACACTGAATCAACTTGTAATGTTCTGTAGGACATAAAATTTTAAAAACTTATCAGTGTTTTAATACATTTATATTTGAGACTCCTGTGGAGTTTGACAGGTATATATTCAACTTTTCACACTTTATATCATTTGTGTGAATATCATTTTGTAGGTCAAATTTTACCTACTTTGTAAAATTTCCTGTTGTGGTTGTGTAACATCAGGGTATTTGTACACACTGTGAATATTTGATGACACTGTGGGAGTCCCAGCTGGCACAGTAATAAACTGCGGAGTGTTTTTTCTTCAGGTTTGCTATCTTTAGATCATAATTATCTGACTGTCTCCTCACATCAAACTCCTTTGCTTCATTATGGTTAGCATCATGAATAGGTTCCTGGCTTCCACTTTTGACATATAGGATCCTTGTGAGAGCTTCACCAGCTTTCTGTTGGTACCAGTGGACATAATTGCTAGAGGATAATCCGGTCACTTTGCAGCTGATATACACAGTTTTGCCCTCCTCTTTAGTCATGGAGAGATCTTTTTGCTCCAGTGTCTGTCCCAGGACAGCTTCTGGAATCAAAATTAAAAACAACCATTCCATTATTTTGTTTTCAACTTCTTCTCTTTCTTTCACTTTTTCTCTTTTTATGTTTTCATTGCAGTGATATGATACTTACCTGTGACCAAAGAGAAGAGAACAGCATATATGGCTATAAACATTTTGATTAGGTTGTAATATAAAATAAGCTCACGATTCAGCACTCTATACTGCACCTGTTTTTGCATTAATCAAGATTAGAACATGAGTTTTTCTAGTAATGATGTCATTTCCTGGAGGTGGGGATTGGCCACCATGGCAGCCAGCATTAACCCATAATTGGTTTATTAGTTATTTCCTTATTATTGAACAGAAAAAAAACAATACTTACAAAATTGCAAGACATTCATCCACCTACAGTAATTATAAATGTGTATATTTTTTATGTTTCAAAGTTTCAAATAAGAAATGGATGGAATTTGACAGTGATAAAAATAAACGTTTTGCTTAGACCTTGAAAAAATACTTTTCAATATTATTATTTTGAGGTCAAACTGGTCTCATACATGACCTTTTTAATATATAACTTTTAAATTATGCTACTGTTTCATTACAAGCGCATAAAGGTTTATTTAATAAAATTAATTAATTAAATAGATCATTAATCACACATTCCAGTTTTTAACACTTTTCTGGATTCTGGCTCTCTGCAGGAACTTTGTGGGCATCTGACCAATCACATCCATATGTGTTTGCTGAAGAACCATTCCAGATTTGAATCCCCATTCTGCTGTTATAGTAACCGCCATTCTTCTGGGAAAGCTTTGCCCTGTGTTTTGGACCGTGACTGAGGGGATTCGTGACCATTCAGCCACAATAGAATTAGTTGGACTCTTGTGTAAGGTGAGGAGGCCTGACACGCAGTAAGCATTTCATTTCATTCAAAAGTGATCAGTGGGGTTGAGGTCAAGACTCTGTGCAGGCCACTCAATTTCTTCCACACCTATCTTATCAAACCTTGACTTTACAAACATATTGTTAAAAGTACAATACAAATAAAATTTGATTGCTCAATGAATACAAATTTTTCCCTTTTTTTCTTACTCTCAGATTTTCCCACATGACCCTCAGTTTAGGGCAGATTTGTCTCATTATGCTCCACTGGTCTGAAATCTGTCTGTGGGTGTAATCTGGATCTCAGACTTATGCAATTTTAAATCTGTGTCACAGACCAGAGTAAATTGCAGTGCTTAATACTTATTACTAATATCCTTATTACTCCACTACTTAATTAATATTAAATATATTAGTACTGCTTAAAAATGCTTAATACAGATAATAGAAATAATGTTTGTTATTGGTTCTATCATTAGTTATTTTAAAGGTACTGTATTAAGTAATTACTACTGTATTAAATAATGATTATTAAAGTAGATGTCTTGTAAAGTATTACTTGGATATGTAACACCACATACTTAGGCTTTATTTTTGCATGTGTTTCACAATCATATCGTCATATCACAGCAAACCAGTGACTACATTTCCCATCCTGCACCATGGCCTACAAACATGGCCACCATGGACCAAAATTCCCAGAACACTCTCTTTCATTCTAATCACGCAGACCTGTATCCAATCTCACACACAATCACACCACACGTAAAAGAGACTGTTTGAACACACTAGTCTTTGCGAAGTATTTCGTGTGTTTCCGTATACTGACCGTTTGTTTCTCGGTTCATGTGTTATTGTTTTGATCTTGTTTTTGCCCTCGCTCTTGATTCCTGATTTGCCTAGTTTGTGCCTGTTTGCCAGTCACTTGACCCATCGACTGTTTTTTTGACCCTGCTGTTACCTTATGATTTGGATTTTTGCCTGCCTCTCATTAATAAAAACTTTTTTCTGCACATGCATCTGTCCTAACCTCCATTACGTTAAAAACGCGTGACACATATACGTAGGGTCTTACCTGTTTAAGGATTCAATAAATAAAGATTATTTATAATTAGGTGACTGTAATGAAGGAGACAGTGAAATAATGAGGATCCATGTGCAGAAGGTTTAATACAAATGCAATCCACGTTCCAAGCCACTAAGACATTAAACAGTTCCAGGTCATCCAGAATAGGCAGTGATCAAGTATATCCAGAGAGTATTACATTTGCAAGGTCACAGGCAAACGTCAGTACACAGATCACAATTAGATCAAGGTAAGGATAATCCAAACTGATTGAAATCTATACACAATGCAAGGTCATACACAGAATGGCTGACAAGAACAAAAGTAAACCATTGGCAAGGCTGTACATTTAGGCCAAGTATCAATGTGGTTTAAATGCTATCCAAACTTGCCCTGTTGTGGTGTGGCAGTGGAATGTTCGTAATGGATGTAACAGAGACCATGATTGTATTGTTGAATGAATTTATGAACTAAACATTTCAAAAATAATTTCATTCTTGTCATTGTCAGGACTATTTATTTCACTGAACACATTCTGTTTAAGTGGTGCAAACTCACACACAGTCTGGTGATGATATGAGGATATGATGCTACAATTCTAGCACCTTGTGGTACGTTGGGTTATGTCGGTTATACATGATTGGTGATACTGGAAAAAGAGAATAATGGTTCTGGAAGAGACCAGTGCTGTTAGGGGGCTACTTCAGGCTGGAATTCACCACTGATCAGCAGCAACTTAATAGAAAGATTTTCACTGCATATCAGAAAAGATACTTTTGTGGATATATAGAAGTCTTCAAGAAACAATAGTTCACTGAGAATAATTATTCTGTTAGTAACTGAGCATTTATTGACAAAAGACTCAAAATTAAAAATTAAATTAAATTAAATTAAAAAAAAAGTAGTGTTCGATTTTTTTTTTTTTTTTATAAATTTTTGAATAAATTTAATTTCTGTACAGTTGCTTTTCTGGTTGTGTACCATCAGGGTTTTTGTACCCACTGTGAATGTTTACTGTCACTGTGGTAGTCTCTCTCCCAGCTGGCACAGTAATAAACTGCAGAGTGACTTTTCTTCAGGTTTGTTATCTTTAGGTCATAATTATCAGACTGTAGCCTCACATCAAAGTCCTTTGCTTCAGGATGAGTATTATCATGAACAGGCTTGTTTCCACTTTTGACATATAGGATCCTTGTGAGAGCTTCACCAGCTTTCTGTTGGTACCAGTGGACATAGTCAGTGGTTAATCCGGTCACTTTGCAGCTGATATACACAGTTTTCTTCTCCTCTTTAGTCATGGAGAGATCTTTTTGCTCCAGTGTCACTCCCAGGACAGCTTCTGGAATCAAAATTAAAAGCAGCAATTCCAGTATTTCGTTTTCTTCTATTTCTTTTTCTTTTTTTCTTTTATGTTTTTTTTGCAGTGATACTTACCTGTGAGCAAAGAGAAGAGAACAGCATATATGGCTATAAACATTTTGATATGATTGTAAAGTAAAATTTGCTCTCAGCACTCTTTATTTCACCTGTCTTTGCATTAACTCTAGTATAGAACATGAGTCTTTTCTTTATAAAGTAATGATGTCATTTCCTGGGGTGGGGCCTCCTTGGCAGCCAGCATCAACACATACTTGATTCATTAGTTATTTCCTTATTAATGAAAAAAAACTGTTTACTTTTAAACTACTACTTTGGATTGAATTTCCCACTGACCCAAGCCACCAGTAAAACTAGTTTGTTTGGGTTTTTTTTTACTTGTATGTTATATATTTTAAAATTCAATTAAGAAAAGGAGAGAATTTGACAGAAGCAAAAATAAACACTTTCCTTTTAGAAACACCACTGTTGAATCTTGTTACTTTGAAAACAAACTCTTCTAAAACGTATCAGTTTATCACAATATCCCCTCACGCAAAGTGCTGGAGCACGCAGCACACTCTGAAACCCTAAGCAAAGCTCACAGCTTTAATTAGACGGCATTTACTTCAAATCAGCTGAACCGCGGACCACATTTTTTAATATGTGGTTATTCTTTTATAAAATGACCAAAGGTAATTCATTGTACCATGTACCATTTGCTTTGATGCTGCCATGTACATCTTTAGGGTAGACCTAAAGGTATTGCTTCTTGATGATTCTAAAAAAAAAAAAAAAACATTGTTCACAGAGCAAGATAAGTCACACAGTCATATAAGTAGGGTCCAGATCGGACACTGATCAGTATATTACTTGTACATATAAAATGCACTTTAGTGTAATTTATTGAATTTAAGTAAACTGATCATTTATTCCAGGTAGAATTAAAATTTAGAAGAATGGTCAGTGTTTGAATGGCAACCAGACCCACGGTGTGCTCTTCCATCATGAGGTTATCCATGCACTGGTTATATAGACTGTCAGTGCATCCTGACCCAAAGCTTTCTTTCTGCCCTTTCCATGAATCAAACTGGACACTGAATCAACTTGTAATGTTCTGTACGACATAAAATCTTTTATCAGTATAAATGTTTGAATACATTTATATTTGAGACTCCTGTGGAGTTTGACAGGTATATATTCAACTTTTCACACTTTATATCATTCGTGTGAATATCATTTCCTGTTGTGGTTGTGTAACATCAGGGTATTTGTACACACTGTGAATATTTGATGACACTGTGGGAGTCCCAGCTGGCACAGTAATAAACTGCAGTGTGATTTTTCTTCAGGTTTGCTATCCTTAGATCATAATTATCATTCTGTCTCCTCACACCAAAGTCCTTTGCTTCATTATGGTTAGGATCGTGAATAGGTTCCTGGCTTCCACTTTTGACATATAGGATCCTTGTGAGAGCTTCACCAGCTTTCTGTTGGTACCAGTGGACATAATTGCTAGAGGATAATCCGGTCACTTTGCAGCTGATATACACAGTTTTGTCCTCCTCTTTAGTCATGGAGAGATCTTTTTGCTCCAGTGTCTCTCCCAGAACAGCTTCTGGAATCAAAATTAAAAACAACCATTCCATTATTTTGTTTTCAACTTCTTCTCTTTCTTTCACATTTTCTCTTTTTATGTTTTCATTGCAGTGATATGATACTTACCTATGACCAAAGAGAAGAGAACAGCATATACGGCTATAAACATTTTGATATGATTGTAAAGTAAAATTTGCTCTCAGCACTCTTTATTTCAACTGTCTTTGCATTAACTCTAGTATAGAACATGAGTCTTTTCTTTATAAAGTAATGATGTCATTTCCTGGGGTGGGGCCTCCTTGGCTGCCAGCATCAACACATACTTGGTTCATTAGTTATTTCCTTATTAATGAAAAAAAAACTGTTTACTTTTAAACTACTATTTTGGATTGAATTTCCCACTGACCCAAGCCACCAGTAAAACTAGTTTGTTTGGGTTTTTTTTACTTGTATGTTATATATTTTAAAATTCAATTAAGAAAAGGAGAGAATTTGACAGGAGCAAAAATAAACACTTTCCTTTTAGAAACACCACTGTTGAATCTTGTTACTTTGAAAACAAACTATTCTAAAACGTATCAGTTTATCACAATATCCCCTCACGCAAAGTGCTGGAGCACGCAGCACACTCTGAAACCCTAAGCAAAGCTCACAGCTTTAATTAGAGGGCATTTACTTCAAATCAGCTGAACCGTGTATGAAGTACAGCACTTTAATATGTGGTTATTCTTTTATAAAATGACCAAAGGTAATTCATTGTACCATGTACCATTTGCACTGATGCTGCCATGTACATCTTTAGGGTAGACCTAAAGGTATTGCTTCTTGCTGACTCTAAAAAAATAAAAGAAAAACATTGTTCACAGAGCAAGATAAGTCACACAGTCATATAAGTAGGGTCCAGATCGGACACTGATCAGTATATTACTTGGACATATAAAATGCAGTTTAGTGTAATTTATTGCATTTAAGTAAACTGATCATTTATTCCAGGTAGAAATAAAATTTAGAAGAATCATCAGTGTTTGAATGGCAACCAGACCCACGGTGTGCTCTTCCATCATGAGGTTATCCATACACTGGTTATATAGACTGTCAGTGCATCCTGACCCAAAGCTTTCTTTCTGCCCTTTCCATGAATCAAACTGGACACTGAATCAACTTGTAATGTTCTGTACGACATAAAATCTTTTATCAGTATAAATGTTTGAATACATTTATATTTGAGACTCCTGTGGAGTTTGACAGGTATATATTCAACTTTTCACACTTTATATCATTCGTGTGAATATCATTTCCTGTTGTGGTTGTGTAACATCAGGGTATTTGTACACACTGTGAATATTTGATGACACTGTGGGAGTCCCAGCTGGCACAGTAATAAACTGCAGTGTGATTTTTCTTCAGGTTTGTTATCTTTAGGTCATAATTATCAGACTGTAGCCTCACACCAAAGTCCTTTGCTTCATTATGGTTAGGATCGTGAATAGTTTCCGCGCCCCCACTTTTGACATATAGGATCCTTGTGAGAGCTTCACCAGCTTTCTGTTGGTACCAGTGGACATAATTGCTAGAGGATAATCCGGTCACTTTGCAGCTGATATACACAGTTTTGCCCTCCTCTTTAGTCATGGAGAGATCTTTTTGCTCCAGTGTCTCTCCCAGGACAGCTTCTGGAATCAAAAACAACCATTCCATTATTTTGTTTTCAACTTCTTCTCTTTCTTTCACTTTTCTCTTTTTATGTTTTCATTGCAGTGATATGATACTTACCTGTGACCAAAGAGAAGAGACAGCATATATGGCTATACACATTTTGATTAGGTTGTAATATAAAATAAGCTCACGATTAAGCACTCTATACTGCACCTGTTTTTGCATTAATCAAGATTAGAACATGAGTTTTTCTAGTAATGATGTCATTTCCTGGAGGTGGGGATTGGCGACCATGGCAGCCAGCATTAACCCATAATTGGTTTTATTATTAGTTATTTCCTTATTATTGAACAGAAAAAAAACAATACTTACAAAATTGCAAGACATTCATCCACCTACAGTAATTATAAGTGTATATTTTTTATGTTTCAAAGTTTCAAATAAGAAATGGATGGAATTTGACAGTGATAAAATAAACGTTTTGCTTAGACCTTGAAAAAATACTTTTCAATATTATTATTTTGAGGTCAAACTGGTCTCATACATGACCTCTTTAATATATAACTTTTAAATTATGCTACTGTTTCATTACAAGCGCACAAGGTTTATTTAATAAAATTAATTAATTAAATAGATCATTAATCGGCTTTATTCCAGTTTTTAAACACTTTTCTGGATTCTGGCTCTCTGCAGGAACTTTGTGGGCATCTGACCAATCACATCCATATGTGTTTGCTGAAGAACCATTCCAGATTTGAATCCCCATTCTACTGTTATAGTAACCGCCATTCTTCTGGGAAAGCTTTGCCCTGTGTTTTGGACCGTGACTGAGGGGATTCGTGACCATTCAGCCACAATAGAATTAGTTGGACTCCTGTGTAAGGTGAGGAGGCCTGACACGCAGTAAGCATTTCATTTCATTCCAAAGTGATCAGTGGGGTTGAGGTCAAGACTCTGTGCAGGCCACTCAATTTCTTCCACACCTATCTTATCAAACCTTGACTTTACAAACATATTGTTAAAAGTACAATACAAATAAAATTTGATTGCTCAATGAATACAAATTTTTCCCTTTTTTTTTCTTACTCTCAGATTTTCCCACATGACCCTCAGTTTAGGGCAGATTTGTCTCATTATGCTCCACTGGTCTGAAATCTGTCTGTGGGTGTAATCTGGATCTCAGACTTATGCAATTTTAAATCTGTGTCACAGACCTGAGTAAATTGCAGTGCTTAATACTTATTACTAATATCCTTATTACTCCACTACTTAATTAATATTAAATATATTAGTACTGCTTAAAAATGCTTAACACCGATAATAGAAATATTGTTTGTTATTGGTTCTATCATTAGTTATTTTAAAGGTACTGTATTAAGTAATTACTACTGTATTAAATAATGATTATTAAAGTAGATGTCTTGTAAAATTATTACTTGGATATGTAACACCACATACTTAGGCTTTATTTTTGCAGGTGTTTCACAATCATATCGTCATATCACAGCAAACCAGTGACTACATTTCCCATCCTACACCATGGCCTACAAACATGGCCACCATGGACCAAAATTCCCAGAACACTCTCTTTCATTCTAATCACGCAGACCTGTATCCAATCTCACACACAATCACACCACACGTAAAAGAGACTGTTTGAACACACTAGTCTTTGCGAAGTATTTCGTGTGTTTCCGTATACTGACCGTTTGTTTCTCGGTTCATGTGTTATTGTTTTGATCTTGTTTTTGCCCTTGCTCTCGATTCCTGATTTGCCTAGTTTGTGCCTGTTTGCCAATCACTTGACCCATCGCCTGTTTTTTTGACCCTGCTGTTACCTCATGATTTGGATTTTTGCCTGCCTCTCATTAATAAAAACTTTTTTCTGCACATGCATCTGTCCTAACCTCCATTACGTTAAATAACGTGACACATATATACGTAGGGTCTTACCTGTTTAAGGATTCAATAAATAAAGATTATTTATAATTAGGTGACTGTAATGAAGGAGACAGTGAAATAATGAGGATCCATGTGCAGAAGGTTTAATACAAATGCAATCCACGTTCCAAGCCACTAAGACATTAAACAGTTCCAGGTCATCCAGTATAGGCAGTGATCAAGTATATCCAGAGAGTATTACATTTGCAAGGTCACAGGCAAACGTCAGTACACAGATCACAATTAGATCAAGGTAAGGATAATCCAAACTGATTGAAATCTATACACAATGCAAGGTCATACACAGAATGGCTGACAAGAACAAAAGTAAACTGTTGGCAAGGCTGTACATTTAGGGCAAGTGTCAATGTGGTTTAAATGCTATCCAAACTTGCCCTGTTGTGGTGTGGCAGTGGAATGTTCGTAATGGATGTAACAGAGACCATGATTATATTGTTGAATGAATTTATGAACTAAACATTTCAAAAATAATTTAATTCTTGTCATTGTCAGGACTATTTATTTCACTGAACACATTCTTTTTAAGTGGTGCAAACCCACACACAGTCTGGTGATGATATGAGGATATGATGCTACAATCCTAGTGTGGTGAAATGGGTTTCCCCGTGAGTCGTTTTGACTGACCGGTTGTTGATTAGGGGGGCTTGCCTTGGATTAGTATTTAAGGAAGTGGTTTTCGACTGACTGGTACGTCGTTCAGTCAGTTTGTTGTGCTTTACAGAGTGGCCTATATGCTGGCTATACTCCTCGGCTGTTCCCACGTCCTAAGAGACTGCTGCTTTGTCTCCTTTTTAGTAATGTCATGTTTAATTATTAGGATATCTGTTTAGTTTGTGATCTTTCTAGCTACTGGCTTTGGCTGGTGCTAGGATTTTTGTTTTGTTTGTTTTAATGCATGCTTGGGCTATGCAGTGCCGTGTCGCCGTTTCTCTGACCTAACCTGCATGCACTTTGTATTTTTATTTGTTGGTTGTGGGATAAACCCCACTCTGCTTGTGTTACTACTCTGCTTGTTGTGTATTTGTATGTTGTGTGTGTGGGTGTGTATGCATGTTGGTGTACAATCCCAATGCTGTGGCCAGGGTGGTTGTCCCATTTTGACCATTGATCTGTGTGGAGCTGGAGCACCAAACCTGCTGCTCAAGATAAGTAGCTATTTGTAGTATTGCTAGCATACCTGGCTTGTAAGATCAACCACTCTGTTAATCAGTGCTTGTGTTTCCTCTTTCCCGTTGGCGGACAGGAGCAGTGTGGCCCACGTGAGCGGAGGCCTGAGTTCGTGGTGGAGGCTTTCACTTTCCCTTGCTGTGTGCACATTGAGGTGTCTTTTGTTTGGATTGTAGTGCTTCTCTCACGCATGGTGTATTTTCTGGACCCCCTCCCCTCTGTCGTGCAGTAGTCCGTCTCGCTGTGGTAAGCATTTCCCCTGTTCTAGTTACCCCTCCCCTGAGACCAGGTCACTCGCCCAATAGCAAGGTGCTAGTCAACCCCATAGCTACAGTGCTTATATAGCAGCCCCCTGGTCACTGTGTTGGTGGGACCTCTCCGTCAGAGTGTCAATTGTATGGTCATGTTTTACCGTGCAACGGTAATAATTAATGTGTTTTGCTGGAATAAATATCGTTGATGTAACGCATGTCTCCGGCTCCTTGAGTTTACGAACCTGTGTGCTTGAATTACCCTTAGGGGTTATTCTAGTTTAGTTCCTTGTCCTGGGGGCCGGCCTCCTGTCCCCTAGGTGGCGTAGTTGATGCAACAAATCCTCAGATTCACCTTGTCACCTGCCACACTAGCACCTTGTGGTATGTTGGGTTATGTCGGTTATACATGATTGGTGATACTGGAAAAAGAGAATAATGGTTCTGGAAGAGACCAGTGCTGTTAGGGGGCTACTTCAGGCTGGAATTCACCACTGATCAGCAGCAACTTAATAGAAAGATTTTCACTGCATATCAGAAAGATACTTTTGTGGATATATAGAAGTCTTCAAGAAACAATAGTTCACTGAGAATAATTATTCTGTTAGTAACTGATCATTTATTGACAAAAGACTCAAAATTAAAAATTACATTAAATTAAATTAAATTAAAAAAAGTAGTGTTTGAATTTTTTTTTATCAATGTTTGAATAAATTTAATTTCTGTACAGTTGCTTTTCTGGTTGTGTACCATCAGGGTTTTTGTACCCACTGTGAATGTTTACTGTCACTGTGGTAGTCTCTCTCCCAGCTGGCACAGTAATAAACTGCAGAGTGACTTTTCTTCAGCTTTGTTATCTTTAGGTCATAATTATCAGACTGTGGGCTCACATCAAAGTCCTTTGCTTCAAGATGATTATTATCATGAACAGGCTTGTTTCCACTTTCGACATATAGGATCCTTGTGAGAGCTTCACCAGCTTTCTGTTGGTACCAGTGGACATAGTCAGTGGTTAATCCGGTCACTTTGCAGCTGATATACACAGTTTTCTTCTCCTCTTTAGTCATGGAGAGATCTTTTTGCTCCAGTGTCACTCCCAGGACAGCTTCTGGAATCAACATTAAAAGCAGCGATTCCAGTATTTCGTTTTCTTATATTTCGTTTTCTTTTTTTATTTTATGTTTTTTTTTGCAGTGATACTTACCTGTGAGCAAAGAGAAGAGAACAGCATATACGGCTATAAACATTTTGATATGATTGTAAAATAAAATTTGCTCTCAGCACTCTTTATTTCAACTGTCTTTGCATTAACTCTAGTATAGAACATGAGTCTTTTCTTTATAAAGTAATGATGTCATTTCCTGGGGTGGGGCCTCCTTGGCAGCCAGCATCAACACATACTTGGTTCATTAGTTATTTCCTTATCACTGAAAAAAAGCTGTTTACTTTTAAACTACTACTTTGGATTGAATTTCCCACTGACCCAAGCCACCAGTAAAACTAGTTTGTTTGTTTTGTTTTTTTTACTTGTATGTTATGTATTTTAAAATTCAATTAAGAAAAGGAGAGAATTTGACAGGAGCAAAAATAAACACTTTCCTTTTAGAAACACCACTGTTGAATCTTGTTACTTTGAAAACAAATTATTCTAAAACGTATCAGTTTATCACAATATCCCCTCACACAAAGTGCTGGAGCACGCAGCACACTCTGAAACCCTAAGCAAAGCTCACAGCTTTAATTAGAGGGCATTTACTTCAAATCAGCTGAACCGTATATGAAGTACAGCACTTTAATATGTGGTTATTCTTTTATAAAATGACCAAAGGTAATTCATTGTACCATGTACCATTTGCACTGATGCTGCCATGTACATCTTTAGGGTAGACCTAAAGGTATTGCTTCTTGCTGACTCAAAAAAATTTTTAAAAACATTGTTCACAGAGCAAGATAAGTCACACAGTCATATAAGTAGGGTGCAGATCGGACACTGATCAGTATATTACTTGTACATATAAAATGCAGTTTCGTGTACTTTATTGCATTTAAGTAAACTGATCATTTATTCCAGGTAGAAATAAAATTTAGAAGAATCATCAGTGTTTGAATGGAAACCAGACCCACGGTGTGCTCTTCCATCATGGGGTTATCCATACACTGGTTATATAGACTGTCAGTGCATCCTGACCCAAAGCTTTCTTTCTGCCCTTTCCATGAATCAAACTGGACACTGAATCAACTTGTAATGTTCTGTACGACATAAAATCTTTTATCAGTATAAATGTTTGAATACATTTATATTTGAGACTCCTGTGGAGTTTGACAGGTATATATTCAACATTTCACACTTTATATCATTCGTGTGAATATCATTTCCTGTTGTGGTTGTGTAACATCAGGGTATTTGTACACACTGTGAATATTTGATGACACTGTGGGAGTCCCAGCTGGCACAGTAATAAACTGCAGTGTGATTTTTCTTCAGGTTTGTTATCCTTAGATCATAATTATCATTCTGTCTCCTCACACCAAAGTCCTTTGCTTCATTATGGTTAGGATCGTGAATAGGTTCCTGGCTTCCACTTTTGACATATAGGATCCTTGTGAGAGCTTCACCAGCTTTCTGTTGGTACCAGTGGACATAATTGCTAGAGGATAATCCGGTCACTTTGCAGCTGATATACACAGTTTTGTCCTCCTCTTTAGTCATGGAGAGATCTTTTTGCTCCAGTGTCTGTCCCAGGACAGCTTCTGGAATCAACATTAAAAACAACCATTCCATTATTTTGTTTTCAACTTCTTCTCTTTCTTTCACATTTTCTCTTTTTATGTTTTCATTGCAGTGATATGATGATACTTACCTATGACCAAAGAGAAGAGAACAGCATATATGGCTATAAACATTTTGATATGATTTTAAAATAAAATTTGCTCTCAGCACTCTTTATTTCACCTGTCTTTGCATTAACTCTAGTATAGAACATGAGTCTTTTCTTTATAAAGTAATGATGTCATTTCCTGGGGTGGGGCCTCCTTGGCTGCCAGCATCAACACATACTTGGTTCATTAGTTATTTCCTTATTAATGAAAAAAAACTGTTTACTTTTAAACTACTATTTTGGATTGAATTTCCCACTGACCCAAGCCACCAGTAAAACTAGTTTGTTTGGGTTTTTTTTACTTGTATGTTATATATTTTAAAATTCAATTAAGAAAAGGAGAGAATTTGACAGGAGCAAAAATAAACACTTTCCTTTTAGAAACACCACTGTTGAATCTTGTTACTTTGAAAACAAACTATTCTAAAACGTATCAGTTTATCACAATATCCCCTCACGCAAAGTGCTGGAGCACGCAGCACACTCTGAAACCCTAAGCAAAGCTCACAGCTTTAATTAGAGGGCATTTACTTCAAATCAGCTGAACCGTGTATGAAGTACAGCACTTTAATATGTGGTTATTCTTTTATAAAATGACCAAAGGTAATTCATTGTACCATGTACCATTTGCACTGATGCTGCCATGTACATCTTTAGGGTAGACCTAAAGGTATTGCTTCTTGCTGACTCTAAAAAAATAAAAGAAAACATTGTTCACAGAGCAAGATAAGTCACACAGTCATATAAGTAGGGTCCAGATCGGACACTGATCAGTATATTACTTGTACATATAAAATGCAGTTTTGTGTAATTTATTGCATTTAAGTAAACTGATCATTTATTCCAGGTAGAAATAAAATTTAGAAGAATCATCAGTGTTTGAATGGAAAACAGACCCACGGTGTGCTCTTCCATCATGGGGTTATCCATACACTGGTTATATAGACTGTCAGTGCATCCTGACCCAAAGCTTTCTTTCTGCCCTTTCCATGAATCAAACTGGACACTGAATCAACTTGTAATGTTCTGTAGGGCATAAAATCTTAAAAACTTATCAGTGTTTGAATACATTTATATTTGAGACTCCTGTGGAGTTTGACAGGTATATATTCAACTTTTCACACTTTATATCATTCGTGTGAATATCATTTCCTGTTGTGGTTGTGTAACATCAGGGTATTTGTACACACTGTGAATATTTGATGACACTGTGGTAGTCCCAGCTGGCACAGTAATAAACTGCAGTGTGATTTTTCTTCAGGTTTGTTATCTTTAGGTCATAATTATCAGACTGTAGCCTCACATCAAAGTCCTTTGCTTCAAGATGAGTATTATCATGAACAGGTTTGTTTCCACTTTTGACATATAGGATCCTTGTGAGAGCTTCACCAGCTTTCTGTTGGTACCAGTGGACATAGTCAGTGGTTAATCCGGTCACTTTGCAGCTGATATACACAGTTTTCTTCTCCTCTTTAGTCATGGAGAGATCTTTTTGCTCCAGTGTCACTCCCAGGACAGCTTCTGGAATCAACATTAAAAGCAGCAATTCCAGTATTTCGTTTTCTTCTATTTCTTTTTCTTTTTTTATTTTATGTTTTTTTTGCAGTGATACTTACCTGTGAGCAAAGAGAAGAGAACAGCATATATGGCTATAAACATTTTGATATGATTGTAAAATAAAAATTTGCTCTCAGCACTCTTTATTTCACCTGTCTTTGCCTTAACTCTAGTATAGAACATGAGTCTTTTCTTTATAAAGTAATGATGTCATTTCCTGGGGTGGGGCCTCCTTGGCTGCCAGCATCAACACATACTTGGTTCATTAGTTATTTCCTTATCAATGAAAAAAAACTGTTTACTTTTAAACTACTACATTGGATTGAATTTCCCACTGACCCAAGCCACCAGTAAAACTAGTTTGTTTTTGTTTTTTTTTTTACTTGTATGTTATATATTTTAAAATTCAATTAAGAAAAGGAGAGAATTTGACAGGAGCAAAAATAAACACTTTCCTTTTAGAAACACCACTGTTGAATCTTGTTACTTTGAAAACAAACTCTTCTAAAACGTATCAGTTTATCACAATATCCCCTCACACAAAGTGCTGGAGCACGCAGCACACTCTGAAACCCTAAGCAAAGCTCACAGCTTTAATTAGAGGGCATTTACTTCAAATCAGCTGAACCGTGTACAGCACTTTAATATGTGGTTATTCTTTTATAAAATGACCAAAGGTAATTCATTGTACCATGTACCATTTGCTTTGATGCTGCCATGTACATCTTTAGGGTAGACCTAAAGGTATTGCTTCTTGATGATTCTAAAAAAAAAAAAAACATTGTTCACAGAGCAAGATAAGTCACACAGTCATATAAGTAGGGTCCAGATCGGACACTGATCAGTATATTACTTGTACATATAAAATGCACTTTAGTGTAATTTATTGCATTTAAGTAAACTGATCATTTATTCCAGGTAGAAATAAAATTTAGAAGAATCATCAGTGTTTGAATGGAAAACAGACCCACGGTGTGCTCTTCCATCATGAGGTTATCCATACACTGGTTATATAGACTGTCAGTGCATCCTGACCCAAAGCTTTTTTCTGCCCTTTCCATGAATCAAACTGGACACTGAATCAACTTGTAATGTTCTGTACGACATAAAATCTTTTATCAGTATAAATGTTTGAATACATTTATATTTGAGACTCCTGTGGAGTTTGACAGGTATATATTCAACTTTTCACACTTTATATCATTCGTGTGAATATCATTTCCTGTTGTGGTTGTGTAACATCAGGGTATTTGTACACACTGTGAATATTTGATGACACTGTGGGAGTCCCAGCTGGCACAGTAATAAACTGCAGTGTGATTTTTCTTCAGGTTTGTTATCTTTAGGTCATAATTATCAGACTGTAGCCTCACATCAAAGTCCTTTGCTTCAAGATGATTATTATCATGAACAGGTTTGTTTCCACTTTTGACATATAGGATCCTTGTGAGAGCTTCACCAGCTTTCTGTTGGTACCAGTGGACATAGTCAGTGGTTAATCCGGTCACTTTGCAGCTGATATACACAGTTTTCTTCTCCTCTTTAGTCATGGAGAGATCTTTTTGCTCCAGTGTCACTCCCAGGACAGCTTCTGGAATCAAAATTAAAAGCAGCAATTCCAGTATTTCGTTTTCTTCTATTTCTTTTTCTTTTTTTATTTTATGTTTTGATTGCAGTGATACTTACCTGTGAGCAAAGAGAAGAGAACAGCATATATGGCTATAAACATTTTGATATGATTGTAAAATAAAATTTGCTCTCAGCACTCTTTATTTCACCTGTCTTTGCATTAACTCTAGTATAGAACATGAGTCTTTTCTTTATAAAGTAATGATGTCATTTCCTGGGGTGGGGCCTCCTTGGCAGCCAGCATCAACACATACTTGATTCATTAGTTATTTCCTTAATAATGAAAAAAAACTGTTTACTTTTAAACTACTACAGGTAGAAATAAAATTTAGAAGAATCATCAGTCTTTGAATGGCAAACAGACCCACGGTGTGCTCTTCCATCATGGGGTTATCCATACACTGGTTATATAGACTGTCAGTGCATCCTGACCCAAAGCTTTTTTCTGCCCTTTCCATGAATCAAACTGGACACTGAATCAACTTGTAATGTTCTGTACGACATAAAATCTTTTATCAGTATAAATGTTTGAATACATTTATATTTGAGACTCCTGTGGAGTTTGACAGGTATATATTCAACTTTTCACACTTTATATCATTCGTGTGAATATCATTTCCTGTTGTGGTTGTGTAACATCAGGGTATTTGTACACACTGTGAATAGTTGATGACACTGTGGGAGTCCCAGCTGGCACAGTAATAAACTGCAGTGTGATTTTTCTTCGCGTCTGTTATCTTTAGGTCATAATTATCATTCTGTCTCCTCACACCAAAGTCCTTTGCTTCATTATGGTTAGGATCGTGAATAGGTTCCTGGCTTCCACTTTTGACATATAGGATCCTTGTGAGAGCTTCACCAGCTTTCTGTTGGTACCAGTGGACATAATTGCTAGAGGATAATCCGGTCACTTTGCAGCTGATATACACAGTTTTGCCCTCCTCTTTAGTCATGGAGAGATCTTTTTGCTCCAGTGTCTGTCCCAGGACAGCTTCTGGAATAAAAATTAAAAGCAACCATTCCATTATTTTGTTTTCAACTTCTTCTCTTTCTTTCACTTTTTCTCTTTTTATGTTTTCATTGCAGTGATATGATACTTACCTGTGACCAAAGAGAAGAGAACAGCATATATGGCTATAAACATTTTGATTAGGTTGTAATATAAAATAAGCTCACGATTCAGCACTCTATACTGCACCTGTTTTTGCATTAATCAAGATTAGAACATGAGTTTTTCTAGTAATGATGTCATTTCCTGGGGTGGGGATTGGCCACCATGGCAGCCAGCATTAACCCATAATTGATTTATTAGTTATTTCCTTATTGTTAAACAGAAAAAAACAATACTTACAAAATTGCAAGACATTCATCCACCTACAGTAATTATAAATGTGTATATTTTTTTATGTTTCCCTATTTCCTGGTGGTGTGGATTGGCCACCTTGTCATTCAGCATTAACACATACTTGGTGTATTTGTTATTTTCTTATTATTGGGGGGAGTGGGAAACAATACTAGCAATAATGTAAGACATTTTATTATAAGACATCTTATTTGTACTAGTTTTTAGGAATAGAAGGAAATGACGGGAATTGAACACTATATATATTTTATTTATTTTATTTATTTATTTTAATCTTGTTACTTTGAGGTCAAACTGATCTTAAAATAATCTTTATAAATTATGTTCCTTTTTCATTACAGTAATTAAGATAAGCATGTGAAGGTTTTTTGTATTAAATTATTATAATATATTACACATTCCAGATTTGGCACGTCTAGATTCTGGTATTCATCAGGCTTGTACTGGCACATGCAATGTGTTTACTGTGCCACTGGAGGGCAAACAAGATACACCTATACTTACAAATATGATGTGTTTCAGTCGTTTAACACAGGGGGCAGTAGTGCTCAGTATTAATAAAGGATCAGATACTGGTTTAACAACCATCGCAATAACAAGTGAATGCCCACACTGTCCTGCTGGAAAATTGTTCCACATAAGAAACCTAATCTTTCTATTTAGGAATTTGGTTATTAAAACATGGCCCTTTTACACAAAAGATAAATGTTCTCTATCATATTATGCTCTGTATTATTATTCTTGCTATTTTCGCTGCACACCTATAAGGCCCTACAAAACAAGCTAGCTGCCTGACATTAGCTGGCTAATCATAATAAAAGCTGTGGGTGAAGGGGACTGCTTGGCTTTGATCTCACAGTGTGCTGCTTTTGCAGAACTGCTTGTGCAAGAGGTGACTCAATGCACCACCAAGTCTGATAGTAATAGACTCAAACTAGCTAAAATACAGCATAGAGAACAAAACATCTAATTTCAGAGTGTTTTTTCCTGGCTCTGTAATAATGTTATGCCACAATATATAGTATCTCACGAAAGTGAGTACACCCCTCACGTTATTGTAAATATTTGATTATATCTTTTCATGTGACAGCACTGAATAAATTACACTTTGTTACAATGGAACGTAGTAAGTGTACAGCTTGTGTAAACAGTGTAAATTTGCTGAGTACACCCCTAAGTGAAAATGTCTAAATTGGGCCTAAAGTGTCAATATTTTGTGTGGCCACCATTATTTTCCAGCACTGCTTTAACCCTCTTGGGCATGGAGTTCACTAGCGCTTCACAGGTTGCCACTGGAGTCCTCTTCCACTCCTCCATGACGACATCACGGAGCTGGTGGATGTTCGAGAGCTAGTGCTCGTCCACCTTCTATTTGAGGATGCCCCACAGATGCTCATTAGGGTTTAGGTCTGGAGACATGCTTGGCCAGTCCATCACCTTCACCCTCAGTTTCTTTAGCAAGGCAGTGGTCGTCTTGGAGGTGTGTTTGCGGTCGTTATCATGCTGGAATACTGCATACTGATCATGCTCTGCTTCAGTATGTCACAGTACATGTTGGCATTCATGGTTCCTTCAATGAATAGACGTATGAGTGCTGCCAGCATTGCTGCAGATGTTGAAGGGGTGGGGGGAAGGTGGAGGAGCTCAATGTCTCTAACATCCACCAGCTCCGTGATGTCGTCATGGAGGAGTGGAAGAGGACTCCAGTGGCAACCTGTGAAGCTCTGGTGAACTCCATGCCCAAGAGGGTTAAGGCAGTGCTGGAAAATAATAGTGGCCACAAAAAATATTGACACTTTGGGCCCAATTTGGACATTTTCACTTAGGGGTGTACTCACTTTTGTTGCCAGCGGTTTAGACATTAACGGCTGTGTGTTGAATTATTTTAAGGGTACAGCAAATTTACACTGTTACACAAGCTGTACACTCACTACTTTACATTGTAGCAAAGTGTCATTTCTCCAGTGTTAGCCATAGTTCTTCAATGTAAAATTTAATGCAACCTGCACTAACAATGATTATTACATGTCTATGGTTGCCATGTCATTTAATTTTATTTAAGTGATTGAATAAAATGTTATATTAAGTATAATAATAAGAAGAAGAATATGATGAAGAAACATTTCAATAAGTACAATAATGTAACCCAATGTTATGTATTTTCATTAAATAGTATGAGGGTTTATATATATATATATATATATATATATATATATATATATATATATATATATATATATATATATATATATATATATATATATATATATATATATATATATATACTAAAGTATGTGAATATATACAAAGGCTTTTTTTGTTTGTGTTTGTTTTTTTTGTTTTTTGCAATTTGATGTTTAATCAAATACAATCACACTGTTGAACCACAAATAAGTTTCTGTTAAAATGCCTCTATGAGAATACAGGTGCATCCTCACTGTTAAACAATCATTTGGCACTAATAAAAGAAACTTTGCACCTTTGAACATTCAATGTCACAATTTACTCAGAATGACACATTTTGGCAATAAATATAATAATGAATGTAGGATTTGGCAATAAATATGATGTTGAGAACTGCAAAAATAATTTAACAACAATGGAAGTTTTTTTGTTCTGTCAGGCTTATATTTTTAAGTACAAAATATATCAGAGTCCTGTAGTCAAGATTTGAGTATGTGTTATGTATGTATTAAATATGGGATGAATAAAAGCGGTGTGTAAAAATGGTTCCGGATACACCGGCTCCCAACCAGGATAAAGCAGTTCCTGAAAATAATTGAGTGAATTTTGCCAATGTGTGGTTAATATATGCTCTTCTAAAACCACAATGTTCTCCTGGATTAATGAAGAAGCTGACTGTCATCTGCTATAGTTGCAGCTCAGTTTAAGTATTTGAAAATTGGCCTCCGTTTAAGATTCCATCTCCTTTGATTTCTCTGATCTATACCAAATTTTTAAAACAAAATAAAATAAAATAAACTGTGGCCCCTCCACCAACTAATCATATGATGATTGTCTGAGTTTCTCCCAGCTCCCAAAAGAAATCTGCAAAATCCAGGAAATAGTATGAAAGATAATTACCAGCAAATATGCATGACACAAACCAACATTAACAATTCCAAACTACAGGGTTCAGTGAGGCTTTAGTCCCCAAATTGTTTATTTGAGAAATTATTTATTTGACAAATTAAAATAGTGAAAATAGAAGATGTGGTTTTAAAAAAATAAATAAATAAAAAGCTTTTATCAATTGCACACAGTACAATTTCACAACCTTAATTTTGTATCTCATGGCTTAATTAAGTAGTGTGCATGACTATTTGTCAGATATATGACAATCTCAATCAATTCAGATACTACAATTTATCTTGTGCTGTTATGTTAACATTAGTATTATTTGTTTTTCAGTGTGTGCAACTGTACCGCAAAGGATGTGTTTAATTTACCATCATTACTTTCTACAGTGTGGTTTTAGTCTCTCTCCAACAGACCAAAGTCTCAGTGCTACCCTTTTTCATTTACAATAAAAAAAATAAAAAAGTTGAACATGGTATCTATATTACATTATATTTTCACAATTCAATAGTTTATTATTATTATTATTATTATTATTATTATTATTATTATTATTATTATTATTATTATATTGTTATAATTGGCTATATTGTGAATTTTTCTATTCTTGATATTTGGTGTGTCATGAAAAAGAAAAGCATGTATGTGTTGTGCATGTCATGTAAGAAATTTGTTTCTTTTTAAGAAAATTAGTAAAAACTAGTACTGAAAAACAATCCATTTATACTCTTGTGAAAAATAGACCAAATGTACAACCTTTATAGTTCATTTTTATATTAAAATAAGAAGAAAAAACCTATTACGAAAAAGAAATGATGTTATTAATGAGGCTTCAGAGAATCATACAGACACATCCTGTACAGCTAATAGCTTATCAGCTCGGGCATTTTGGGGGGAAGCTGCTGCATGCAGATTTTGTGGGGGAGGTGGTTGCTGTGTTTTATTTTAGCAAAATATTTTTAAAAGAAAAAAAAAAGATTTAAAAACACCACAACACTTTTTCCCACCTAAGTTTATCAAATTCAATATTGAAAATTTTTTTTTTTTTTTTTTTTTTTTTTTTTTTTTTTTTTTGTTTTTTTAAACAAAAAAAGAAACCATTACGTAATTATTTTTAGTAATTTATTGAAGAACATCTCGGTAATGCAAACAGAGTGGAGTACAAATATTCATCTCCATACTTAGTAAAGAACAATTATTATTTACTCAGGACTAATCCAAAGAGAATAAACAAGCAGTTTATCCAAATCTTAATATTGAAAGTATTTCCTGTTATGAGGAAGTAGTAAAAAAAAAAGTTAAAATAAAAAAATGATTTATCTCTCTACTTAATCAGAGTAACTAAGACAAAAATGTTGCAACGTAAATAGGAAAATAATGTGCTAAATGTGTGTTGTCTTGAAAAATCTTGTGTGTGGTGTTTCGTGCTGGGCTGATCAGCGAGTCTCGCTTCCAAGCATCTCCTTGTTTGCAGTGTTTCTTTTGTAAAGTAAGACCAAGACGGTGCAGAAATACAGAACGCATTTCACCAGCAGTATCACATACGACACACTGAACAGATACAGACTGCGTCTGAGCTCAAACACACCTGCACAAGAGACAAATCATTAAGGCATCCTTTTAGCATTGTACAATGGAAATAGAAACATATTATTTCACGTTGTATTAATATTGATTTTATTATTATCATATATATATATATATATATATATATATATATATATATATACACACACACACACACAGTATATGAGGCTCTTTTTTTTTTTTTAACTGTTTTCCTCTGGCACCCTGAAGAGTTCTTCAATTTGATAATCTGGTGGCTTTTAGAAAAGACAGAGGCTTAGCTTGGAAAGCTAGAGCTGTTGAATATCCAGAGGACCCAATATCTGACAGACTATATATATATACATATATTTACCATATATAGGTGTTTCCTCTTCCTCCTCTTCTTTTTCTTCTTGCACCATTTCTTTTGGTGTCGGGCAGGGTTTAACAGGGACAGGATCAGGATCAGGATCATGTGTCTCTTCATCTAAAGAGTACCAACATTATAGAAGCATTTATATACATATAAACTGGACTAGCCTGATAACAATAGCTTTTAATGAAACAAGAGCAGGGCATTGCCTTGTGGTGTGGTGAAGCTCTGCGGGTTGCTGGTCCCGTGTTGAACAGAGCAGGTGAAACTATTGGTCTTCACTTTCTGTTGGTCTACGATGAGCATGCTGGTTATTTTGACCTCCTGATCCTCATCTCTCTGCTCCAGCTGCTCATCATCTTTCAGCTCTCCAGTTTGTCCACTCTGATCTTTTGTTTCCCATGTGAATTTCACAATGTCCGGGAACATGCCTCTTGCCTGGCACAGCAACACACGCTTACCATTTGATTGTGGCTTGGACACTTGGTACACGGACACTTTGGGAACCTTTGCGCTACCATCTGTTAGTGTATAGAACACAGAATATAATTACTGAACAATCAATACTTGATAAACGCATATATATATATATATATATATATATATATATATATATATATATATATATATATATATATATAATATATATGCATATGCGTGTATTCTTTGATCTGGAGCCTATCCTTGCAACAGTGGTCACAAGGAAGGAGAGTACACCCCAGACTGTATGCCAGTCCCATGCAGGGCACCATTCACACAGACATATACACACTCGTTCACAACTAGGGGTAATACAGCTTAGGCAATTCACCCTGTATGTACAGTACTGTGCAAAAGTCTTAGGCACCCTATTTAAAAAAATTTTTTTACAAACTTTTATATATTTTTCATTTTTACTTCTTTATGACATTATCATAAAGTCAATACAAAAACATTTTAGATTTCCAAACATTAGATTTAGAGCACAAAATTAAAAGTCACAGAAAAAGTTTTTGTATGTCAGTAAAGAAAGAGGCATATTACATAAGAGACCACTTTTCAGGCAAAAAAAAACATTGGGAAAAAATTAAGGCTGCTGGGTTTTGATGCAAAAATAAGAAGCAAGCGCGAGGGTGAAAGTCTCCAGAAGAACCGTGGCTGGTTCTGCAAGATGCTCAATAAAACTTACCAGCTAATTCGCTTGTAAAAACTAGACAAATTATACCCTACTACTATATATAGTTTTTAAGCAAAGGGTCGGCACACCAAATATTGACTTTGTTTCATTCGTTACTGTTTACTATTCTTTATGGAATTTTATAGTAAATGTAGAAACATTTTATTTCGTTATTTGAGCTCTATTTTTGTTGCTATATTAACTTTACACTTAGGAATGCATTGTTGTTCTATGTTTTAATCTTATTTATCTTTTATCTCAGTTGTATTTCTCTTAATTCAGCTCTTAAGAGCCCCACAGTTATAGAACAGTCTTCCAATTAGTGTTCGGGACTCAGACACTATCTCAGTGTTTAAGTCTAGGATTAAATTTTATTTGTTCACTCAAGCCTACCCTGACTAGACTTTCTTTTTTTCCTTTTCTCGCCGAGCCACACACAATTTTATGGAGATAGTAGAGATCCTGATCCTCTCTGATCTCCGGACCCGCCTGATCCATTTCGGATGTCCTACCACTGGATGGAGCTTTCATCTATTCCAATTCCAGATTGCTGGGACTACGGCTGCTTCTAAAGCCAAACAGACTTCATATACATTCATAATGAACTTTTGTTACCCAGATGAGGATGGGTTCCCTTCTGAGTCTGGTTCCTCTCAAGGTTTCTTCCTCTTAAAACATCTTAGGGAGCATTACTTAGTCTAGAATTTGTGCACTCACTCCTTTGAGATTCACCTCTGTATTAATGTGCTTCTCTGTTTTGACGCTCTGACTGGGTTAGAGTTTATTTCATTTTAGTAGTTTTTTTTGTTTGTTTGTTTTTTAATGTGCTACACTGTGTAATATTATTAGTTATAAGTCTTTAAAAGGTAAGGACATTATATTTGTTAAAGTGTGCAGACTATTTATTAGATTTGAAGTCAGTAGGGGACTTTTATCGTACTGGAATTTTTTTTTGTTTAGGTAATTTTGTTTAGCTTACTCTTTGTCCACTTTGTGGACAACTCTTGGTGGGAAACACTGCTGTCTCTCTTGTTTTATGGAGACTTTGGGTGTGTGTTTGGCTTTGGCTCTAATTGGCTCTTTATATTCCTATGGTTTACTTTATATAAATGGTTAGTAGTAATATGGATCCCAGCATAGCTGGGACAGGCACGCCTTTAAGATTTATTAGTTTAAATTTTACTGATTTTTTTTTCCTTTTTTTTTTTTTTTTTGTTTTTTTTTCCTCAATTAAATATTTGGGAAAGGGAAGGGAGGAAAAAAAGGTAAATGAATCACATGAAAATGAATCACATGGATATGAATCACATGAAAATGAATCACATGGATATGAATCACATGAAAATTAATAAATAAATGAAAACATAAAAAAAACATCTTAGGGAGTTTTTCCTTGCCACCGTCGCCACTCAGTGGCTTTTTAAGTTGAGATAAATTCGCACCGTTAATATCTGTATACCGTGTTTATATATTTCTGTACAGCTGCTTTGAGACAATGTCTATTGTAAAAAGAGCTACACAAATAAAATTGAATTGAATTAATGCTTTTTAAGCTTTTTATTTCATTTTATGTATTTCAATTTTCATTTATGTACACCCACACCACCTACAATCCATTAATACATCTTATATTCATCAATCTTCAGTAATCACTTATCCTGTATTATCCTGTATTTATAAATATTTATCAAATGTGGGCAGTTTCAATACAACTACCTTAGCTTAATTTTGCAGAGCCTTATATTGAAAAACATATCTGCACTTTATCCCAATTATAGTCAGACTGTTGCTGCCACCCATCTTTATATACACACGTTATATTTTTATACTGTATTTTATATTTTTATACTTAAATACTGTATATTTCTAATATATTTATAATTTATTTTTAAATTAGTTTCTTTTTTTTAATAAATTAGGGATGTTTAAAATGTTTTAATTTTGTTTGTAATGTAAATAAAATTTACTTGTGTATGAAATGTGCTATATAAAATTAACCTGCCTTGCCTTGACTTGTTTTGAACTCCTTTCTTACATATTTGGTGTTTTATTATTATTATTATTATTATTATTATTATTACTGATATCCTTAAACCCAGACATAGTGATCTAGTATTAGGATATGCTTTTGAATAAAACTGTAAAGAACTTCTGAAAGTCACTGCTAATAAATGCTGTAAATGTAAATGCAAAACCCGATAGAAAAGATCAATATTTCTTCTCATGGATGTGCAAAATATTTTGGTTTGAGCTTTATAATGTGAGTTATACCATGAGTTACTGTGGGTTTGTTTTTTGTTTTGTTTGTTTTGACTTAAGGGGATTTTTTTTCTTTTATACATTTAAAACTGCTCATTTAGATTATTAGTGTTAAAGGGTTTACTTGCTTTTAACATTGTATGAATATGTTAGCTTCCTACTACAATGCTATTGGGAAACAACAATAATAATGCAATTAAATAATTATACAAGATTTTTCTTATATCTGTTTATTTGATCAACTGTTGACACTGAGAAAATATGAAATTTGACAGTTTTTACTTTTAAATGGATTATTAAAACCGCGGTCAGTATGTAGATAGGATGTCATACAGAATATTGTTTTGAATGTTCAGTCATTAGTTAGCTTGTACAAATATAAATAGTTCATAGTAACAGCCCAAGACATGCTTAGTAATATAGCTTTTAAAATCAGCTAATATTACATGTCAAATATCATCCCATATAGCAAAACCATTCAGATTTTGTTCTTACCTGTAACATACAGTCTGATGCCGGAGCTGAAGACTTTCTCATTCCCACAATGTGACAGGCAAGAACAAAAAGTATCAAGTGCTGAGCATATTTTCAAAGATGTGTGAGTAGCTTAACTTTTCCCATCATGTACCTTACCTTAGGTATCATATTAACCTGGAACTGTAAATCAAAACAAAACAAATGTGAATTTCCTAAGGACCTTTTGGATGCCTTTGTTTTATTGTCAGAAGGCTGAGAGTAAATAAACCTAACAGCTTCATCTGTAAGTCTGTCTTGTTTCAAACATTTGATGGCGTCATACTCTAAAATGATGCCTTAATTTGTCAAAGCTATATTAATTATGAGCACATTAGATACAATGAGAAACTCATAAACACCAATATTATTTGATGTATAATTTAACCCTTTGTTGTGTTTGCCATCCAGTAGTAAATATGTTGTAGTATCAATATGATGGCCAGCATCATGTCTGCTGGTTTTAATTGTGGAGACATAACTGGCTCCAAATGAAGCTTCCTGGACCTTCCTGGAGTCTCAATTGAATTGTGTAAGACTTGACAATTCAGTGCATTTGTTGCACACTCTAGATCAGGGGTCCCCAACCCCCGGGCTGCGGACCGGTAACGGTCCGTGGGTCACTTGGTACCGGGCCGCACAAAAAGAATAAATAACTTCCATTATTTCCGTTTTATTTATTATCGGAGTCTGAATGATGTTTTATTCTGAAAAATGACCGGATTCTCTCTGTTACATCCGTCTACGACTCGCTCTTGACGCAAGACAAGAAGCTTTTCTCGGTCAAGTGATATGTTACTTAGTCACGTGATATGTTAAGGGGTAGAACGGAAGTTACTCATGCTATGTTGTTGGAGTGATGTTACCAGGACGCTGCTAATAAAGCTGCGATTTCACATTGGATTCACGTTTGTTATTATATTTTAAAAATACCCCAGTTTTTATGCCGGTCCTATCATTTTATTTTGTTGTATTTATCCGCCACACCTTAAAGGCCGGTCCGTGAAAATATTGTCTGATATTAAACTGGTCCATGGCAGAAAAAAGGTTGGGGGCCGCTGCTCTAGATGTTGTACGATCATGGAGCAGCGCACTAACTTAGCTTCCAAAGTGTTAATATTGGACCTATTGGTCAAATATGGTAACTACAACAAGCACTAATTAAGGACTACTGGGGCAGAAATTACACTGCCCCGAGCATGGCCTATGAATATTTTCAGTGGAGGAGTGTACAGGAAAGGGTTGCCAAGTTTATTATTTTTATGCCAGTTGAGCTAGTTTAAAAATACTATGCAACCGACCAAGTTTTGTTTATTAGAAAATAATCAGAAATGGAATGTGATAGATTTCCACAAAAAACCAAAGTGTAAGTGCAGAGAGTGTGTCTATGATCGAAGAAACATTTCTATTGCAAGACTGGGAAAGGGATAAGGGGATTTGTGGACTTTCCAATCTAGTTTCTGGTCTTTTCTATTGTTTGTGAGATTGTGAGATTGATTTAGGATGCAAATTTTGCTGAAACCTGGTTAATGATATTAGCCATTTTGTGTTTGTCTTGCACACTGTGACAGTGGGAAACTCACCTGCTATATTGAACACAAATGTATGTCTAGAACTGCTCAAAACAAGCTGTTGTATGCTGAATGACTGTATGCTGAACGACTATGTTGTTGACTCTTACCTGCCTATTATGGGATTACTCAAAAACATCCCCAAATAGTAGTTTATAGTAGTGTGTGTATTATACATTGACTTTCTGGGGGGTCAGGGTTTTTTAAATTTTCACAGATCAACTAGTTAACCGATGCATTCTTCAGTGAACCACTGTTTTATTTGAAACAGCACATGAACACAATACATTAAATGCTATAATTCATACAGTGCTGTTAAGCTTTATGTGACCAATAATGCCATGAATGCCTTAAAAAAGTAGTATGTACTTTCTGAACTAGTCCACAACTTAATTGGCACCCACTCCCATTTCAGAGGCATCTTGCTCCACTACGAAGGGTTTGGAAGGGTCTGAATGCTTTAGGATGGAAGCTGTGGTAAATGTTGTTTTTTACTGAGTCGGAGCTTGGCTATGAGAAGCCTATGAACCGCTGTAGGACTTTGAATGTACGAGGCATTGGCCAATCATGACTGGGACTACAATGACAGTGGCCACTTTAGACTGGTCCATATACATGTAGCCCAGGAAAGATATGATGTGTTGATGGAATACACACTAATCCCCTTTCATGTATTTTTTGCATGGATTTTGCAAGAGGTGCTGTAGGAGTTGATGAACATGGTTCACATGGGACTCCAGAGAGGATGAATAGACCAGAATATCATCAATGCAGGCAATCAAAAATTTATCCAGCATGTCCCTTTGGACATTATTATTTAGGCACTGAGGTGCTAGAGAACCCATATGGCATCACGCTGTACTCATAGTGGCCAGAAATGGCTCTAATGGTGGTCTTCCATTCGTCAACATCACGAATGTGCACCAGATTATAAGTACTGCAGAGGTTCAACTTTTGAAGAATTGGGACAAACAGAGTTGTTCCAGGGATGCTGGGACTTCTAGCAACTGGGCAAGTGGTAACAGTACTTCACGATGCACTGGTTTAGACCTCTGTAGTCAATTCAAGGTCTGACCCTCCCTTCTTTTTCTCCTCAAAAAAGAAACCAGCAGACACGGGAGAAGTGGATGGTTGGATATACGTAGTACACTATGGACGCTACAGTATCCTACTGAAGCACTTCCTGAATGTACTCCTCCATGGCTCTTTGCTCAGTAAAGGATAGAAGGTAAACTCGACTGTGAGGGGGGATGGTCCCAGGAAGCCGCTCATGTCATAGGAGTGATGGGGAGGTAGCCTGCTGGCCTTAGTTTTGCTGAATACACAATACACAAACAATTTAGAAAAGAAGAACAAAAAGAATATGTTTAAAAGCACCACAGTTTTTGTATGATGAACCATCTCAGTATGTCAAAATTATATTGAAGTGATTCCTAACCCGGGCGCACGGTGGCTTAGTGGATAGCATGTTCTCCTCACACCTCCAGGGTCAGGGATTTGATTCCCACCGTGGCCCTGTGCCTGCGCAGAGTTTGCATGTTCTCCCCATGCTGCGGGGGTTTCCTTCCCCAGTCCAAAGACATGCATGGTAGGCTGATTAGCATTTCCAAAGTGTCCGTAGTGTTCCAAAGTGTGTGAATGTGTATGTGATTGTGCCCTGTGATGGATTGGCACCCTGTCCAGCGTGTACCCAACCTTGTGCCCGATGGGATTGGCTCCAGGTTTCCTGTGACCCTGAAAAGGATAAGCGGTTTAGAAGATGGATGGATGAATCCTAACCATTTCACAGCTCAAACTCCTAGAAAAAAATTATTTGTGTAAATCATCACAAGTGGAAATAAAAGGATAATGTGTGGAAAATATATATAATATTTTATAAATATATAAATAATATGTTGAAATAAAGGTCTCATAATCACGTGAAAAATTTAAACTTGTGTAAAAAAAAAACCATGGGAAAATAAATTAATGGTATGTAAAATGTGAAAAATAAATCGTGAAAAAAAGAATAAAATACGTGAAAATAGACAAAGTGTGTATAAAAAGACATTCAGAATGAATTCATGATGATTAAAAGAATAAAATAAAAATAATTGAATGTGTTTAAAAAATGGCATGTGAAAATAAATGAAACACATGCACTTCATGTGAAATGTGAAAATGTTTACAAGTCAGTGTTGAAAAACCTCGTGTAAATTTCATCTGATGATTATTTCATTTGTGAATCACATTATTATTCTTTTGCTTGTGAAGCTCGTGTGACTTTTCTGTAAAGGAAGGAAGCTGTGGGGTTTTGCACCGCTGTAAGCGGATAATGTGTAACCGTGTCCCCGCGCCACAGCGCGCAGTAGTAAGTGGCCGCGTCTTCGTCGTTTACTTTTGTGATGGTCAGAGTGAAGGCATTGTCCTTTCTACCACCGTTACATCTGTTGTTACATTCATTCTCTGTAGTGCCTTTTGAAGCTCCAGCTCCAAAGTACAAAACGCGTTGCAAGGCCTGTCCGGGTTTGGCTCTGTACCAGTGAATAGCAGTGGAGGAGAGCGTCACTGAAGAGTCCACACTGCAGCTCATCCGCCTACTCCTGCCACGGTTAACGATTTCCCACGGTCCAGGGTGCGAAAACTGCGCACTGATGCAACCTAAGCAGCAGAAACAGTCGTTAATATTCCTAAGATCATAGAAGGACCTAAATGAATCGAGTCAAGTTTGTCAGCACATTTAAATGTCTTACCTACCGATTAGAGCCAGCAGAAAGCATGCAGCTGTCATGTTGGACATGGTCATATTTGGACAACAGGCCTCATGTGTTTGTTTGTGAGAATGGCTCTAAAGATGCAAATACAATACTTCAACGTTTATAGCTTCAGCCCTCATGTGTGGCAGTGGGTGGGCATTAAAGGCTGCTGAAGTTTGGCGCACAAAGCAAACAACATTGCATCATCACTGACAAAAATGAGACGAACTCCAACTAGACGCAATTGGGTTGTTTTTTTTTCGGGGTGGGGGGGGGGGGGTACGTGTATGTGTGTGTCTGATAGATCTCCACATTCTAACTTCTACAGTTGTTGTTCTCTTTTGCAAAACCAACCTACAATAAGCACTAACTAGTGTGTTCAGTTGTCAAAAGTGCAACATTTTTATACAATTATTCTTATTTCTTTAAAAAGCAGGCATTTTGTGTAAAAGAAATGAACATTGTGATTGCAATAGGGTTCACAGGTATAGACTCCTACCAATGTGCACACCCTGAAGACCAAACGAAGGTGGGAAAAAAATCATTTTAGAGCAACAAAACGTTCAGTTGGTCTGGTTGTTTGTTTTTTTATTTGCAATCAGCTTTAAAGTTGAACAGCCGTGACCACATTTTGATACTGATCGTTCCCACTCACAGAAGGAGAACAGCGTTGCATTGTTGTTAAGAAGGCAATTTATTCTAGCCGGTATGGGTTAGCATTATGATTTTAAAAGTAAGCAAGTAAGCAATTAAGTAGGCCTGAGTAAATAAAATAAAAATGAAATAGTAAGTACTTCCAGTTGTTGTTCAGCCCTAACTGAGACCCAAACAAAAAACTACAACAACAGCAAAATGGCAAATCACATAATAAATGATGGCACTGAAGTGTTAGCACTGAACTATGAGCACTGAAGTCTTACGACTGAAATAATAACATTGAAGTATTAGTAGGAAAGTATTAGCACTGAACTATTAGCATTGAAGTATTAGATGTGTAATATAAATTGCCAGGGCATGTGGAGTAACGTGGAATATTACACTGATTAATGTTTACATTCAGCATTAAAACTGACCATCATGTATTAAAGCATATGTTTCCCTTTTTTTTTATTCTTTAAAAAAAAAATGTTTGGTTTGGTTTTATTTCTCAGGAATGAGACACACAGGATTAGAATCAGTGGGATTTAAACTTTCTAGTGAGTGAATAGCCGATTTACGACAAACTGTCAGTGAGTGATAACTTACTTAATATACCTTATTTTTTAAACTGGAGATAGAGAAAACTTTCCCTCCATGTGTGGGTGTGTGTGTGTGTGTGTGTGTGTGTGTGTGTGTGTGTGTTTAAATTAGAGCGAATATTTAATCATGAGCTTTCACAACACAAGCAGTGCACTTTAATAGGGACACAATTGGGATCCAGCCTTCAAATTTCAGTTTAGTTCATTTACTTTTTTTATTATATCAAGTAATAAAAAAATAAATAAATATATAAAATCTTCTTCTTCTACTTCTAATAATAAGTAAGTATTTGTCCATCTTTCTAGAAAGCAAAGAAACATTTAAAGAAAAAACTAAAAATACAGTAACATTTTTAATTATGTTTATTTTATAGTTATTTATTTGGTTGGTTGGTTGTTTTGGGGACATTAAGTTTAGTTTGTTTGTGTTTTGTTTGTTTGTTTACATTTTAACATATTTTTTGTATGTGTTTTTTTTGTTGTTGTTGTATTTTATTTTATTTTTTTACCTACATTTGGTTGGCATGGGGACAGATCTATGTGGTGGGGATCTGGATATGTTTTATTAGTGCCTCCTCCTTGCCACCATCTGCCTAAGTTCTCTCACATCCCCCGTCATGTACAGAAGCACTTCTCGCTTTGCGTGGCATGTTGGAAAAGGTTCTTGTTTCACGTATTTCATTTGACTGTTTTAGGCCTGCTCTTCTCCATTCTTTTTATCTGATCATTGTAAGTGATTAGATTTTTTTAGTTCTCTTCACACGGTTCTCAACTCTGAGAAGAACACACCAGAGGACTATGTGGACAGAACTATGGATCATTTTTATTGGTTTGACACAAAAATCATTGCATAACTTCAGCTTCATGAATTATTTTCTCAGAAAAACTAAACTCTACGGCCATTTTTTCACATGCTTGCATACTGTTTTCAAAACTATTCAAGTGCATTATGACCCATGCGGTTGGCTGGATTCACATGCCTCAGAGGAAGCATGTGATAGCCTTCACCCTCCTGGTTAGCAGGAAGCGGAGAGCTGCCTGATGGGAATTGGCCATGAAAGTCAGTGAAAAAACTAAACAAAAGCGAAACCCGCTGCTCCATTCAAGCAGGAATGAGTTACAAGTGGATGAGTTAGGCACAATGTGTTTTTAGTTGTTTTAGCTGACAGTTAATTAGGAACTTGCTATCATAGCCCTGCAAACATGTCCATATAAGACCTCTGGGGATTTGCACATGGGCACCATAGCATTAGCCCGATGTGGGCAGCCCACAGTGGGGCAATGCTGATCAAGTGACCCACTTTATTGCAGAGAAAGTGGTCATGTCTGCACTGTGTATTTCACTTCATACAATCAGTCATAGCAAGAGAAACTACCTGAGATCTAGGATCTAGAGGAAAATACAAAGTACTTCATCTGCCTCAAAAGAAATGGTGCATCACCTTATGCTCCACACGTGAGTTTGTAAGATGTGAGTAGGTTTCCATTGCACAATATATCTGTATTATATACTCTGATTCATTTAAGGAAAAAGGAAAATAAAATCACTAATGGGAAAACCTTTCTTGAACTATTGTATTGTGAAATCCATAACATCCTTATGAAAGAACCAGTAGCCAGACCACTGTTTAAGAGGCTAAACCAGGCCACCACAATCTCACCACCTCTATGAAAGAAAGGACATTTCTAAAATTAGGATAATGAAGTCTTCTTCACATTGAAAATGGTCACAATATGTTGTATAATTGTTGTAATGCTGTAAACTTTCGACCCAGTCTGTCATAACAGGACTTCCTAAAATGTGGTGACATAACTGCAGCCTGGTCCAAAGTATTCTTCACTCTTAAAAGTGTCAATGTATGTTGAATAACTGCTAATCATCATTCAGCCAAGTGTTGGAGGGGTAAAACATCTTGGGCCTCCAAAAAGTGTGAAAGAACAGACTTCTTAAGATATACTACTTTTCAGTACTCGTGTGCTGATTCAGTGTACTCCTAATGCTCAATCATTTCCTGTATGGTGTTTAAGGCCAACAAACACCAAATCCCTAGTCCGTATGTATGCATGTGTGTATGTATCTGTGAGTATGTTTGTCTGGCATAAATTTATATTGATTTACGATTGTCAGCGTTATGATTAAAAATAATAGTTAGTAATATATTTTATAATGAATGTAAACTAAACCAAATAAAAATACATAAGTAATACATTACAATAAAATAACCCGTACAAAAAATGTCTAAAAGGTGAAGAAATATGTACTTCAAGTACAGATGATGAATTCTGTGTATCAGGACATATATTTTATAGCGATTTTTTAAATAAGATTATTGTAAATAAATCATTGAGACGTGACCGCAACATAACAAACATAAATCAAAGCTAATAGCGCTCTCTAGTGGCCACAATTTAGTTTTACATGAGTACATTCATTTCCAGGTTTCTGAAGGTCACACTATAAACGTAATAAGACATATTCTAAGCCAAAGAATGTTTTGTGTGTGTTGTATGTATGTATTTTGAGGATTTAAAGTACATTGTGTCAAGTTGCTTCAGTTGACATTGTTGTTGATTTAGTTGAAAATAGATTTGCTTTCCTGAAGAAGAAACACAAAGCCATATGGAGTATTCTTTATTCACTTTAAAGATAAATGAACGGAGATATGTACATCACAAAAATTCTCTACAGTGAAGGCTAACAAACACAGGAGTGACCTTTACCTCTAAACAATCAAGACAATGGTTACCGTTTAAACCAAACAACACATATTGCATATTTTTTGCAGATATCCCAGCCCAAAACTCTCCCAATGACCTTCACATTCAAAAATATAAAGTTAAATAAATAGAATTTTTCAAAACATAAAACTTTATTCAACACTTTTTTTTTCATAAATGTCCGCAGGGTAATTGTTGTTTTTTTTGTGTAATTGTGGGTAGAAGTAAACTTTTATCACTAGGTTCTGTGTTGTGTATTTTGCAAAGCTGCATTTTAAACCACCCCCCCCCCCCCCAGCCCCCCCACCCCCAAAAGAATGTTCTTCTTAAAACATTTCATGTTTATAACTCTACAGATATCCATAATTCTCTTTTAATCAGGTCACATATTTAGGATTTTATTATTATTATTATTATTATTATTATTATTATTATTATTATTATTATTTTGGCAAGAGCACAGCAAGTATTTACTAAGCAAATTGTGCCCTTAGTATTATAAGGTTCTATCTGGAATTCTGTCTTCAGGTAGAGACGAATAATACTAAAATCACAAAATATCGATATTGGTTTCTCCAGAAATGATCACCAGAGCCATACATGTCCAGCCATTAAAACTACAGAGAACACTAACAAGGATGCAAGGTAACATTTAGGTCGGAGATGTCTTAAAGGAAACATTGAAGTCTTGCGTAACACTTAGAACGGTTAAATAGATCATATCACTACAAATTTGGATAAAATTTGCTGCAGAGCAACAAACTCAATACGATACACTTGCAGAGAAAATATTTTTTTGTCTTTAGAGCGTAATTTACCTTTAAACAGATTACAGGGATTACAGGTGGAGGTCACCACAGTTCCAAAAAAGCACACATCAATTCGTTGCTGCTTACAAGTAAACAAACATAAACAGAGAACTCTCAATTCAAGAGTAAGGTAGACCATACTATCGCATCATGCTCTGTTATTTTCTTTACAATCTGAGTAGAGCTTTTGTGTCCTCTCATTTTGTTGATTGTGTATTTTCCTCTTAGATATGATTTGCTTTGTTCGCTCTGATCCACAGCTGTGTGTCAGGGCTCCAGACTGCACTGTAGTGTTAGGACTGTCTGCAGCTCTTGGCTTTTATACGTCGTGTCCCAGCATGCTCTGAGGCTTTAGTCCAGTCGCTGAATGAAATTCTCTGGAAATAATCCTTTCTGAGCAGAGGCTCCCTGATTTAGCCAGTCGTTCTCCCTGATGCCAGTAAGCCAGCCAGCATCCTGCAGAGACACTTAGTCAGTATAAGCCAATTCTCTCGAGCAAAATGGATGGATGTAGTAGAGGTTGTCCAACAACCTAATAATTGAAATGATGTGATAGTTTTCTGTGATGTTTAAAGGGCATAGTACCTGAAGCTTTTGACCTGTATCTGTATGGTTTTATGCATTGCACTGCTGCCACATGATTGGATAAGTGTATGAATGGGCAGGTATAAGGCTGTTCTTAAAAGAAAAGTATAGTAAGGTTTTATTGTGTAATAGTTTAGGCCAGATATCACTAAATACTAATGCATATACTGAATGTCCATTACCTTTGTATTCACATTTCAATACATACTTGATAAGTTACCCTTAGAAAATGATTAAACGTCTTTAGACAGGTCAAAGTCCAAAAATATCTTCAGCTATCATATCAGAGATTTTTCCTCATTCTTTTAGGAAACAGGCAGAAGTCTTTTAAAATCTGGGAAAAAAAAGTTGCTCTGTACAATTACAGGTCATGCAAAACCAGTCTCTCGGAGGAAGCCTGTATGTAAATTAATATATATATTTTTTTGATTCAATTTTATCTATCCATCCATTTTCCATACCACTTATCCTACACAGGATCGTGGGGAGCCTGGAGCCTTTCCCAGGGAACTCAGGGCATGAGACGGAAGTCACCATGGGGGGGCCAGCCCGTTGCAGGGCACAATCACACACCCATTCACACACAATTTGGAAATGCCAATCAGTCTACAACAAATGTCTTTGGACTGGGGAAGGAAACTAGAGTACCCAGAGGAAACCCCTGAAGCATGGGGAGAACATGCAAACTCTATACACACAGGGTGGAGGCGAGATTCGAACATACAACCTCGGAGGTGCAAGGAAAACATGATAACCACTTAGTCACTTAGCAATTCAGTTTTAAAAATAACTATATTATTTATAACAGGTTTAAAATTGCATGCAAGCTGACGCATATGATGCACTAGCGCTTAGGTCCCTCGAACCTTTAAAGGAGCTAACATTTTCAAACACATATTTCATTAACACAGTTCATACCTGATCTTCCAGCAGCTCTGTGGGAACAACAAGAACAATATCTCCCCTCTTCAGTTCAAGCTCATCTGGGTTTGCAGCCTCAAAGTCATGCATTGTTTCAACCTAAAACAAAGGGAATAGATTTTGTTTAATTGTTTTGTTGTTGTTGTTGTTGTTGTTGTTTGGGGGGGAGGGGGTACATATATGCTGTCAGATATGATAACATGTCTATTGATGCAGTTTATTGACCTTATACAGAAAGCCTGGAGGCATGCCAGAGGAGGAAATATCTTTGGCTGTCTGATTGTCTGGTGTCACTCCATCTTCACTAGATGCTATAGGAGATATAATGTCACCATCTCTGTCATCATCACCCTCATTGCTGGAAGCAGGCTCAATGACCACAGAGGGAATAGGCATCTTTTCCTGAGATGAGCCAAGACGTATGTTAAATGTAACTTCACCAAAATTTCATGAATGTAAATTTCACAAAAATTTTAAGCAAATTGTTCAACCAATTCTTCAGGTAACATTCTAAACACATGAAAACCATGGTTAATTAAATGGAAAATAAAAAAAGGTACATCAATAAAAAAAAATAGAATAATAATTCAGGTTAAAAATCTACAATTTAAAATATTATTTATACACCAAAGGCAAATAGCCCATTAACATTCTATATACACATAGTAATATCTAATTCATCAAACAGCCTTTATGCTACATCCACAGCACATACATCCTGGTTCTTATTAGTGACAAGTGTACCAAAGTATAGCCTCATGGCTGAATATCTACCTCCTCTTCAAAATTCTTTGAAGCCCCTTCCTTACTGGTTTCATCCCCTGGTTTGACCTCTACTGTACCAGTTTCTCCTTCTGGTTCGACCTCTATGGTACCAGTTTCCCCTTCTGGGTCGACCTCTATGGTACCAGTTTCCCCTTCTGGTTCGACCTCTATGGTACCAGTTTCTCCTTGTGGTTCGATCTCTACTGTACCAGTTTCTTCTTCTGGTTTGACCTCTATGATACCAGTTTCTTCTTCTGGTTTGACCTCTAGGGTAGCGGTTTCATCTTCTGGTTTGGTCTCTACTGTACTGGTTGCATCTTCTGGTTTGTTATCTATGGTCTAAAAGATTCATCCAATTGTGAGAGTCAGGCATGAGACACTCGCTACAGCCACTTATTTGGATGGATCAGTGCGGAGAAGCACACGGGAAGGCACTTAGCACAATGAAGGGAACTGGGACCAGTTTAACTGCATTGGTTGAAACTGTCCTCAGTGAGGAGGGGATGAGTGTCAGTTTAGGGATAAACAAACTGGATCATGCCATTTGAGTTAGGGAAGGTTCACTAGGTATGATGAAGGGTTTTGGGGAGAAAAGAAGTCATGGTTACTGGGGTTCTTACTTAACACACAGGGGAAAGGGACTAATAGCTGAGATGAAATCAGTAACAATGCGAATGAAGTAATCTGAATGCTAAGCTACCAGTTAACAGGAATTAGCCTTGGGTGTGATAACCCCGTTTTTTAAATTCTTCTTCTTCTATATTTGACACCACTATAACTTCAAGTCTCTGTAAAAACTGTATTTAATATATACTGAATTTAATGCAGTATATACAGCAGAGTACAAACATTTGACTCCAATAAAAAGAAAGTAAGAAAAATACTTTTTTTAATCAGTTAAGTGAAAGAGAAAGACTAAACTGATCAACCTAACTTTAAAGACCTTCCTTTTTATATTTTGAATATAGATTACGTTATGTAATTTTTAACAATACACCCTGCTACCTCATTCTACCCTGGAACTGACAAATTAAATAGAACCACAGCACATCACACATTCAGAAATTTTGAATGATGATGCTTAAAATAATAGAAAAAACATTAATTACAATGAAATGGAATGAAATCGCCAATGACACCACAAAGTGTCATATGTGCCAAGTGTATAAATGTCAAAATAGAGACTTAAATAGTCAAAATAGTCAGTTAAAATGAAAGTTCATGTTCAATATACATGTTGTCAAAATGCTATGTTGTGTTTTCAAGTCCAATATGTTTTCAGTTGACTTTGTGGTACCGTGGTTTAAATAATTTGTGTCAAAATATAACAAATCATTAAAAAATATAAATCACACCAAGGATCAGATCTCATTCATGTTCATTAAGTGGGGAAGGGGCTCAGAAAAGTGAACTGTTTTAAAGTAAACTTTAAAATGTTTTTTGGGTTTTTTTCTGAGCTGTTATGTTGAGCAATAGCATAACCAACAGTATGAAATGTGCACTGCAGTTTAAATTAATGTTATACAGTCTCCATCCATCAATAAATTATTCACATAAAAAAACCACAGTCAAAACCAATAAATATTCATAAAACAAAATATGAATTAAACAAAAATATAAACATTAATTAAACAAACCCAGTTAATAAGGTAGTATTTTAAATAGTATATACACCCCCAATCATGAAAAAGTTGGGACAGTATGGAAAACGCTAATAAAAACAAATGTAGTGATTTGCAAATGTATTTTGACTTGTATTTTTTTTATACTGCATAGTTTTCTGAAGTTAAATGTTTATTTTGAAATTGTTGCATGCAAAACGTTCCAAAAAAGTTGGGACAGGGCAATTTAGGACTAATAGCAATATGACAACTTCATAAATAAATAGATGAAGGCAATCGCCTAATCATAATATATAAGGAACCTCCAATAAATGCCTAATCCTTCAAGAGCAAGGATAGATCGTAGCTCGCCAATCTGCCAACAGATGCATCAGTGAATAATCCAACACTTTGAGAATAACATTCCCCAAAGACAAATTGGTAGGATTTTGGCCATTTCAGATTTTGGCCAGATTGGTGGTGGCACTCAAACGCTTAATAAGTGTTATTAAAAGAAAAGGTGATGTTACACAGTCAACTTTCCCAACTTTTGTAGAGTGTGTTGCAGTCATCAGATTTGAATGTCTATTTTCCAAAATAAATTAAATTCACAAAGTAAAACATCAAATAATGTGTTAATAGTGTCTTTTTAATATAGTGCAGGGTGAAATTAATGTTCAAATGACTTTTTGTTTGTTTGTTTTTTTCATTTTCCATACTCTCCCAACTTTTTCAGAATTAGGGTTGTAGTATTATAGAGTATAGTAGTATAGTATAAAGTATTTTAAAATGTTAAAAATGTGTTGTTGTTTTTTATTTTATTGAACCGGAGAAAGAAAGAGCATGTGGTAATCTATATTAGAAGACAATGGGGACAACACCGTCCATCGTTATAATCTGCATTAACCTTGATGTCAGCCCAAAACCTCCTGGGTTGGTTTGGACACACCCCCTCATTATCATATAAGTGGTTGGGATATTAGAAAATGTTGTGAGATTTAATTAATAGATAAATGACTAAATATGTACATTAATTAATATAATAAAAGAAAGAATATTTAAAATAATAAAAGTATGAGTAATATAATGATATTTTCCTTTACTAGTGTGTTAAATTATATAATTATTGATTCATTAGTTAGCCTTTTAATCACGTTGTCAATTTGAGAATTTCATAATTCTACTAATAAATGTTTGTGATCAAAAGAAAAATATTCTGCTTAAGATAAAAAAAAAATATTTTACTTAAATGGCTTCAAAAGACAGTATACAACGCAGACACCACAGCTGGAAAAGTGTGCTAAATTCAGTGTGAATTTAATCGACCACTACTCCACTTATGGGTCCTATGACTTTTACCATGACAATAGTAACTAAGAGTGTTAAGTAGTTACCGGAGTCTCTTCAATAGGAGACTCTTTATCTTCTGCAGGTGCCTACACACAAAAGAAAGGTGAATAATTATAATAATTACACATGCACAAGTATGAAACTTGTAGAATACCTCCTCACACAGGGTATGTTTAAAATGCCTCAAAACCTAGACACAGCTTGTTTCCATGGTCTATTTCTAGAGCAAACAATATAACTAGTAGTTCTTGTACATATTGTGAAAACAGAATAATCAATTACCAAGATATATCCAAAATTAATAAAAAAAAAAAGAAGGTATATCTCGAATAGTTTGCTCTGCTATTACCTACACAATGTAAAGCACAAACGCCTGAAGAAATGTCTATGTAGACTGTATTGGGGTTCTACCGTATTGTAAAAAAATTAATTAATTAATTAATTAAATGATTGATTAATAAAATAAAAAAATAATAATAATAATAATAATAATAATAATTTCATTACAGTGTAAACAGGTCCAATTTTATATGGGAAGAGTAGGACGGGAGTTACCAGAGCCTCTGTAGATGGCTCCTCTCCTCGTTCTGCTACTGGAGCAGATTCCTCCTTATGGCAAAAATGTGTTATAATTACTGTAATTTAAAACTCTGGAATTATTTCTGTTACATATATGCAGAAGTACAAAAGTGGTAAGAATTACATGGCACAGTGGATTTGCACTGTAGAGAAGGCAAGCTCATATGATCTAGTCCTACATTAGATCTTGAATTTGAAATGATTTTTAACTTATCTAATACCATTCAAGACAAAAGGCATATTTACCGGAGCCGCTTGGATGAGTTGTTCTTTCTCAGTCTCATCAACTGGGGTGGTCTACACATAAAATATTTTAAACCCCAGTTACTAAAGAAATGCTTGGCTCAAATATGCATCAGTCAGATAACTAAAGATTATACATATCATTATGCCATATAAATGACGTACTAAGAGTAATAAAACTATAAAAGGAAAAAACCTTTTTGGAAGAAACATAACTCGATATGTTTTAGTGGCCATGATGTAAATGAGAACAGACAAGTAAAATATTATTGCCATCCAAAGTCAAGATAAGCTAGTGTTACATGATTTATATGAACATTAATTATTTCATAGGTACTGTTTATACTATTTGAGTTTTGGCTAAGTTTATCTTCAGTTTCATTAAAACAGAATCAACATAATCAATGGTAAAACAAACAAAAAATAACTTAAAAGCCAACATATGTGTGGCAGTCTGGGAAAAACCTGTCAGATGTTTGCAAACAGAAAAAAAAAATTTTTTACCGTCTATAACAAAGTCTGAAGAAATTTAAGAAGCAATAAATATATATTAACCAAAATGATATGGAAATATTTATTACATTTTTTGTCTTGCCTAGTATACCCCGTTCCTAGTGTTCAGAACTACACTATAAAGGGCAAAATTTGTGGACACCTGAGCATAACACCAATATGTGGGTATAAAATTGAATTGAATTTAATTGAATTTCCCTTCCCGGAACTAAAGTGTCCAAACATGTTCCGGCATGACAATGCCCCTGTGCACAAAGTGAGCTCCATGAAGACGTGGTTTGCCAAGATTGGCGTGGAAGAAACAGAGTGGCTTGCAAAGAGCCCTGACCTATCCTTTGGGAAGAACTGACCTCATTAGTGCCTCATGAATGGGCACAAGCCACACTCCAAAATCTAGTGGCAAGCCTTCCGCGAAAAGTGGTGGTTATTATAACAAAACAGGGGACTAAAAGTGGAATGGAATGTTCAAAAACACATATGGGTGTGATGGTCAGGTGTCCACAAACATCTGGCTATATAGTGCATATGTAGTATATAATGTCAGAATTTCACCATGTGAAGGGTTTTTCCCAGGTCACCACACATACACCAAGAATGATGCATTGAGAATCTGTTTTTTCTTAAACCAAACTTCTACAATCACAGACATCAAATTAATCACAGAAAATACTCAAATGAGAACGAAAAAAAAAACCACTTTTTTCCCACAGTTCCACAACTTTGATTCCCACTGTCATACATGATAAAGATACGTGTATAATTAAAAACAATAATTAATGAAAACAAAAAAAATAAAAGTTTCTCATAAAGCACAGTAATGTGATGAGCAAGATGATGCAGGCAGCACAGGCAGTGTGAGGCTGATTTAAAAAATAAAAAGGTACATACCTCAGTCTGCTCTGCTGCCATAGTTTCAGCAGCTTCAGGAGACTCCACTATGCTCTTAAAGAGCAGCACAGTACATGGAAAAATACCATTAACTACAACCCTTTGATCATCATCTCACAAAAGACTCATGATGGGAGCATATCTAAAATGTTTTTTTTTTTTTAAATGCCAACCATAATCCCCAAAGCATTATGATAAACAGAAAGATGATATTGGGATGGTAAAGAATGATGACTGATGAATGATGCAGCTGATGTAAATAAATAAATAAATAAATACAATGAAGCCACTGATAAAGATACAGATTTTTGTAGTTTAGGTTAACTGAAGAAGGTGCTGATGAAGATAAATGTGATGATAATGATGATGATGATGATGATGATGATGATGATGATGATGATGACGGTGATGTTGATGATTTTTTATTTTACAAATGATTACCATAAACTACAATTCTAATAATATTTGGGCATTAATAGCCCAGTATCACTCACAGAAGCAGTCTCTGCAGGTGGGCTGCTAGCAGTAGTGGTCTCTGCCGGTTCAGTAGTGGTTTGTTCAGGAGAAGATGTGACATTGCCCTCAGCCTCTGGGGCCTGGGCTGGGGACACCTCCCCTTCCCCCTCTCTCACTCCCTCTGGGGCTGCTTCTGTACCAGTTTCTGCCCCTTCTGGGGCCTCAGACTTCAGATATACACACACATATGAAGTATGAGAATCACAAATTCAAATCAGACACCCTGTGTCCTCTCACAAGGGAGCAGCTTTAGAAATAATGGTCAATTATCTCAGATCTAAAAGATCTAAACAACCCAGGAGGTATGTGTCTATATACAAGTAAATACTTATGTGTGAAAATAGTGTATAATAGTAAACCTGTAAAGGTCATGAAACCTGCACACTGAGTTATTAACCTAGGGGAAGTAAATTTTAGCTTTACCTATCACATTTATAATGTTATTAGACATTTTAATTAACCAAGACGTCCTTTTTGCACTTTTATGTTAATGAAAAACTGAAAAGGAGCTGTCTGGGCTCAAATATAATTACATAAAATCACACAGGTGCATACACTGTCAAAGAGAAAGATTAGTGGATCTGAGTACAGATTAGAAAAGAAGAATTTCATATGTTACAACCAGATAAACAATAAAAACCAAAACTGATATTAATTACAAAACAACACTTTTATTATAATTATCCTAGACTGCCTATTTTTTTTTACTATATCATTTGCTATTCTGTTTCTGAGTATATACAACATGCATCAGTGTGATGCATCCCAAAACAGTCATCCCAAACAGGTGCTTTTCTGAGTTTCAGATACTCTTTCAACTTGTTAAAAAAAAAAAAAAAAAAAAAGATATACCATCATGTGAAAAAATAAGTACATCCAATGGAAATTGTTGGCTTTTTGGAAATATTTGGAGAAGCAAACATTTGATCATCTTTGAAACAGTACCTATTAATAAAGTTGATATACTTGAACAAAACCACAAGGAAAAATAATTTTTCAATCATTTATTAAACAAAAATATTAATAAAGGTGATATTCAAAGTAAGCACACGCTTGGCCTCAGAAGCTAGTATTGCCCACTTTAGCAGAAATAACTTCTTGTAGGCGTTTTGCTTAATTGTCCACAAGGCTTGCTGGAATTTTTTTTACCACTCTTCTATGCAATATTCTTTCAGTTGCAAGATGTCTGAGACTGTTCTTGCATGTACTGCTGTTTCAGATCCCCACAACATTTAATGGGATTGACTAGGCCATTCTAAAACCCTCTATTTCTTATTTTTAAGCCATTCCTTGGTGGATTTGCTAGTGTGCGTAAGATCATTATCCTGTTCATTATCCTGTTCAATTTCAATTTTTAGACAAATGGCCTCACATTATCTTCAAGTACTCTTTGATATGATTCAGAATTTATAGTTAAATCAATTAATGCAAACTGTCCAGTCCCTGAGACAGTGAAGCAACCCCAAGCCATAACATGTCCACCACCGTGCTTCACAGTGCTTCTCCTGAAAATAGGGATGAGGTAATAGGTGCTTCTCCTTAAAAGCTGTCTTTGGTCTGCATCAAACATGTCTGCCGTTACTGTGGTCAAAAATCTTTGATTCGTCTGTCCAGAGCACATTATTCCAAAAGGCCTGGTATTTTCTTATATGCTCATTGGCAAACTGGAGTATTGCCATAACCTTTTCCTGGCACGCCTCCCATGCAGGTCAAATTTTTGCAATCTCTTTCTGATTGGAGAATCAGGTGCGTTGACATTAACAATTGCAAGACTTACTAGCAGATCCTGTGATGAAATTTTGGGGTTCTTGGAGACTTGTCTTGGACAAATTGGCAGTTGTTTGAAATCAGCAGAACTTGTATTCGATTTCCCTTACAGAGGAATGATGTATTTCAAATAATTTTGAGATCTTTTTACATCCCTTGCCAAACTTATAGGCAAGTACAGACTTTTATTCTGAAGGCCGTACAGAACTCTTTAGATCTTGACATGAAGACACCAGACACCTCAATAGCAAAGGGAACATCAGACATTAGATATGAGAAGGGTATAAATAAGACATGTTCCACCTGCACTTCCTAAGCAGGTTCTAATCACTGGCACCGAATTGTGAACACCTAATTCTAATTTTGTGGATTTCAAGGTGTGGTAAATGTAGGGGTGTACTTACTTTTTCCATGTGACTGATCTGTTTTTTGTTCAATTAAATTGTGAAAAATACTACAAAATGTAAATATTATTTGTCATTTGATAGTGTATTAATAGTGATAGTGATACTTTATTAATAGGCAATGTTTCAAATTTGCCCCACCACTTTTGTAGTAGTAGGTGCCGCCCCTGAGCTGTATACATAATGCAAATCATCAAACTTTAATTTAACATAATACATTTACATTAATTTAACATTTTACAATGCACACCATGAGAGAATCATATATTGTACTGAACAGAACCACTGACTCACCATTTTATCAAAGTCAGCCACAAAAGTTGGAACTGAGGAATCCACCTTTGTAAGCAATACAAAAGATATGAGAGAAACTGTTAACAAATCAAGTAACATATGAACCATCAAGGTTAGTTGTCAAGGTAAGACATGGCCAAAAATTGTATCTAAAAATAAAAATATTTTAAAGAATCTGAACCTTCTAGAGAAGGGGGTGATTAAGGATCATTATGGTATTAGAGACAATGCTAGATGTGTTAACAAAAAACACACCATAATTGTTCAAGGTGACTAAAGATCAGTGCAGCACTAAGCTATATATAAGCTTAAACAATCTGCAGTAAAGTTTAAATTGACTTAAACTATATTCTAAACTATAAACAAAAAATAAACATATATAAACGTATATAGAGTATAAACAAAAAATTCTGTGTAATCACAATGTTATGTTATGACAATGCTACTTCTATGTTTGATGATAATCAGAACAATCTAAGAACATTCTTGCAGCAGTCAGTACAAAACTCTATTGGCACTTCAAGCCTAATCAACAAGTCTAATTGCCTATTTACCTGAGCAAGTCCATTTAGAGCTTTATTGGACACCTAAACCAAATCACAGAAACAGTCTGAATATTGGCCCTCAACACACTTGCAGATTACGAGTACTGGGATTAGGAATACTAATTAAACAATTAAACCAAATATCAGAAGCAAGCAGAGGAGAGACAGAGACAAAGGACTAGGATCTGTTGACTGTGAGGGATTCTGGGGTCTGAAGGGATTTGTAGTTGGAAACTACTGCTTCATCTGCAGGCAGGAAAAGAGCTTTTCACTGTGTTTGGGATCATGCTACACTAAAATAGGGAGGAATTCAGGTACCTCATCCTTCTGTGCATCTATTTCTTGGTACAACTTTCCGTATCTCCGATTTGCAACCTCATCTTCAGACAGGTCAGAATTTTCTGGTTCTTTAACACTGGCTGACTTTTCCATGGCTGCAGTCTTTGGACTAGGCATGCTGTTTTGACCAGGACAGGGAACAAATGGGTCTTGAATTGGGCCACTGTCTCCAGGCCAGTCTGTAATGATGTCACCTTTGCCACCAGACAGGAAGTAGCCACCGCTGTCATCCAGCTCCTGCCAAGAATCCTTACTGGAGATCACCAAATCAGCTGTTGGGGTAGGAAATAATGCCCACGGGGCAAATCCATTGCTGGTTGATAAGTCTGTTCCTTCCCCACTTGCTTGCCTAGTCATTGTGGACACACAGACCCCTGCCCATCCCAGGTTGCCCTCATTTGCCAAAGGGTCTTGGGTTGTCTCTCTAGAAATAGGGACCTGATTAGTTCCACTGGCAAAAAATTCCTGGTTAGCCTTACTAGCAAGTGTATCCTGGTTAGTCTCACTATCAAAAGGATCCTGGTTAGTCACACTACCAAATGGGACTGGGTAATTGTAACTGGCAAAAAGATCCTGGTTGGTCTCACTGGCAAAATAGTCCTGGTTATTTTCACTAACAAAAGCATCCTGGTTATTCTCACTAGCAAAAGGATCCTGGTTCTCATGGTTCTCACTAGCAAAAGGATCCTGGTTAGTCCCACTGGTGAAAGGATCTTGATTATTTTCACTGGCAAAGGGATCCCAATTAGTTTCACTGGCAAAAGGATCCTGGTTTGTGTCACTAGCAAAAGGATCCTGGTTAGTTTTACTGGGAAAAATGTCCTGGTTAGTCTCACTGGTGAAAGGATCCTGGTCCATTTCACTGGCAAAAGGATCTCGGTTAGTCTCACTGGTGAAAGGATCCTCATTAGTCTCAGTGGCAAAAGGATCCTCATCGGTTTCACTGGCAAAAGGATCCAAGTTAATCTTGCTGGTGAAAGGATCTTGATTATTTTCACTGGTAAAGGGATCCCAATTGGTTTCACTGTCAAAAGGATCTTGCACAGTTTTTCTGGCAAAAGGATCCTGGTTAGTCTCACTTGCAAAAGGATCCTGGTTAGTCTCAGTGGCAAAAGGATCCTCATCGGTTTCACTGGCAAAAGGATCCAAGTTAATCTTGCTGGTAAAAGGATCTTGATTATTTTCACTGGCAAAGGGATCCCAATTGGTTTCACTGTCAAAAGGATCTTGCACAGTTTTGCTGGCAAAAGGATCCTGTTTAGTCTCACTGGCAAAAGGATCCTTGTTAATCTCAGTGGAAAAAAGATCCTGGTCAATTTTACTGGCAAAAGGATCCTGGTTAGTCTCACTGGTGAAAGGATCTTGATTATTCTCACTGGTGAAATTATCCTGATTAGGTTTGCTGGCAAAGGGATCCTGGTCAGTTTCACTGGCAAAAGGATCCTGATTACTCTCACTGGCAAAAGAATCCTGGTCAGTTTTGCTGATAAAAGGATCCTGGTCAGTTTCACTGACAAAAAGATTGGTAGTCTCACTGGTGAAAGGATCTTGATTACTTTTGCTTGCAAAGGGATCCTGGTCAGTTTCACAGGTAAAATAATCCTTATTACTCTCTCTGGCAAAATGATCCTGGTAAGTTTCATTGGCAAAAAGATGGTTAGTCTCAATGGCAAAAGTTTCCTGATTTGTCTCTCTGGCAGAAGGATCTGCTGTGATTTCTGTAGCCCATACAATTCCTGCTTGAAAAGGATCTGAAGCAAAACCAGTTGTTTGACCCTCTGTAGATGAACATTCAGAGCCAAAAATATCTTCCCTGGGCATTGCAAATGGATCAATGGCAACTTTCTGAGATATCTGACAGTTTTCTGACTTTGATGGCCAAAATAGACTCTTGTCTGCATTGGCAAATGAGTCATTGCCAGTAACAAATGAATCCTTCTCTGATGCAGCAAAAGGATCAGGCCTTGAACCAAATAGGTCACTCTCTGGTTTGCAAAATGGGTCAGGGCACAATTTAGGTTCAGAAACATTTGAAAGTTTATTGTCTACTCTGTCATTCTGCTCTGTGATATGAGAAGGATCTGCTGTGTTGAAAACATATTGTGATGAACTGTGATGTCCAAACTCTGTTGCCTTATTAGGGTTTGTAGATTCTGCCAGCTGCTCCCAATTAGCTATAAATGTATGATCAATAAAGCTTACAACATCTATGGTGCTCTGTTCCAAGAAGGAGGAGTCAGTATCCACAAAGCTCTCTTGATTTAAATTGCTGTTGGTGATATCCTGATCTGATATTGGTCCATCATTTACTGCAGATTCAAGCTCATCATCAGCACTGATCCATCCACTGTTCTGACCTGGAGCATCTCCCCATTCCTCAGCAGTCTCATATTCAGACCCTGACCCATCCACCTCTCCCTGACCTGTTAAGTACCACTTAGAGTTGTTTCCCTCTTCTTCTGTGTATGATCCCTGCCCACTTCCCTCTGTGGCCTCTGTTATTTCTTGGCCAAACTCATTTGTGAATATGATCCCTGGCATGGACTTTCCCGCTCCACTCTCCTCTAAACCTGTGTTTTTCAATTCTGCAGTCCATCCTTCCTCATCCCCTGTCCACCCAGAGTGATGTGTGTCTGAGTCTGATTGCTGTGATGCCCACCCTTCCTCAGTACCCTCCTGAACAGGCTGCTGCTCAAATGGAAGATCTATCTTGCCACTCCTGAGAACACACGCTTCACAGTCTGGATTTGGCTCTTGGTCATACTTTGTATCCCAGCTTCTAACCTCGCCTATGGCTTCTCCTTCCTGTGGCACTGTATCTGTGGACCATCCATCTGCAGGAGGCCAACCTTGCCCATCTGTTGCAGGCTGAACATCTCCCAAATCTTGAGCTGCAGAACCAAAGTCAGCCGTCCAGTTGGCATTGAAGCCAGCATCTGAAGCCTAATCAGAGAAAGTAGGTAGTGAGTATTTATTGTCAATGCAAAGTCCTCAGCAGTCAAAGACACAAGTCTTCAGGGGTGTCAAACTTATTTTAGGTATTGGGCCACATTACACTCAGTCCAATGTCAAGTGGGTTGGAACAAAATATCAGATTAGTAGACCAATAACACATCACATAACTTTGTTTCTTTATAAGTATTTATGTAAAAGGTACATTTGGAATTCACAAATGGATTGATCATATATCATCTACAAAGCAGATGTACAAACTGCCATTCAGTAACAAGAAACTTTTATTACAAATTATGTTTGTACCTAACATTTACAGTGCTGTGTAAAAGTACTTGCCTGATTTCTTTTATATATATATATATATATATATATATATATATATATATATATATATATATATATATATATATATATATATATATATATAACTCATACTATATGTATATCTCATACTAAATTGTTTCAGAAAAAAAAAGTTAAAACAAATGCAACCTGAGTAAAAACAACATAAAGTTTTTAAATGATAATGTTATTTATTGAAGAAAAAAGTTATCCAATACCAACTGGGCCTGTGTGAAAATGTATTTGCCCCCATATTTACTAATTCCCCAAATCTATGAAACTGCATTCATAAAGGGGTTCAGATTGGACTAGACACAACCAGCAAACCCTGTTCAATCAAATCAACACTTAAATAGAACTTTTCCAATAGCATGAAGTTGGCTAAAACATCTTACCCAGTAACACACTATGCCAAAGTTGAAAGAAATTCCAGAAATGATGAGGAAGACGGTGATTGAAATACATCAGTCTGAGAAAATTTCAAAGGCTCTGGGATGCCAAAGAACCAAAGTGATAGCCATTATCTCCAAATGGAAAAGTCATGAACCTTCCCAGAATTGGCCGACCTTCCAAAATTCCTCCAAGATGTAGGAAGTCACAAAAGAACCAAGGTCAACATCAAAGGAACTACAGGCTTTTCTTGCTTCAATAAAGGTCAATATTCAGACTCCACTATCAGAAAGACACTGGGCAAAAACGGCATCCATGGAAGAGTGGCAAGGTGAAAAACAATGCTAACCCAGAAAAACATTAAGGTTCATCTGAATTTTGCCAAAGCACACCTCGATGATCCCCAAACTGTTTGGAAGACAGGAGTCCCATTACATCTGGTGCAAAACAATCACTAAATTCCATAAAACGTTCATCATTCCTACGGTCAAGCATTCTGGTGGAAGTGTAACGGTGTGGGGATGCTTTGATGTTTCAGGGTCTGAGCAAATTGCAATAATTGAGGGTAACATGAAATTCTGCTCTGTACCAGAAAATCCTAAAGGAGTATGTCTTGTCTTCAGTCTGTAAGTTGAAACTCAAGCACAACTAAATTATGCAGCAAGACAATGATCCAAAGCATAGGAGTAAGTCCTAGTCCTAGAAGTAAGTGGAAAAACTGATCTTCAGTTATAGAAGCGTTCGGTTGCAAATACTGCTGCTAAAGGTGGCACAACCAGATTTTAAGTTTAAGGGGAATTGGATAATTTATAGGTATTGGATAATTTATTTATTTTTTTACTTCAATAAAAACATTTAAAAATAAAAACTGTATTGTGTTTACACTCCACATTCTGTAGTGTATCAACCTGTGACTGATATGGTTTTAATTGGGATTATATGTCATAAATATAACTAAATAGCCAATATTTATTTATACAAAAGTGGGGGATCAATATTGTTTGCAGAATTATTTACAAATAAAGCAAAAGAAAAATTTCAAGTTGTGTTTGCCCCCATTGTTATTTTGGAAAGATTATATTAGGGTTACGGCATCAAATTTCCAGCTTGATTATGAAATTAAATCTATTGCTCTAATTTGCCCTTTAGTGGAATAACAGAAACTAGCTCTTTGTTATTTTTGCAATTCAAGTCATTATAGCAAATGACTGTTAAAAAAAACAAAACAAAAAACAAAAACAGCTTTATCTACATTTATTAGGTAGTTTTCACCCTAACGGTTTCTGTGAAAAATAAAACCCATAATAACTTAATACCATTTAACACTGATCTCTCCCTCTTGCACACAGACAATTCTTAATCATTACTTACAGGCTGGGCCTCAGTATTTGTCTGGAAAACAGAGAAAAATGTATGTCAAAATGTATGTATGTTGTACTTGGAAAGACTGTATTGAGAACAAATATCTCCTCATAATGCTCAATATATATATTGGAGAACCCAGGACAAAAGAATTGTAACACAGATTTACTGATCAAAATAACATTTAACCCAATAACCATGATCATAATCAAATAAAAAAAAAACTCTCACCGTCCAAAGATCCCAGGATAATGCCTGGAAAAGTACAAAATAGAGAATCTGCATTAGGGTCCTATTGTTGCATAGTATTATTTGCATTATCAATTATATATTATATATTCCTATTTAAAAGGAAATGCACATAGAAGTTATCATTATCATTTTCATAATCAAGAAGGTAAATCCCACTGACTGAGTATGGGACATGAGAGAGAAATGGACCTGAGATGCAGGTGACTGGGTTTGACCAATGGTTTGATTGCTGTCTGGCTTGAATGGGTCAAAGTCCAAGTCCAGGAGAGATTCTGTGGGGTTCTCATTTGGCTTAATAAAAAACAAACAACATTTTGAGAATGGTGAATTTTGAGTTTACCTGCAATGTCATGTAAGGCTAGCAAACTACAAACGCATATCTTCATGAAAATTGAAAGTAGTTATTTTAAAATAAATAATAATTTTCATATGTGCCTTCACCTGTGGTGAGGTGACACTGATCTCTGGAAAGCCTCCATCGAACAGGTTGATGATTTGCTCTTGGGGCATCTCCTTGGTTGGAGTGACTTTGGGAGGTGGAGGCTTTGGCGGTCCCATCTTGAGCTGATAATGGCATGTTGTGAGCATGCAATTATGTAAACCATCATCCCATGTCAAAACTTGTGTATCACTACCACGCTATTATATGCATGTCAAAATCACAACAAATTACTCTAAGTTACAGGCTCACTTACATCTTCACTCTGTATCATGCAAAACAGAAAAAAGCAAACATGGATCAGCAGAGATGTTTGTTAATTTCATGTTTTGTTTGAAAAGTTTACACTAAAAAGCAACATGCACCGAAGAGGCCAATGTTTCAGAGGTTTAATATTTATGAGTTTTATAATAATCTCACAGATTTAGAGACGTGACTTAGAAAGGATTATGCAAAATGTGTCTCACTGTCATGATTCTCATGTTCACTCAAAACTGACAGACATAAAGTGTCCTGAAATTGATGCTAACACAACTATTGTCATTTGCCTTGATATATTACATTTGTAAACTTTTGTGGTTTAGAACATCCAATATGATTTTGTGCAGGGCAGATGGGTTCCAGGGCTAACCTGTGAGGGGGATTTAGGTCGAGGAGGGCCGGGTGAAGTAGGTCTCAGTGTGTGATTGGGGCTGACAACAGGGCTGTCCTCTGGACTCTCATCCTCAGGAGGTGTTGGGGTCCTGGCCAAGCGCAGTGGACCCGAGTCACTGAAAATAAAATTGTACACACACATATATGCTTTGTTTTATTCACAACAGCAGAAAATTAACAGCATTAAAATGAGGTAAAGCAAAAATATTAAACAAAATGCCGACCTACATGAACACAACATAGGTTAAATAGACTGTTGTGTTTGAAATAGCCACCAAAGACACTGTAATATATTTATTTGAATAATCCAATGTAGACATTCTACTCTACAAACCATCAAGAGACTGTCCTTGCCATTAGCAGCTTATCAACGTGTTAGATGAAGTTTCAACAGCAAGTGATAAAAAATATTTATACAGGGTGTCCCAAAACTCTCCATACATGGGGAACTTTTTAGCAAAATGTCTTCTAAAATGTTTCATACTTAGTTTATATTACATATGGACTTTAACAGGAAACATGGCAAGCACATCACACATGACACTCTCGCCAAACTTATTAATTAACAGATTCAAAAAGACTGGAAGTGTTGCAGACCGACCAAGAAGTGGACGTCCACGAACATCCATTGACGAAGGCGCAACCAACGTGGTTCTGGCAAACATAGTATCCTATGCATGGAGACTTTTGGGACACCCTGTGCATTTTTTTTGTGTCTCCCAAAAGTCACAGGGTGTCCCAAAAGTCACAGAGTGACTTTTGAGACACCCTATACAGTCCCTATCTACTAAACATCAAGATCTATAGACTGAACTGAAATACACTGAATTACACAATGGATATGTTACCTATTAGTTAATGACAGCCAATAACAGGTTATTAACAGGCTATGGGTTGTCGACCCTATTGAGTGTCTACATTGGACTATCGAAATAAAGTGTTACCAGAAAGACTACCCAAAGCTTCACGATTGTTTTCATTTGCAGTGTGAACTATATTGCTAAGATATTTTGCTTCAACAGCACTACTACGAGACTATATAGTACCACAGCACCAGGGTGTCTATCCTATATTACTCTCTATAATACATCACATACCTTCTGTGGCAGCTATAAGAGGAGGACAAATAGAACCACAATACAGGAATAACTAAATCATAAAATTGTTTCAAAACCATAGGTTAGGCAACTGAATAGTTCTAGAGCTTTCTGTAATAAAGCAATCATGTCTCAGTGTCTATCTAGACTTTGGTGAAACGTGTACATCTGTAAACAAATAAATGGTAGATGCTCACCTGGGTGCTCCTTGAATGGTGAACATTTTGTCTGAGTGTTGCTCTGCAAGCTTGTTCATCACCTCATACAGCTTGTGACAGAACTAGTGCAACAAATAAGCAATAAAATGGGAAAATCAAGTATAGTGTTGGTAAATTCATACAAATATAATATCTATGAACTATCAGCCTCTGGTGGAATTTTCTTTCTTGATAATCAAGTGCAAAGAGTAATTTATTATTTATTACAAATATATATAAATATATTCCATATATGGTGTAGATATGAAATATTTAATGCACCTAAATCTTCAAACTAAAAGTGTGACTTTAACATACAGTTGCACCTGGCTTTTATTACAGTATGTTCCAAATGCTACTGTATATGAGATGATTTGGTACTAGAACTATGATACTATGATACTGCGACCACAAAATAGGTTTATTCCTTCTAGCAATAATCAAACAGTAGATGCTACAGTCAAAAATATCAACTTGTATTGATCAGTATCTTTGAATAGGCAGAAACCCTCATTAAGCGTCAATACATTGGGTCTTCCATTTGCATATGCATGGAGGAATTGAGACAGACAGAAAAACAGATGGTTGGTGTAACACGTGAGTTGTCCTGCAGAAGGCAGTATCCAGGATGTCTGTCACTACTGAGCCAAATACTGTTAAAATGGAACAGCAACCAAAATGACTCAGTGTAGTACAGGCTAGTTTATACACGAGCTCTGGTTTATTCAGACTGTAGAGTGAAGTGTAATGTGTAAAAGCAGGAGCAATGATGAAAATAACACTCACCTAAAGAAAAAAACACACTTAGATGACAGGTTTTTTATACACACTTACTCTCTGCTCTCTCTCTCTCTCTCTCTCTCTATCTATCTATCTATCTATCTATCTATCTATCTTTCTATCTCTCAGTCTCTCTCTCACTGGAAAGAAAGAGTTGAGGTGATTAAGCAGATATTTAAAAAGTAAATGCCTACGTATGGTAAAACTCAGGGGTGGACAAATGATAAATTCATTATCTAGCACACAGAGCAAGTAAAATCTCCAGTATCATGTTTTGGTTGCCAAGATAAAGTACATCTAGGCTTAAAAATTATAAATAACATGCCCTGCATCCCAATTGGCATGCTTATACTATGCACTAAACGTATGTACTCTTTTTGTGAAGAAAAAGTACATACTTTTGAGTAGTTTTCCACAAAGTAATCACAAAAACTCTGAAAGTTAGATCGGAAAAAAATTTGATGGGCACAGCAATCACAAAAAAAAACCTTTGCTAGGACTGCATTATGTTTAAACATATACCAAATTAATAATTTTGTAATGGGAAAAACAGTAAGTAGTTCTGCATGGTTTTTTTCTGGTTGTTTAACCTACTTGGGTAGCCATGGCAACGACGAATAAAAACTAATAGCTTGGATATGAAATCTGCTTAGCCCTGGTGCGTTGTCTACTGATGTGTTCTCCCCTGTAAAATACTCCACTTGGATAATATGCACCCTGAATGATTAATTAAGTAATATTTATACATTAATAGATGCATAGATTGTGTGTTTTGTTGAAAATACTGTACCTGCATTACTGTGCCACGATACCAACAAGACTTAAAAGCCTGATTGCTTTTGCAGAGAAGAGAAGTTAGGCTTAGTTCATGAGTCTAATCATATGTCATGAAAAGCACAAACTTTATGCATGAAATGGGCAACTCTTTGTCAATTTCAAATAACGAGTAACGTGTTTCACAACCGAGACCTGACTTGTTAGTTCCAGACTATGAAACCAGAACTAACAAGCGCTAATATTATTATATTGAATTGAACTGTTTTTACTACATTTTCTGAATGTGATCCAATAATATAACGACTTAATGTGTTAATGTGCCTGGAAAGTCTTGATAAAACATGAAATAATAACCTTCCCTCTTTCTATTCCCTCTCTCTACACTGATATTGTTCTAAAATATAGAATAGGGGAGGAATGGAGAGAGTTAAAAACAGAATGAATGATTGATTTAGAGCGATAGATACAGAAGTGTCTGTGGTGAGCTTCAGTCTGGTTCCCTGCTGGCTATGGCAGTATTTACCCAGAGCACTGCACTCAAGCTAAAAATACACCACATACACACACACACACATACACACACTTGTCAGACGCTACATCATGACCTCTAATGGAAATACTTTTGTACATGCTGTCTAATTGAAAGGTGAATTTCCCAATCATTATCTTCCAAGCAAAAGGGCTTAAATATAAATCTAAATTTATGAGCAGATAAAGTGTTTAACACTGGTTCTTTGTGGTTTTTTTCCATTAAGATAACAGACCATCCTCAGCAGATTAAATCAGTTCTTCACAACTGAAGATTTTAAAATAAGACAAAGCCTTTTGTCATATCTCAGTGTGTTTTAGGGCACAAATACGTGGGTTCGGTTTTTAAATGATTGAGAGGGGACAATTTCTTTAAGCTAAATATAACACAGATGGGCAGCATTGTTATAGAGTTATATAGGTCATAAATATCTCCGTTGAGAAAAACCTATGTCTGTGCTGCAATTTAGACATTATATGGATAATAGTCAACTGCAGCACTGCACATCCAGCTGGGAGGAAGATGAGATTGAAAGGGCAATAATAGTCTCTGCCTCCAAGGGGAAGTGCGTGTCTTTCAGTGCATGAAAGCAATGCTTGCCAGACATCTGTTACTTTTTGATAATGAACAGATTACCCATTTTCCACATGGTTATATGTCTTCGCTTCAGTGTATTCTTATTATGATGACGTCTACCAATCACTGAAAGACCACGTGACGTCTACCAATCACCGAAAGACACACTACAGTCGGATTATTGGATGAGAAAAGCTAAGAACGTTAATAATCATAAACAGTAAAAGGTAGCAGTTAGTCTAAACATTTCTGGTCCTAGGAGTCTAAGAACCTCTTTCTGTTAGCGACATTAGCGTATCTCTTACTATGAGTCCTGTTCTGATACAACAGTGCATTAAGCAGAAATGAGCATTGCAGTGATTACAGTAAGCCATCATCATTCGGTTTTGCTTTCGTCATTTCATGTCCACTTCGAAGAAACACAATTACACAAATGAGATTTCTTTTTAAAAGCATGACTTACAACGGAGATTTCCCTGTGAAATTTGGCTTCCAGGCTGCTGACACTCTTGAAGGTGTTCACATAAAAGCCCACTCGACTGCAAAGACAAGAAGAGAACTCTATCAGGATACACAGAGGACTCACGCTTCAACATCCCATTCAGCCATGAAAATGCTGACATCTATGTCTCGTAGCAAAGTATGAAGAGCCTGAATGTTAAGACCTGCAAACTATTATTAAAAAGCCAGTCGGATAGGCGGTGACTAACTCACTGAGGCAAATCCATACCTCCTATACTGTATACTGATTCATCATAGTATGTATATACATTAGTAAAAGTAATGTTTACAAGCAATCTCACAATATCAAGATAAATCTGGATGAACAAACACATTTTTATATATATTTTATTTTATGTCTGTATTTTTTTTTCCCAGGTCATGACTGAACAGAACTGAAGGGACAAACATGATTGAAACGATTATGTAAGCTCACTGCTGTTCCTCTTGTAAGCAGCAAATGCGCAGTCCCTCTAAATACTACACTCACTAGAGTACATGTATTGTTATAAGGCTATTTTATTATATATTAATACACTCCCATGCCATTCATAAGCTTGTCATTTAGGTTATATAGTACTGTACAAAAGTCTTAGGCACAGTAAAAAAAAATGCTGTACAGCAAAGATGCCTTGTTAAATAATACAATTAAACATTTATACATTTTTTCACATTTCTGTTATTAGGAGCGGTGAACAGTTGTGAACTATACAAAGTCGATATTTGGTGATAAACATCTGCCTTTAAAAATGCAGCAATAGTCTCAAGTACACTTTGTGCATGAAATTGGCTGGTAAGTTTTTCTCAGCGTCTTGGAGAATCTACCACAAATCGTCTGGAGACTTTGTCACACTTGCTTCTGTTTATGCTTCTAAAACCTGACAGACTTTATTATGGTTTTTGTCTGAAATGTGGTCTATTAAGTGGTCTAGTGAGATGTTACTGGTCTTTACTGGCGTACAAACATTTTTCTGTTTGAAAGTTTCAATTTTGATGGACAGGTAATGCTTGGAAATCTTAAATAATGTTTTTTTTACTAACCTAATATTGCAGAAGTCATAAAATACACTTCTATCCATGCATTTTCAATACTGCTTATCTTACACAGGGTTATGGAGGAGTCTATCCCAGGGGACTCGGGGCACAAGGTGGGATACCCTGGATGGGGTGCCAACCCATCACAGGGCACAATCGCACACACACACACACATTCACACACTACTTTCAATTTAGAGATGCCAATCAGTCTGTAACACATGTCTTTGGACACCCATAAATTACACATCTAAGACAAAAATTTGTATTTAAAAAAAATTAAGACTTTTGCACAGTAGCTCTCTACAAATCACTCTATCTACAAGACTCTCCATATGCTCTGCAATAGAAATCAACCACAGTCAATACAGCAACAATACCTCTGCAGCCCAGTTATATAAAGTCATTATAACTCCTTATTAACTTGCAGGATATCATTATCAGACTCTGAGTACATGAAAGTTGCAGTCCCTAATAAATCATTCTGATTATCAACTGAGAGTTGCATTTTTAATACTGACCCACAAAAAGTCCAGCAACACGTTCCGACAGTTCCTGACAATACTTTTCTTCTGTTTATTTCTACACAGATCGCAATACAGTCCAATAAAGAAGCCATATCATTTACAAGCCCCATTAAAAGAGAGGGATAATGCTCAATGCTGCAACAACACACTGATATGAAAATCAGCTAATTCAGCTTACATGCTAAAGAGCAAACGGTCTTTCTCCTGCTTTAGCTAACTAACGACATACCTCAGAATCCTTCAGCATATCTCAGGAGCATACCTGTGCTCTGCTATCGTGATGATGATGCCATGAATGTGTCCAGCTGCTATGTTACAGAGCAAACTGCACAAATGGATACCCTGGGCTACAGGGAAAAAGTCATGTTCGAAAGAATTCAATAATATTGATAGGAGCAGTTCACTGTCAGAGTATCAGACTGGAGTCCTTCCTGTTTTGCCCAATATGGGAATCACCTCGGGTACAATGAACCAAAGCTTCAGTTGTGTATTTCACATGAAGCTATTTGAAAACTACTGAAAAGTAATGGGTTAAAATATGGGCACTGGGCCCTTCTGTATAATATCATATTGTTTACTTTTCATTCTGGCATTATTTTTGTCTCTCTCTTCACCATAAAGGCTCTCACGAATGCAAAAGTCAGTTTTATCATGTGCTACATTACATGAGAATGTTCACTGAAAGTCTAATGCGAAAGTATTTAACTCCTGCATAATTAATTGCTTTGTCTTAATCATGGCACAGTAAGACAAATGGAAACAACTAATAACGCAGTGCAGAGCATAATTATGCAGTCAATTTTCATGCAATCTGCAGAATTTTATGAATTGCACTTCCTTTAAGTACAAATATCTAATCGTGATGCTCAGAAGAAAAAAAGGAAATAATGTGACCTGAATTGAGCTCATCATTATAAAAATCTATTTTCATTTCACAATTACAATTTTAGTAGTTGCTAAAAATTGAACACAATAAACCACTATCATATTAAGTGTTCCCCAAAAAGGTACTCTTATGACCCACCGGCATCTGTGTTAATCGTTCTGTTTTTCCTCTCTATGTGTATTGTGCATGTCCATTTCAGGTTTCCCAGAAGTCCAGTTCATTCCAGCTCCACTTCCCATCTTCCCTGTGCTCCCTGTGGCTACTTAAGGCATCTGCAAATTGGACTGATTAACTTCATCCTCACTTGTTATCTTGCTGTCTCTTTTTATTGATCGATTGACCTGGTTTTTCTAAGCAGTGCACTTAATACTGACTGTTGTTTGGATTTATTTATTTTTTGTGCTTTGATGATTGTGTATATTTTGTATATGATGAATTTGTTGCACTGGGTGTACAGCCATGTCGCTGACATTTTGCGTACCAGTGGAGCTTATAATGGAGTGTAAAGTGGCAACATTACCCACTGGACTATTATGCTACACATCAGTTACCCCAGTTAATTTAATATTAACTTAATTTCTTACTCTCAGCTCCAACATCCTCACGAGAATTTATGATGTAACTGGATCATATTAATACTACATAAATATTAACACTGGCTCTACATAATTGCTACCTGTTTAATTAAAATGTATTATAAGTAAAGAAATCACATTTTGATGACAAATATATTATTAATATTAACTTAATTTCTTACTCTCAGCTCCAACATCCTCACGAGAATTTGTGATTTATTAGGATCATATTAATACTAGATAAATATTAACACTGGCTCTACATAATTGATACCTGTTTAATTAAAATGTACTATAAGTAAAGAAATCACATTTTGATGACAAATATATTATTTTTAAGTAAACTATGTGCTCCTTTTGTTTTTATCAATGTAGGGTCAGGACATAGCAGAATGGTTTAAAGAACAGGTTATGAGTGGGTGGGGAACAGGTTATGAGCGAACATTAAGCTAATCAGTCCAATTTGCATCCAAAATATGTGAAGTAGCCACAACGAACAGAACGATTACCACTAATGCCACAACTACTGACCTTAAAAGCTTCTTTCCCACCAATTTGTTCATTAAAACAATTCATTAATGTGCTTACTGCGCCGTTTCAGTGCTCTCTTCAAACATTGCTCACCTGTCCCACAGATTGGGCAGCTCATCTTGCAGATCCACATTCAGATCATCAAACACTTTCTGTGCCTTTTTCAAGTCTTCTTCTGCCTGTGTGAAAACATAGAACAGGAAATCAGGTTAATCTTTAGCACATCCAGCAAGACCAATACAGTACGTACTGGCTACACTTCCATAATCTAGAGTACATAATCTACAGTACAGGTTATAGAGTGTATAAAGCATATCCTCCTGTACCTTTGTGACCTTTCTTTCATTCTTAATGGCAGAAGTCTGCAGGGTCTCAAAATGGTGCCTTGCACTGTCGTAGTCAATTAACTTTCTGCTCCGCTTCGCTACACGCACCTAGAGAAGGGGAAAATAATGATCAGAGCTTTGCTTTACAATCAAGTTGTCCTTTGCTAAGTAGCAGTGATAAGCTACGTTTATACCCTCAGACTGTAACATGCTCATATGTTTCATTAAACTAGTACACTGACAGAGGAGCTATAAATATTGTAGAATGGTACCTTGATATCAGGAAATTGAGCCAAATATGTGTCCAGTGCTAAGATTGTGGAATCCACCAGTTTTTGATGGAAGTCTTCCCATAATGCATCACAATTCTAGAAGAGAGTATGAAGTGCTGTAATTATCGACCAGTTCAAAATGAACAAGAAAATATAACTGTGGGATCTTCACTGAGCCTTGAGTGCCCAAGACACGGTCACCGGTTGACCCTGTCCTCCTTGGACCACTTTTGATAGGTACGAACAACTGCATACCGGGAACACCCCAGAAGACCTACCGATTTGGAGATGCTCTGACCCATTGTCGAGCCATCACAATCTGGCTCTTGTCAAAGTCGCTCAAATCTTTACACTTACCCGTTTTCCCTGCTTCCAACACATCAGCATTGAGAACCAACTGTTCACTTGCCTCATAATATATCCCACCGCTTAACGGGTGCCACTGTAATGAAACAATCAATATTATTCTCTTCACCTGTATGTGGTTTTAATGTTATGGCTCATCGGTGTATATATCTGAAGCGTAGATTTGAATTTAACAAAAAGGGCATCAATTATGCTTTCACTGCATCACAAAAGACAGTTACTCATATGTCTTTGGACAGAACATCAATATCCTTCTGAAAATGGAGGATATTTGGGTAAATGGAACAATAAGTGAAACGTGCTTAGTCATGCTTCATCATCTGGGATTCAGTTCTCAAAAAGGAAGAGGTCTCTTTGCTCAACTGCCAACACGGTTTAGTTAAAAAGGATAGATGGCATTGATTGAGTTTGATTTTCCACTGCCTTATCATTGCAATTGCCTTTTCCGAGGAGTTTAATTTTAACCGATAATGTATTTAAATTACATGCATTTAAGCTGTCACTTAAAGCCTTTTTTTATGTTGATTAAGGGTAGGTAAGCAAGCAAGGGAATATTATGTTTTATTACACTACACACTGTGCCTGTTTAGATACTGACAACAGCTTATTGAAGCTGCAGGCTATAATTTATGCTATTAAAATCCCTCTCTGCGGTCGTACTTGTATGTTTCAGTGAGGCATTTTTTCCCCCTAAAAGCGATGACAATAAAGGCATGACTAATGTAAACAGTACACCTCAACCCATCTCAAACTGACCCAGAATGCCCTGACAAGCTTTCCCACTCATCCCTGATGCTATTTCTGGCTTTAAATGATCTTATTCAAATCGTGTTTAAACATATCTCTCAAGCAATCTAGTTTTCTTCTAGCTGCCAGAGTAAATGATTCCATGTGTACACAAAACCGCAGGGGGAAATTCGATCGTGCCTCACCTTGATCCTTTGCCTCAGAGACGGGTTTGAAATACAAAGCCCAGGGCCTCACTTTAGTCATTCTAGCAGGTCTCTCATAGCCCAGCAAATAGACACTATCTAAGCTGTAGCGGACTAATTAGTGCAGCCTTTTTCAGAAAGGAAGTCAAAGCTAATACAAAGTGGCTAGTGATCAATATGCATTTTCTTACGGATTAACTGAAACAACTAAAATAACACTCACCTTTCCAATAGACATCACGTCATCCTTGCCATGCCAGTCAGGCTCGTAGACTTCGTGAAGAGATTCTGTCAGGTTCATGGAGGCCTGCTGCATTCCTGTAGTATTACAATAGAGCAGGCTTAGCTAACCACTCCTATCCATCACTTCAGTAGCATCATTTACAAAGGTCTGTTTATTTTGTGTGTGTGTGTGTGTGTGTGTGTGTGTGTGTGTGTGTGTGTGTGTGTGTGTGGTGTGTGTGCGAGTGTGTGTTAGGATGAATCACCTTTCACAGCTGCTATATAAGCCTTCATCTCCCTCTGTAGCCTTGCACCCTCAGACTGGAGAGACAAAACAAAATAAAAGGCTCAGAGCATAAAAGCACAAAGTAGCACCAGACCAATATTTACCTAAACCCTGTAGGCCTATAAACACAGAGCATGGTATATCATATCTGTCACATATATCTGTTAGGTCACATACGAACCGCATTCGCAGCTTTAATATTAATAGCGAATGCCACCAAATAGAGAGTGGTTGCTAGACTGCCTTGAATTAACAGCTGTTCAGGGAGGTGTACTGTTTATACCACCAGATAAACATGAGGGACTAAAAACAATAATGTTAAAGCTAAACAAGGCAGAATTTTATTTATAAAAAAGTACAGGGTGTGTACGATGATGTGTGTGGGAGGTTAGTGGTTCACTATGTTGTATTTCACTGGCATTTGTGTGCGGCTTATGTACTAGCTGGTAAATAGGACCCATTTCAGCACTGGAGGTGAAATCCTCCTGCAACAACGCGATTGACAGATGCTGACTCAGCACCTTTGGTATTTGGTTTCAATCTGGAAAAGGCCGTTTCAGAGACAGTCACATAGAGGAAAGTAGAGGCAAGGAAAGGAAAGGAACGGAAGAAGACTTTTTGCTCTAAGCTCTAGCAGGCTGATATATAAAACAGTCTAATCAGGATTAGTGAGGACAGGTGGAAAGGGGGGGATTAGACTGCTGCTTTTCTTCACCACAGGCATGCTTTACCAATACAACACACTTCCCTGTTAAATTTCATTTTTATTCTTCTCCTACAGACTGCCCTAATTACATACCTCAAGAGGAAATACATAATAAAATAGCAAAGTAATCCAATCTTAAGCAATGAGACTTAACTCATTAATGTGTGTGAATATATGCTATCTTAACAGTTTCTTACTCGTAGCTCATAGAAACGAACGAAGAAACAACAGGAAAAGGTGCATGATAATTCTTTCCTATGTATAACTTTTTTAAGCTCTAAACATCAACAGCTTTGAGATTTTAGCTTTCAAACAATATCCCTGACAGAATAATTCCATCTGTTTCATAGTCACAAGCTATGAAGAATAAATAAAGAATATTATTTATTATTAAAACTTGTTATAGCCATACATAAATACAATATCAGAAGGATAAGATCAATATTTTAGCTATTAATGAGAATTAATGAGACTCACAACCAGAAACAGAATAAAAAAAAATAAAATTCAATTACACCAATTCTAAAAGCATAATCCCACAGCATCCTGGTCATGTTATGAAATCATAATATAGATGGTGGTTTGATTCTGATATCTCACCTCCTGCCTCTTGAAGTTCTGAACACACTGTTCAAACTGCTCATCTTTTGTCTCATCAGCCTTCCCCAACTTCTGCAGCACCTGGGAGAAGAAAGAGGGAATACAGCATCATCCACTGCATAAAGCTCACCTTCACCTTCACCTTGTGCATATCTTACAGAATAATGTATTATATTAAACTATTAAACTAGTGGCTGTCATGTCCATTATCTCTAATAAAGCTGTCAGATTATCAACTAGGGAATTAAAGCTATTACCATGATACTTCATGCTATTTTTTGAGGTGACAGTATAAATGAAAATAGTAACAGTCAACACTCTTTCTGTCCACATGTCAAGCCACGTCAGCTTACAGTAGTCAGTGTTTTAGCTTGAGGTGGTGGAACAAATTTGATGTGTTTCCTTTGTTGAAATGGCTTTTGACACTTCACAAATCACAGACGTTTGATTTACATCTGATCTTCTGAATCTGAACCAATTCCATGTTACGGAGGAAGCTCCTTATTTGGGGAATAATTCCTCTTCCTCGTCCGCCAAACTCGAGTTTTCGATCTTAAATACTACCACTAACATGAGGTTGAAATGATGTAACTTCTTGAAAACTGGAAAGATTGTTTAAATTGGCCAGTGCCTTTTAAAAATAAATGCTTTGATACGATTAAAAAAAAATGTATTCGAGGTAGAGAGATCATTGTAAAGAGTATATTCAGTACTATAAACAAAATGTAAAGTAACATTATCTTGCCTAAACCTCACACTGTACTTACCATGGCAAACTGGAATTTTTGCTGCAGTACACTTAGAGGCTTTTACGCATACTGTATGCACAAGAGCTCCAGTTAATTCTGCTTGCCGTTGCCATGGCTGTAGTCGTGGTCCATATCATGTTTAGATTGTGCTTAGATGATGTTTCCTCGGTTCTTCCTACAACTTTCTTTTACCTGAATATGATTCTTTAATATATACTAATTCAGCAGCTGTCCAACAGCGAGACACTTAAAAGCATCAGCCAAATGAGTACATACAAATATAAAACATGAGCCCCTAAATGGACCGTAACGGCTCACTGCTAAACTCATCATGACTCCATAAAACTCTCAATGAATTTCGAACAGGGAAATATTCCAAACAAAGAGCGATGACACATGCCATCCATGAGTGAGACAACTGCTACCATTTTCAGCACAAGCTGCAGATCCTTATGGTATCTGAGTCTCCATTGCGCATAAACCATTCATACAAATCCAGCTATACTAACTCAATATATATTTAAGAGCTTTATTTTCACCTTACGCCACACACACACACCCACATATCTTCCTACATGATCTGATTCTCGAAATTTTCAAGCATTTTATTACACAACTATGCTCACAGTTTGTTCACAAATTTCAGTGGTGTGAACATTCTCACCTCCGGTGGTATACTAGTCTCCTACACTCAGTATCGTTACACTGCTCTCACACTGGCGTTGCTGTGCAAAAGCGTCCACATAAATGAAGCAACATAACCAGATAAAACGACCAACTCTGATCAGTGAAAACGACTCTCAGTTTAATGTTCTGCTGTCTGATAGAGGGATTGACACTTCTATTACCGTTACTAAATGCCCAGTGTAACATTAACATGCATCATTATGCATGAGTTTTTCCCAGCTGTGTACAGAAGGGAATCTGTGTGTACAATGATGTCATAACACAGAGCTACACAGTGGGCCACCAGGGAATACACACACACACACACACAACAGGATTACTACAGCTAGAGCTACAGCATAATCATAATATTCCATGTGTGTACCTGCTTCTCTGGCACAGGCTGTCAGAGATGTCAGTCTGCAGATGATGATTAACTCCAATAGATGAGCAATTATCTCAGCAGATTTAAAATTAAATTTACAGCAGATTATTCGAACATAACAGTTATAGGAAAACAACACACTTTGGACATACAGTGGGGTCCAAAAGTCTGAGACCACTCAGAAAATCTGGTTCTGGTTCATTTAAAATCAGAAATAAACAAACTGCTGAAATGTGTAAAAACAAGGAAAGTAAATGTTCAGTATCTTGAATATTTAATATTTCTAGGTCCCTATTTAAATGTAAGCAAATGTGTGAAACTGACCATGTTAAGTGCTTTGTACAAAAGGCCTAATCTGTTCTCTTGAAACATTTGTTCAAACACTCTGATGGATTTGATATAAAATGGATCATAAGGTTTTGCACAAACTTGTGGAGTCCGTACCAGCTCGAGTGCAAAAACAAAAAAGGGACATATCAAATATTAAGAAACTCATGAAATTCATGAAAATATTTCACACATGCTACTTTTCACTCAAGTTGTTGTCAATAATATAATTTATAATGAAAATTGTTGTATGAAACTGGAAAAGAATGCGAAAGAAAAAACCTCATATACATTTATACGGTGCCCTCCACGAATATTGGCAACCTTGGTAAATATGAGCAAAGAAAGCTGTGAAAAATTGTCTTTATTGTTTAACCTATTGAGATTTTGTTCAAAATATTCACAAAATACTCTGCTCTCAAAGAATTGCAAACACAACACAGATTTGTCCCCCCCCCAAAAAAATCTTTTTATATATTGATACACATTGAAATTTTAAATATGTAAGTACGCCTGGGTGACTAGGAACAGGAAAACCATGACTTCCTGTTTCACAAGGGGTAGAAATATGAGAGAAAACACAGGCCAAATTCCCTTAGTCACTCATCACAATGGGTTAGACAGAGGAATATGGTTGTGATGTGCAGCAAAATGTTGTTGAGCTTCACAAAATGGGAAGTGTCTATAAGAAAATAGTACAAGCATTGAAAATGATCATTTCCACCATCAGGACAATAATTGAGAAGTTCCAGTCAACTGAAAATGTTATGAATCGACCTGGAATTGGACGTGTGTCTATATTGTGTCAACACACTGTGAAGAGGACAGTTCGAGTGGCCAAAAAATCTCCAAGGATCACAGCTGGAGAATTGCAGAAGTTAGTTGTGTCTTGGGGTCAGAAATTCTCCAAAACTACAATCCGAAGTCACCAAAAACATCCACAAACAAACTCGAGCGTCTTCACTTTACTAGACATTACTGGAACTTCAAATAGGATCGGGTTCTATGGTCAGATGAAACCAAAATATAGCTTTTTGGTAATAAACACCAGAGGTGGTTTTGTCACACACAGAGAGGTAGTCATATGGAACAGTATCTCATGCCCACGGTTAAATATGGTGGAGGCTCTTTAATGTTTTTCTGCCAGAGGCCCTGGACATTTTGTTAGGATACCTGGCATCATGGACTCTACCAAATATTAACAGATATTTAAATGAAAACCTGACTGCCTCTGCCAGAAAGCATACAATGGGTCGTGGCTGGATCTTCCAGCAGGACAATGATCCAAAACATACATCAAAATCAACACAAAAATGGTTTACTGACCACAAAATCAAGGTCCTGCCATGACCATCGCAGTCCCCTGACCTGAACCCCATAGAAAACCTGTGGGGTGAACTGACGGTGCCAATAATTGTTGCACACCTATATTTAACAAATATATTCTTGATAAACCTGTGTTTTGTTTGCAGTTGTGTGATATCAATGAGAGCAGAGTATTTTGGTGATTTTTTTTCAACCAGAGATCAAAAGGTCAAAACAACAAAGCATTCTTTGCTCATGTTTACCATGGGTGATATATAGATATAGATATAGATATAGGTACACACACACACACACTCAAAGGTACTGCTTATAGAATAAAGGAGCAGTACTCTGCTAAAATTTGTAAAAGTCCAGTTACAGAAACTTCCTTGTTTACAAAGGTTAGTTTATGGCTATTGCTTCATGACCAGTGTCACTGACTACGTTTACATGCACATCAATATTACAATATAAATCAGAATTTGCCAATAGTTCAATTAGTCATGTAAACACTTCAATCCAATATGCCTGCTTTAATCGGAAATTTGTTGCATACTGAAAGGAAATCTTCGTGCATGCTCAGTTTGCAAGGAATTGTGGGTGCTAACAGATGCATACCTGTAGGCTAGGTATTTTGGAATGGCAACTCCGATATTCCGATGCCTGTATAAACATTGTATTTGGAATATGACTGTGCATGTACACGTAGTTATCGATTCATCCATTTTCAATTTGATGCAAGAGATTTCACACATACATCACTGTCTCATCATTAATTATTAAACTTTCAGTTTTCATCCACCTACTGTCAGCTCAAGAGAGGGTAAATAGAATGAAAAATCTATAAATGTCTGTTAAAACTCTCTCCTTTGTGAACTCATGCGTACAGACCTCTAGCTAGTATCGGGTCTGATGAGCTGCCTTGAGTTAAATAATTTAAAAAATGCATTTGAGAAAATAAGCTGCAACTGAGGATCTAATACAGAAACTGAACTAGCTTGACTTTTTTAAATATGTTATTAACTATACTACAATCCGTTTATATATATATATATATATATATATATATATATATATATATAACTGGAGACACCATGCAGACACAGCCAGCCTATAAAATATTAACAGTACTTGGGCCCTGAAAAGCAAACCGTGACCACTGCAGAGCCTTCCCTTCTTCTGCAGTTTCAATACTTTTATTCTTTCTGAGCATGTAATATTAGCATCTGGTCAATTCTGGGAGAGAAATTTAAAAGTGCATCATTATCACAGGAAATAAGACTGGCTGCTCTTGTGACAACGTGTTAATTATACATGTCGCTTGTGTTCAGCTTTTGGCCTGCATCCACCAACCGCCTCCACTGTTTGCACTGGCTAAGCCAGTTTTCAGAAATTTCAGCTATAATTAGCAGATATTTCTAGAATTGATTGAATAATGTGGATTTCAAAGATCTTATTTGCTATGCAATACAGTTTTACATAATCATAATGCTGTAGATTGTGCATATGTATAGCTAACAGGGGATGAATTATGAGTGTTTATCTTGATATTTTGTAAACAGTGGGGGTTAAACTAGGAGTAAGCTCTTTCACCACTTCATATTATCTGTCCTGGCTGAGGATCTCATATTCCACCTGGGTGAACTGTACGCTTACACTCGTCTGTGTTTGCCTGTAGGTGGTTGTTTTATAACGATCACAGGAACCCAGATATCTGGAAAATATTGACGGTGGTCTAATACCTGTCTAATACTTGCGCAATATTATACCATCCATTAAAACAGTCATCTGGGCATTTGTGGAAAACAAAATCAAGCTGTATGATCTGGGCTTTTCCACAGCACATAACAGCCACATTGAGATTTCCACTTCCTGTCTCACTGGATATAAAAAGAAGAGCAATCCTCTTACAATGTCACACCTCATGTTGGGAAAGCCCAGTTTGTCAGTAGACTACAAAACATTGTATTTCAAATGAACGGCAGCAAAAAAGTGCGCTGGGAATTATCGGCTACAACTGAAAGGGGGGGAATGAACAACTCAGCAACATCAAAACACATTAGAGGATTTCAAGCCACAGCCAAAAATAAAGCAGGTTCTGACATGTACCTTTCTAGGACATGCATCCACCCATTTTCCATATCGCTTATCCAAGGTGAGCCTGGAGCCAATCCCAGAGGACCCGGGGCACAAGGCGAAGGACACCCTGGACGGAGTGCCGATATATTGCAGGGCACAATCCACACACACTCAGACACCCTTTCACACACCACAGACAATTTGGAAATGCCGATCAGCCTACAGCACATGTCTTTGGACTTTGTAGGAAACCATAGTACCTTGAAGAAACCCCTGAAGCACGGAGAAAATGCAAATTCCATGCACACAGAAGAGTGAGAATCGAGCCCCCAACTCTGAAGGTGCGAGAAATACGTGCTAAACATTAAGCCACCATGCACCGAAAAAGACAAAAAAGCGTGACAACCAGCCTCTGGCTTTGCTTGTATAAACAGGGTAGATTTAACCTAGTATTCATCTTGGTTTGGTTAATATGTCTATGTAAATGGTTTTGGTTAAAGTGCTAGAACACAGCTAATAAATAGAGGAAGCTATTAGCACAATTATCACCATACACAGTGCATGCTCGGCTTATCAAATAAGCCTACTTTCCTCAAACTGCGTTGTTGTGTAATTTCAATTACACAACAGTTAGTTCCAGACCACTAATTTGATTGGTGGAGCAGCATTCGAAGAGAGCGTAAATTTCATATAAGCGCAATAGGATGTTTCACTGTGTATCACTCCACTCGTCTGTGTTCACCATCCCTGCTTCCCAATTCGCATACTATGATGGGTTGCTTTGCTGAATTCAAGCACGTACAGTGTCCTCCACTAATATTGGCACCCTTGGTAAATATGAGCATAGAAAGCAGTGAAAAATTGTCTTTATTGTTTAACCTTTCGATCTGTTGTTTAAAAAAAATCACAAAAATAGCCTGTTCTCATGGATATCAAACAAATGCAAACAAAACACAGGTTTATTCCCCCAAAAGATCTTTGTTAAATATAGGTATGCAACAATTATTGAACCCCTTTTAGTCAATACTTTGTGCTACCTTTGCCAAGATAACAGCTCTGAGTCTTCTCCTATAATGCCTCCCAAGGGTACTTCCTAGTTCGAAACCGTTACTACAGTAGTGTTAGCGACATCATCAGCGGAATATAATTTTTGATGTAAAATATGAAAGCACATCAGATGAAGATGAAAAGAAAGACGGGACGCCAATTTTATCGGAAACCTTTATCAAAAATTAAAAAATCGCTGTGAGCTAGCTAGATTCTGTACATTCCTCAGAATCTATTTCTGCTAGCAGAGAGAAAAAAAAACAGAATGCTTGGCCATATTGTGTCCAAAAGGTCAGGTACTCAGTATTAATTTCATGTTTACAGAACTGTAGTATAAAAGCAATATCGCATTCACAATCATACAGTTATAGTATATATTGACACGGCTGTGATTTGGCCATTGGTAATCAGCTGCACTCTTACTCGTGTGATATTACTTAAAGAGGCAATGTGTTAAACAAGTTAACCTCTAGTACTAGCCTATTTGAATAGGTCTGATATGTCCATCCATCCATCCATCCATCCATCCATCTTCTACCGCTTATTCCTTCTTCAGGGTCGTGGGGAAACCTGGAGCCTATACCATTGAGCATCAGGCACAAGGTGGGGTACACCCTGGACAGGGTGCCAGTCCATTGCTGGGCACAATTAGGTCTGATATGTAAGAAATAATTTTGCCCCCTTTTTTAACATATTGAGCATTGCCCACTTCATGCATAATTCTAAAACCATAATATTCTGAAACATCTCGTTTTCTCTGTAAATACAATCAAGCTTGCAAGTCATGTGGAAACACGATACGGTAGCATGGGTATGTTCAAAATGCAGATAGCTTTTAGGTGCTAAATTCTTTAGTCTTCAAAGTATATGGAGAGATTCCTCGTTTTTGAAAATACCCACGTTACCATGCATCGTTACCACTTGACTTGCAAGGCTGGTTGCTTTTGCCAAGAAGAGGAGACATTTCCAGAGCCTAAAGACACCCTGGATGGGATGACATGCTCATTCACACTTAGGGCCAATTATCACAGCCAATCCACCTCACCTACTGGCATTTTTGGAAGATGGTAGGAAACCTGAGAACCTGGAAGAAACCCACATGCAAAACTCCACACAAACGATAACCCAAGCTCATGATCAAACCTGAGACCTTGAAGCTGTGAGGAGGTAATGCCACCCAAGACATTTTATATTCAGGATACAATTGTATATATTTTAGAGAAAGAAAAAACGTAATGATACAGTATGTTGACGCTATCGTATGATGATTTCATAAGCAGTAATTATGTGTCAGCTATGTTCACCTCAAAGCTCCGGTGCAAAACTAAAAACTGGCAGAGTTCATGCAGCAAAAATACTTTGACCCATACATTACATTTTAAGATGTTCTTACAAAACGTTGGTGGTAATTAAGTGTGGTGCAGATCAACAATCAATAATATATCAATAACAATACACTAAACAGTAAAGTCCAGGGCAAGACCACATGTGCATGTTCAGTTCAGTGTACATTTAGCAGATTTGTGCAATTGTTAGACGTGTAACATTAGTACCATCAGAAGATTGTAAAGTATTGATAAAGATGGTAAAGATGGTAAAGAAGATGGTAAAGATGGTAAAGATAAAGTATTGCGTGGACAAACATCACAGCAGTTCAGACTGGAACACCTCAGCCTCTGATCAGCTCTCTGATGGCAGAAGGAAGCGTCTTGTTTTAGTAATTAAGATTCTGTAGCTTTTGTCAGATGGAAACTGATGCCCTCCCATCAGTTTCCATCTGACAAAAGCTACAGAATCTTCATTTCTAAAGCTCTTTTCTGAATGTATTTGGTGTACAGGGATACACTGATGTTACATTGTGTCCATGGTCCATGATCATTTTTGCCCATGTCTAAAAACATTTTAACACCTTCTCCAGCCAGAATTGGTTAATTGTATGCATGCCTAACACTCCCCCTCCCCCTTTTAAGGAAAGAGGGATCCCCCTCCTCCATCCTCCTTCCTTCTCCCTCTCTCTGACCTTGCAGGGAAAATCTAGTCTACTCCACCACAAAACAAAATCTTTGGGATATATTTTACACTGAAGCACGAAGACGCGGTTCGTGTTGCTGTTCGTGACACGTTATGCTCTGCCCCGCTATAACGCAGTCACAGAGGGTGCACGAGCGGATGTAGTGCGCGACTGTAGGGAGCGAGCAGTCATTTGGGATTCAGCCTATGCGCTTGAGGCTGATATTAAAACGGAGGTCATTTCCTCACGCGAGTACGCTTGCTGTAAATTGATTTATGAATTTATTTATTTAATATATATTTATATATATACATTTATTTATTTATTTATTTTAAACGATCAGATTTGTAAATGTTTTTCCTTTATGGGCATAGTGTGACGAAATGCCTGTGCATTAGTCGTTTCAAATGACTGTAGTGGATAAGATTGCAAGCTGTAAGGAGAGTTAAGTGATAAAAGAAATAATTTGATATATATATATACATATATATTTGTATATATTATATATATATTGCCTTGTAGCTACCCTGAACATCTTCCCTTAGCGATTCAGACGTGAAATAAATAGAAATAAATCAGCAAGAATAAACCTGACCGCGTGCTTGTGTTGTGCGTGTAATTTGCTGATCAATAAGCAAATTTAATATAGCGTCTTACCTTTTCCTGAGCCCGGCTGATCCTCTTCTGGACGTTTTTGGCGAAAATGCCCGTCTTTATTTCTGCCATGGCTGCTCAGGGATTGAAACGGTTGGAGTGTTTCAGCACCTACACGGAGGAGGACAGCGGCAGAGGAGGAGGAGGAGGAGGAGGAGCTCTTAAAGCTATACGCCACACCCCAACCCCCGCATTACCGCCACAAACCACCTGAACACCTACCACCACACACCAATTACAATCAATAACACTGCTATTAGTAATATATCAATACAAATGAGCTTAATAGTTTAGAACTGCATGTCCAGTGTGTGTATGTGTGTGTGTGTGTGTGTGTGTGTGTCTCTCTCTCTCTCTCTCTCTCTCTCTCTCTCTCTCTCTCTTCTACGTCAGCGTTTATAAACAGTCGCTTATATGGCTGCGTCCCAAATCGCATCCTGTGCTACTCCACTGTAGAGCACGTGAGCTCTTTTTGGTACACTATTTAGTGCAGGAGTATGCGGTTTCGGATGTAGCCTTGTAAGTGGCAGAAGATTCCCAGTGACACACATTTAGGCCACGTTTACTTACAGGGTTTACGTAGCAGCGGTGGTTGTAATGCATTTTTGTTGTTGTTGTTGTTGTTGTTGTTGTTGTTTATATACTGTGTGTGACTGACAGGTGAAGCGAATAACATTGATTATCTCTGCTGTCATGGGGTGAGATATATTAGGCAGCAAGTGAACAGTCAGCTCTCCAAGTTGATCTGTAAAATGTGCAAATGGGGGGGGGGGTACCTCCAAAATGGCAGGTCTTTAGGGGTGTTCCCGGTATGCAGTATAGTTAGTAGGCTACCTACCAAAAGTGGTCCAAGGAAGGACAACAGGTGACAGGGGCATGTGTGCCTAAGGCTCATGGGGAGTAAAAGCTAGCCCATCTGGTCTGATCCCATAGAAGAGCTAGGCTACTGTAGCACAAATTGCTGAAAAATTTAATGCTGGCTGTGATAGAAAGGTGTCAACATAGATAGTGCGTTGCAGCTCGCTGCATATGGGGCTGCGTAGCAATAGACTGGTCAGACTGCCCATACTGACCGCTGTACACCACCGAAAGCACCTACAGATGGGCACGTGAGCATCAGAACTGGACCATGGAGCAATGGAAGAAGGTGCACTGGTCTGATGAATCGTGTTTTCTTTTATATCATATGATGGCCGGGTGTGTGAGCGTCACTTACCTGGGGAAGAGGCATCAGGATCCACTATGGGAAGAATTCAAGCCGGAGGAGACAGTGTGATGCTCTGGGTAATGTTCTGCTGAGAAACCTTGGGTAGAACATTTCTTTTTTTTAATTATATATTATTAATATGATACGTATATATAGTATTTTACTATATTACAGTGCAATTACTACACCAAAATGTTATTCAAAAAAAGCATCACAAATAACATGTTTTGCACAATAATTGCTTTATAATGATGCTTATAAAAAGGTCAATGGAGTCATAGTTGTGATGTCATATTTAACTGCCCCAAGGATCAAATTAACATGTCCCATACTTTTAATTTATTATATTTTATTTCCCACCAGCTGTCATTTTGAAAAACAAGATTAACCAATCAGAATCCTGCATTTGACTAATTTCTGTCTGTTTGAATTGTTTAACAGTGACATTGGCTTCACTGTAAGGCAGCTGGGGAAGGCAGGCTTCAGCTCTGGATAAACAGGTATGTTCTCTGGGATGCATATGCCCCAACCATCAGAGGATCAGAGGATAGGAGCATGTGTGCCCCTCCATTTATGCCACTGGCATTAACAGCACCAGAATATGTGTGAGAATATTGTCGCTTCAGCTGCCAACTGCACCCCCACCAAGCTGCTCACTCGATCGCTGCAGGATGCGGGATCATAGCATGTGTGGGATCAGCGTGGACTGTATGCCCCCTGTGGGCCCTGTATTTTATCGCTGGTAGGTTAAGCAGACAAAGCATCATCCCCCAAGGTCTGTTGCAGATATACTGTTCCTGGGTACCAAATGCTGACATAGTGATGAAGTCATGACCAAAGATTATGATATCAGTTATGTGACACACATGAGCACATGAATTTCTTCCTAGAATTAGAGTGGCTGCCCCAGTCAGTACAGGCTGGTCCCTCCACTGTGGAGTTTATCAAAGCATTGCTTCTAAGAGCAGGGCACATTGCCTAGGAGAGAGCAAAGCTCTCAGTCAATCTGTTTTATGTTGGGGGTCCAGCATGGCTGGCAAAGTTCACAGTCACAGAAGCATACAAAGCAACCCTGCCAAGTCTTCCCTACATGGAATGCCCTTAGGGTTGTGGCAGAAGTAACCATAGATAGAAGAGTTCAGGTTTCTGGATCACAAAGCCAACAGAACAAAGCAGACTGGCCACACAGCACCAATAAGTAAGTTACCAAAGGCTAAACCAAGGCTCCTACATCCTCCGAAAGTCCGTATGCCTTGACAGAGAGACAAGCTTACACAATCACAAATACTGGACCCTTACAAATGCCCAAGTGTCCTTGATCCACCCCGTGGGTTGAGCCCTAAGTAGCATCCACCACCTCAAAAGAATTACACGTGGCCTAACAATATGTGGCAGTTGTTGCTTTCAGAATGCTTCGAGGCTGAAAACAACACCCATTGTGCACAGATTACATCGCGTGTTGATGAAAATGTTACAGTACAAACTCCAATTCCACCACTGACCCTTAAACTTCTTGGGGCTCAAGGCCTGTCCAATTTTATACCCCAGAATAGTGACCAAAGAAGTTTGTTCGTGCTTGGATAGAGTCAGGATAGAAAAAATGGAAGCTGCTGTTCAGAACAAGAGGTTCTATTCAATGCATTTTTTGTTCACAAAAAAAAAAGATGTTGGCTTTCATCCTATTCTGAATTGGTTCCTAAAAGTCCACACCCCCAGCCCCCTTTTGCAAGCTCCCCTTTTTAGCGCAAAGACATTTGTTGCTAAATCTAGGAAAACTATTAAACAAAGACAGGAAAAGAACCAAAAAAAGCAAGAACTAAAACACAAGACAAGACTATGGCAAGGACATGACAAGGGACCATCAACATGTAAAACAAAATGTGCAAATACAACAACATATAATGCTTGGCAATTAAGGAGGGAAAACACTGAACTTGAGTATAGGATAACTAATTAGGGGAACACTAAACAAGTGTGGCAGACAACAAAGGAAGACATTTTTTTAAATGTCAGTGAGGATGCCTTCTGGTGGTCTGGGGGGAATTGTCCATGGTGATCGTGACAGTGTTTTATAGAAATGATCTACCAATTAAAATGAATGCAGTACTCAGGAATTCTGAGTGTTAGAGGGCCATTTTTTCCCTTGCTAATGATTATGATTCCAACATGGTAGGTGCTTGAAGGGATTCCCCAAATACTTGAGTATTTTGTATGATTTTAATTCACATCTGAGAAATATTTGATGTAATCTTGCATACAACAATAACAATAACAATGTTCTACTGAGATTGAGTTCTATTTATTAATTTAACCATAATGCACACCAGGTATTTGAAATTCACATGTTGTGCTGAAATAAGGAAAACTGGAAGAAATAAAAATTACTTTTTTTCACAAAATCATTTCCTGATGTATGGTACTCTTTTCCCTGTTTTAACATTTTAGCTGTGGGTAATTACAGTCTCTTAGACATGAGGATAAACTGGGTCAAGACCTTTATAGCGGCAGTTACTGTATAAGTTCCATGCAACATTTTATGATAGTAAATCAAGTTCATATTGGACATACAAACAAACAAACCTGAATTTAATCAAGTCCCTGAAGTCTGGTATGTGAGTCACTTTATGGGTTTAACATATGATGAACTTTTAATGCATGACTTAAAAAGGGAAGGGTTTTTTGTTAGCCCTTAGCTGACAGGTTATATAACGGCTGTGTATTAAACAAATTTTTTAAACTATATGGTTTTTAGAACCTACTAATTATGTTTTGTGTATGTGAACAAGTTGACATGAAATATGTGGCCAAGACCGACTGTGACCAATTCATTACAATTGTGATTAACTTACTTTATTTCTGAGAAACTGCAGAGAAGCAGTAAGTTCGTAAAACACAAAACAAACAAAAAACCCACCCAGGGCCTGTTACACACGTTGAATGCAAGTTTGATCATAAGTCAGGCAGGTGGCTTTGATGTTGTATCTCTTTAAGTCTCTCCACCTTCTCTCTCTCTTCCCCATTCAATTCCAGATCCCCATGAACGACTTACAATAATACCAAATTTTCAACCAGTTCCTGTGCCGCTTTTCCTATCCTCCTTCTCCTTCTTCTTCGATGTCTCCCCCAGCTCCCTCTCTCTCCACAGAGGTAGAACCTTCCGTGCCCACCAGGAACGGGTAAAGCCTTGGCAGGGTTGCTGTCATGGCGGGAAAGCCAAGCATTTCCAGGATCCTCAGGGAATTGAGAACAGTTTTTTTTTAAACAGATCTTTTCTTCTGAATGTCTGGTGAATAATAACGTCTAACTTTAACCAGGCCAACTTTAACCAGTCTTAAACCAGTCTTTATTCTCTCTGGATGTTTTACTGGTAAATAAGTGATAATTGTAACTGTTGTGTGATCTAACAGGTGAAACAGATTAAATCATCATTACAAGACTAAGAATAGGACATACAAGGCATAATGACTCACTGAAGTTAACACACTCAAAAGGAAACTGTGTCCTATGGCTCAATCAGGTTATCACGTTATATTTGCTTGCAACAAATACTCCGATAAAAGAAGCAAAGACATACAGCAGGGTAGAGAATAGACAGCTATAAACAGTTATCAAAATATAAAGAAATATCTTCGTGTTTTATAAAGAACACATGATACATTTATATAAAAGGATTTGAAAACAAGATTTTTTTTTTTTTTTAAACTGTAATTATTAATAATTATTTTATTATTATAATTTTTATAAAAATTAAAATTATAATTTTAAAAAATATAATATAATTTATAAAAATAAAAAAAATTTTAAAATTTTTTTATTTTATAATTTTTTATATTTTTTTATTTTTTTTTTTTTTTTTTATTTTTTTTTAAAATTTTTAAAATATTTTTTAATTTTTTTTTTTTTTTTTTTTTTTTTTTTTTTTTTTTTTTTTTTTTTTTTTTATATATTAAAAAAAAAATTTTTAAAATTTATTTTTAAATTTTAAATTTTTTATATTTTTTTTTTTTTTTTTTTTTTTTTTTTTTTTTTTTATTTTTTTTTTTTTAAAAATATAAAATTTATTTTTATAATTTTATTAATTAAAAATAATAATTTATTTTATTATTTTTTTTTTTTTATTTTTTTTTTTTTATTTAATTTTTTTTTTTTTTTTTTTATAAATATATAATTTTATTTTTATTTTTTTTAAAAAAAATTTTTTTTTTTTTTTTTTTAACTTTTAAAAAACCCAGGTGTTCCTTGCTGTTTTTCCTGGTATGTTTATCATCATTATCATTTTTGATGTCTAATCTAGCTCTTTGTACTGATATTATAACTAGCAAACCAATATGAGTGAAACACTATGGCAGCTGACTAAATTTCATAATAATCTACAATTGAATGTAAGACCATAGGAAACACTCAAAGGCGCTTTGTTTGGGTAATTTAAAATTAATTAAAAGTCACTCCTTTTTTAAACAAACTGCACAAGAGGTTGACTGGAACGTTTCTCTGTTGGGTAAGTGGGTAAGTTATGGATAAGTTACTCAGAGGGTAGGTTATGGCAGGTGTTAGAGCTAGATGAAAATCATGGTAGGCAGCGATAAGTTGTACCGTGTGTAAATGTTTACCGCTATTTAGCAGTATATTTTTAGTTAGTACCTCACATTACTTAGATTAAAATGATGGACAAACCAAACCATGTTTAGCCAATGTACCATTTTAAGTTCCTGTTCAGGCAATATCTTACAATGTACATTTTCATTTGCAGTTTCCATCACCAATATGGTATCTACTGCGCATGCGCTGCCTCCGCGGTCTGTACTGCGCATGCGCTGGCTTCAAGTTCTCTACTGCGCATGCTCTGGCTCCAATATTCCTAAGAGGGCGACTCCCAAGTCGACCATAATACGCTTTAAAAGCGCACAGTGGAAGTAAATGGCGCCGTGATGTCAACTAATATATATACAGTTACAGATTTTGACCAAAAAAGGCAACAAAACCGCTCAGTAGGAGAAATATAAAATAAAAATGAAGCCCACTCAAATATATAGTCATTGGTGTTAACCATTTGTGGAAACTACACATCCAAACTTCCGTTTTAAACAGGAAGTGACTGCTTTAGCTGAGATTAGCAGGCTGTTGCTAACTTTAATTTACATGTTAGCTTTCGTGGGTGCTTAAACCTAGGTGAATAAACATTTGAAGACGTCGACTATTGAAATATACATGTAGGTATATTTATTAGCTAGTTCTCTTTGCGAAGAGGCTTTAATGCAAATGCCAGTATCTCGTGTGTGCGGAAGTGCAGAGTTGTGTTTACTGGCTGTGAAGCGCTCGGTCAGTGCGTGTTTACTCCACTGTGTTTACGTGCTTGTGTGCAGCTGCAGCTTGTTAAGGTGTTAAGGAGAGATGCTGTGTGCTCGGCATCATGCGACCCGCTGAACCAGGTGCGCGAGATGGACGCCACTGCAGCACGAACAAAACCAAAAACAACCGGGGAGCTGTAGACGAGGAGTGTCCTCGTGAAGCCTGCAGCGAGAGCAAAAAACCCAAGACAGCAGGGTAAGTGCCGCACGAGGTTCGGTTTATTACTGTCTCGATCCAAAACTTTTGAACATGGGAGTGTTTTGTGGCGCGAGGAAGGCTGCACAGTAACTCCGGACACTTCTGAACAAACCGGTCAAGTGCATGCTCGACTGGGATCAGACCTGGTGATTGACTTGGCCAGTCTAAACCCTTCAATCCTGATGAAGTCCTTTGTTGTGTTTTGGGTCGTTGACTACGTTTACACGGACAGCAGTAATCTAATTATCGACCTTATTCCGAATAAGACAATGTTCTGATTAAGGTGTTTACATGAGTCGCTTTTAGAATATTCCTTTCATGTACAGGTTTTACATGTTACAGAACCAAGATGGATTAACGTCACGCGTCATTACGTCCCAGTGCCACGCTGTCCGACGTTCCCTCCGGAATTTCACGTATCGACGTACAGTTGGTCTTCGTTATGGTACCGTGTACAGTTTCAGCTTTTAATTTTACGAACGCTTCAAGTGCGGTTAATTATTTGTCGTGCTGTACGTGCTAATAGACGACTGCTTGAAGACGTGGGCTGCGTCCCAAACTGCGTACTTACGGTCTATATAGTAGCTTGTATACATTTTTTTTTTTTTTTACCTGCTATATTCTGTAGTAGGTAAGTATGCGGTTTGGAACGCAGCTGTGCTCTCTTGTTTGCTGTGAAACGGTCGAGCGCTACCGTGTGTGTACGTGTCCTGTCACACAATGCGGTGAAAACTCTCACACGATGTTAATAGTGTGATTTAAGGTGTGTACATGTCTGTAATACACGTCGATAATGTGACTAAAACAGGAATACTCCAGTTCGAGTATGACTTTAATCGGATTAAGGTCCTCAATAATCGCTGTTTACATGCTAGTTTCTTAATCAGAGTATCGTCTCAATCGGGTTCATATGGGATTATTGTTGTCCATGTAAACGTACTGACTGTATTTAAGTTTCTCCCAATTAGGTTGGATGCATTTCTCTCTAAAATGGCAGACACATTGTTTCTGTAGACGTCTGAATTCATTCTTTTGCTACCATCATGAGTTACATCAATAAAGATTAGTGTGGGGCGGCTGTGGCTAAGGTGGAAGAGCGGGTTGTCTACTAATCGTAATGGCGGTTCGATTCCACATGACTCCACGTGCCTAGGTGTCCTTGGCAAGAATCTGAACCCCAAGTTGTTCCCGATGGCAAGCTAGTGCCTTGCATGCAGCTCTACTACCATTGGTGTGTGTAGAACTGCTACGGTTAAAAGAGCGCTATATAAGTGCCATTTACTATAGTGAGTCTGTTTCCGAAGCAGCCATGTAAGTGACAACCTCCACTGTGCAAGTGTTTTCGATTCCAGAACTTTTGAGGCTCATCTCTATATTTCTTTGGGAATTCCAATCTGGCTTTCTAATACTTAATGCTGATTAGTGGTTTGCATCTTGTAGTATGGCCTTTATATACTTCTGCTCTTGAAGATTCCTTCAAATGCTGGACTGTGATACCGTCACTCTTTCTTGCCCTGTGGAGGTTGTTGGTGATGTCACTGACTGTTGTTTTTCGGGTTTTTATTTACAGTTCTCAGTGTTTGTCATCTGGTTCTGATAGCTTTTCCCTCGTTTCTCAGCTTCAAAATAGTTCGCTTTTTTCCCCCATAGACAGCTCTCTGGTCTTCATGTTGGTTTATCCTTTGTTACAACAAATCCAGTCTTCACAGGCGAAACCCAGGACCAAGAGTTGATAGGCTGATTGTCAACAGCTCTGAATAACATTGCACACCTGGGCAACAAGAAACACTTGTCAGGCGCGTGTTCTAATATTTTTGATCACTTGAAAAATGGGTGGGTTCCAAGTTGTTTAAAACATCTAGATGTAAATATCAGGAAATAAAAGCTGAAATTCTGGTCCATCGTCTCGTGTTCGTCTTTTAAATCTCAAACCCAAATGTTTGCAGTGTATAGCAAAAACAAAAGAATTGGCCTTGCCGTTCTAATACTTTTGGAGGAGACTGTATCATTATTGGATTTTCTCCATATAATTGCAGCCCTGGTATCTGGGCAGAGCAAATATTTGGTGGATATACTCAGCAAAAAAGAAACGTACCTTTTCAGGAGACTGTATTTTAAAGATAACTTTGTAAAATCTGAATAATCTGTACAGATCTTTATTGGATAGGGTTTAAACGATGTGTTCCATGCTTGTTCAATGAACCATCCATCCATCCATCTTCTACCGCTTACTCCTTGTTCAGGGTCACGGGGAACCTGGAGCCTATCCCAGGGAGCATCGGGCACAAGGTGGGGTACACCCTGGACATTTTGCCAGTCCATCACAGGGCACTGTTCAGTGATTCATAAACAATAATTGCACATGCACCTGAGGAACAGACCTTAAGACACAAACATTGCACAGGCGGTAGGAAATTAAGGTCACAGTTACAATAAGTTAGGACACTAAAGAGACCTTTCTACTTACTGAAAAACACCAGAAGAAAGATGTCTAGGGTTCCTGCTCAGCAGCGTGAACATGCCGTAGATCTGCTGCAGGGAGACATGAGGACTGCAGATGTGTCCAGAGCAATGAACTGCAATGTCTGTAATGTAAGACGGTGCTACAGGGAGACAGGAAGGACAGCTGATTGTCCTTGCAGTAGAAAATTACACGTAACAAGTGTCCCCCCGGGACATGATGGAGAACTTGCAGACGCCTTGGTGGAAGAGTGGAGGAACATCTCACAGCAAGATCTGACCAATCTGATGCAGTCCATGAGGATGAGATGCTCTGTAGTACTTAAAGCAGCCGGAGAACACCAGATACCGACTGTTACTATTAATATCGACCTCAACTTTATTCAGGGACTCATTATTCCATTTCTGTTCTTCAAACGTCTGTGAATCTCATTCAGATCATGTCTCAAGTTGTTGAACATTTTTATGTTCATACAGATATTTACACATGTTAAGAAATTTGCTGGAAATAAAAGCAGTTGAATGTGCAAGGATGTCTCTTTTTTTTTTTTTTTTTTGCTGAGTATATAATATTTTAGCAATGATGTGTGAATTCCTATTCTCTAGATTATCTCTCAAGAAGCCCGGTCAAACCGTTCCATCCACTGCCAGTGAAAAGGATGCTTGTCCGTCTAAACATGGAAAAAGCAAAGAGATGACTTTCAGTATGCAAGCAGCTCCTGAGCAAGAAGCCAAATCTTCAAATCAAGACCGTCGTCTGTGTAAGCGTCCAAAGGAGATGTCAACAGCTGTGGATAACAGGTGCTCCGCTTCTCATTGGGTCAAACTAGTCAGCCTTGGGATGTGAACCAGAATGGTACACTGGTTCATGTTGTTCAAATATCATAGTGTTTCACGTTTTGATCATGTTCCTCTTTCACAGTGAGGAGGATCTGTACAGGGCCGCAGAGGAAATAGAGCATGAAAGACAGCAGAAGCAGCTGTCACGTGCAGGTATTAAAGCAATAATAAAGTATTCTAAAGATCACCCACTAGTATTCTGTATTACAATCACCGTCCACTTTAATAGGAACACTGGTACACCTGCTCATTTATTCAGTTATCCAATCAGACAATCATGTGGCGGTATCACGGTGCATAAAATCATGCAGATACAGGTCAAGAGCTTCAGACAATGTTCATATCAAACATCATAATAGGGGTAAAAGTGTGATGGGCTGATTTGAGTATCGAGTATAAAATATCAAATCTTCAGGTGGATGGGTATTGCTTTCAGCCAAAAACAGGTATCTGATGCCATCATGGGCACTGACTCACCCAATCTGGACAGGTGAAGGAAATGAGCGGGTGTACAGGTGTTCCTATTAAAGTGGACAGTGAGAGTTTCATACTTTGTTGATGAAAGCAGGTGAAATCTATCTATCTTCCTTTTTGCTGTGGAAGATGTGGTTCAGGGTGGTTGTAGTGTAGTGCGTTTTTCTGTTGTGTTATGGTTTGAGATTAAATAATTGTGTGTGTGTGTGTGTGTGTGTGTGATATATATTTTTTTGTTTGTTTTTTTTATATTTTTTTTTAGCGTCAGTGCCTAGTTTTGAGGACCAGACCAGCGTGTCAGCTCCTGAGGGTCTGCTATCCTACAGTCAGAGAGAATGGAAAGGAAATACCACCAAAAGCCACCTTATCAGAAAAGTACGCTTTACATTTGCTTGAAGACGTTAAAAATATTTGAATTGTAAATCAATGTTTTCAAGGCTTGACATCTGTGTAATTTTGTGTGTGTGTGTGTGTGTCGTAGAAACCACCTAGCATTTAATAATTTCACAGGTAGTTCCATTTTTCTTGTGTATGATATACATTGGTGCTTGAAAGTTTGTGAACCCTTTAGAATTTCCTATATATCTACATAAATATGATCTAAAACATCAGATTTTCACACAAGTCCTCAAAGTAGATGAAGAGAACCCTATTAAACAAATGAGACAAAAATGTTATACTTGGGCATTTATTTATTGAGGAATATTATCCAATTACAGATCTGTGAGTGGCAAACGTACGTGAACATTTGCTTTCAGCCCCTTGTGCAGCAATAACTGTAAATAAACGTTTGGGGTAACTGTTGATCAGGATTTTTTGCTCGTTCTTCAGTACAGAACAGCTTCAACTCCGGGATGTTGGTGTGTTTCCTCACATGAACTGCTTGCTTCAGGTTCTTCCTCAACATTTCTATTGGATTAGGGTCAGGACTTTGACTTGGCCATTCCAAAACATTGTAACTTTATTCTTCTTTAACTGTTTTTTGGTAGAACGACTTGTGAGATTAGGATCGTTGTCTTGCTGCATGATCCGCTTTCTCTTGAGATTCAATTCACAGACAGATATCCTGACATTTTCCTTCTATACTTCATAATTCATTGTTCCATCAATGATGGTGAGTCATCCTGGCCCAGATGAAGCAAAACAGGCCAAAACTATGATACTCCCACCATCATGTTCTTTTTGGAGAGCAGTGTCTTTCTTCTGGTGAGGATCAGCAACTCTTTTACTGAGGTCCTCAGAAATCTCCTTTGTTCATGCCATGATACACTTCCACAAACATGTGTTGTGAAGATCAGACTCTGATAGATCCCTGTTCTTTAAATAAAACAGGATGCTCACTCACACCTGATTGTCATCCCGTTGAATGAAAACACCTGACTCTAATTTCATCTTCAAATTAACTGCTATATATTTGTCATTCACGGATGTGAAATATTTAAAAAGTATCATATTTTTTTCCTCATTTGTTTAATTGGGATCTCGTCTACTTTCAGGACCTGTGATCTGATGCCTTGGATCATATTTATACAGAAATTTAGACAATTCTAAAGGGTTCACAAACTTTCAAGCACCACTGTGCCTGGAGCAAACAGTGATCGTAGAAGGGTTAACCCCTAAACTATGAACTATACCTTGACAATCACATCATCTGCACTTTAATGGAAAAATCTGATTCTCTACACCAGTGGTGCTTAAGCCTTTTTGGTTACAATAATAACCCCTTTCAGTAATCATTTAAGCTAAATAAAAATAACCGTAAGGATAACAAAATGAAGTATGCAAGGCAGGAATTACCCATAAGGCATGTGGCCTTTTTTGTTGTTTTCGTTTTGGATTTTTAGTAAGTTACCTTGCTTTCTTTACAGCTCCTCTCATTCATAATTGACAGTGTTGAGTAATTCTTACTTAGTTACATATTTAATCCAGTTTAACCATAATAGAAGGTCTAATTACTGTAAATCCCTTTTTTTATTATTACCTTTTATATTTACCTTTTTTTATATTTACCTTGTTTTCACGATTTTCCTTTTCTGCCAAGTACCCTTTGTAGGAGGAGCCCTGCTCTACACAGTTCTGGACATGTCTCAACATCAGACAGTGCTTGCCTTCGTATTTATTCCATGTGCTATTTTCTTTAGGGGTATGAAGCAATAGCTCAAAAGTTTGAGAGTCTGCGCAGAGTACGAGGTGATAACTACTGCGCTCTAAGGGCAACCCTCTTTCAGCTCTTCAGCCAGTCTAAAACACTCAGTAACTGGCTCCAAAATGCAGAAATTGTTCAGGTTTGTCTTCAATATTCTGCAAAAATACAACACACTTGTACTTTATAGATAACGCACTCTTACATTTTATAGATGTCGGTGTAATTTTCTGACCGCCCCGTCTAGGACAAGTTTACTGTCGAGTTCAAATGATTTACAGTATCTCACAAAAGTGAGTACACCCCTCACATTTTTCTAAATATTGGATGATACCTTTTCATGTGACAACACTGAAGAAATGACACTTTGCTACAATGTAAAGTAGTAAGTGTACAGCTTGTGTAACAGTGTAAATCTGCTGTCCCCTCAAAATAACTCAACACACAACCATTAATGTCTAAACCGCTGGCAACAAGCAGCGGTCCTCTTCGACTCCTCCATGATGACATCACGGAGCTGGTGGATGTTAGAGACCTTGTGCTCCTCCACCTTCCGTTTGAGGATGCTCCACAGATGCTCATTAGGGTTTAGGTCTGGAGACGTGCTTGACCAGTCCATCACCTTCACCCTCAATTTCTTTATCAAGGCAGTGGTCATCTTGGAGGTGTGTTTGGGGTCGTTATCATGCTGGAATACCTCATACTGATCATGCTCTGCTTCAGTATGTCACAGTACATGTTGGCATTCATGGTTCCCTCAACGAATAGACGTATGAGTGCTGCCAGCATTGCTAGAGTTTGAAGGGTTGGGGGGTCAGCCTGTCAGTGCTCAGACCATACACCGCACACTGCATCAAATTGGTCTGCATGGCTGTTGTCACAGAAGGAAGCCTCTTCTAAACATGGTGCACAAGAAAATACGCAAACAGTTTGCTGAAGACAAGCAGACTAAGGACATGGATTACTGGAACCATGATAAACTTATTTGGTTCAGATGGTTTCAAGCGTGTTTGGCTGCATCCAGGTGAGGAGTACAAAGACAAGTGTGTCTTGCCTACAGTCAAGCATGGTGGTGGGAGTGTCATGGTCTGGAGCTGCATGAGTGCTGCCAGCACTGGAGAGCTACAGTTCATTGAGGGAACCATGAATGCCAACATGTACTGTGACATAGTGAAGCAGAGCATGATCCCCTCCTTTCGGATACTGGGCCGCAGGACAGTATTCCAAACACACCTCCAGGATGACCAGTGCCTTGCTAAAGAAGCTGAGGGTGAAGGTGATTGACTAAACCCTATTGAGCATCTGTGAGGCATCCTCAAACGGAAGGTGGAGGAGCACAAGGTCTCTATCATCCACCAGCTCCGTGATGTCGTCATGGAGGAGTGGAAGAGGACACCAGGGGCAACCTGTGAAGCTCTGGTGAACTCCATGCCCAAGAGGCTTAAGGCAGTGCTGGAAAATAATGGTGGCCACACAAAATATTGACACTTTGGGCCCAATTTGGACATTTTCACTTAGGGGTGTACTCACCCACCATTTTAGCCATTAACGGCTGTGTGTTGAGTTATTTTGAGGGGACAGCAAATTTACACTGTTACACATGCTGTACACTCACTATTTTACATTGTAGCAAAGAGAGGGGTGTACTCACTTTTTTGAGATACTGTATATGTAGGCACTTGTGGTGGTTGTAATTGTCTTAAGGCTGTTCTATTCTGGCACCCATTATTAGTTCTTATTTTATTACATGGACTAATAAATCTTCTTTTACATAAACAAAAACGTCCAGTGTTTTTGGCTTAGAACACACTGACAGAAATAAATTGACATACAAATATTTTATGTTTATGGTGAAATCAAATAGGCTTAATTGATAGCTGAGATGTCTAGCTGTCTGTTTTGTGTTTCAACACAGCTGGAGTGTGTGCAAGATTTAGTGGAAGAATGGAGGTTTCCTTTCGGGAGCAGAGATGAAGGAGGAGCAGTGGAACAGTTGGAACATTGTCTAAATCTCCTGAGAGTCAGGGTAACACTAATAGAACCCCTATTTCACAGCATCTAGTTAATGCCTTTTTCATATCGGTGTAATCAAAAGATTTGTAGTTTGGTCGTATTGGAAGGCTGCCATATTTTCTTTAAAGGCCAGACTGCTTGAAATGAAATTACAGACCTGCTGCATTTGCAAGTTGATTTATTAAAAGCAAATGTTTTTTTTTTGTTGTTGTTGTTTTTGAGTACAAACATATTTTATTTTTTATTTATTTTATGACTTCTATGTTAACGAGTCAGTACAAAAACATTTAAGATTTCCAAACATTCGTTATCCAGCACAAAATTAAATGCTACAGAAACATGTTTGTATGTTAGTAAGGAAAGCGGTGTATTACTTAAGAAACTTTCGGGGGGGGGGCGGCTTATGCTGGGTTTTGCTACAAAAATAAGAAGCAAGTGAGAAGTTCTCCAGAAGAACATTGGCTGGTTCTGAAAGATGCTCAATAAAACTTACAGCTCATTTCTTTATAAAACTGCACTAATTCTACCTGAGACGACTTTGTTTGTTTGTTTATTTTATATAAAAGCAAAGGGTCATCACAGCTGTAGCACTCCATTTGGTAAGACCACCAGTAATGTCACACAAGCAACAAAGGCAAGCGTATGGCGAAACCCAAACAGCCTATGATACAGTAAAATGGCCAGAACATGTGCCATGGAGTTTGTGTGCTTGTGAGGTCTGCTCAGGTCCAAAGCTGTCAATAAAGACCCTGCAATGTAGCATAGTCATATCAGCTGCCATGTGAAAGTCTGCTGTTGATGTGGGTTGCACTGCACCATCCAACCCTACCTGGGCTGTCACCACCACAGCTAGTATGTGGCAGAACTAAACCCTTTGCCAAACGTCGATTAAAAACGGTTTTGAAATTGTCGGCTTAGGTCAATATTAGCCTGGAAGAACCTCCAAGATGCCGTTGTAGACCTAGCTTTAACTAAGAACTCTGATTCTGAGAACCAAGTAAATTAAGACTGCGGGGTTTTTTTTTTATGTTCTGCTACTGCCCCAGCAGGGGCACTGATAATACTCGTAGTCCCTGACCTAGTGAACCAGTATAAGGGTGTATTTATTGATTGAGACTTCAAAGCACTTCTGTAAGTCAGCCTTTATAGGGGCATCTGTCAAATGCCATAAATGTACATTTAAGCACTGGCAATGAATCAATAATTGTTCAGAAGCAAAATAACTCTTCGATGTGATTTGAAATTCGAGTTGATGTGGAAATTGGTAGCGGCCACTCTGTTTTCTCTTAACTTTGGTACTTTGAGAGCATGGATTTGGAAACATTTGAAGGTATATTTCTGTTTAGCATGAGTAGACATGTCAATATTATAATCAATGTCCACTGCGCTTACAATGAGCATCTTGATGCAAGCAATAATCGATGCTGAAAGTTGTTCTCATTTTGGACATTTAAGATTTACTGTATTATGTTTTACTTTGTACACATTTGTTTTCTTATTCATGTGGCATTGCATTTAATATTTGTGCAAAGGAAGGAGATATTTATTATTGCTAATTATGGAACATTATAATGAATAAAGTATACTGAGAATAGACTTGGACTGCGTGTGACTTATCTGAAGACCTGGTGGAATGATATTTCTTCGATCACGTTCCCACAGTGGCAGGAGGCAGCTCAGTGTGAGAGTCCAGCGGAGCGGGAACGTGTTTGCCAGCAACTGTTTGTGGGGGGCCGTGAAGAATATGAGCTGCTGGAGGCCCTGAAGTTCTTGATGCTGAAGACAGTTATTCTGCTGCACTCGGACATGAAGAAGGGCTCCAGTGTGCCTGAGTTCTGCTGGCTTCTTTTTGCCCGTGACACCTCCAAATGTCCCAGGAGCTTCCTCATGAATCATCTAAGACATGTGGGTTTCAGTGGAGGTCTGGAACAGGTGAGAACTTCAATGGAGTTTTATAAAAGCAAAGTATTCTGACCTGGTTAAGGGCCTTGCTCAAGGGCCCAACAGTGGCAGTTTGGCAGTGCTGGGGTTTTGATCAGTAACCCAGAGCCTTAACCGTCAAGCCACCACTGTCGCCTTATAGAAGGTCCTCATTCAAAATACTGCGACAGTCATGTGATACAAGTGAGAAGCATTAGCATAATATCCATGTCTGTAGCATGGTAACTAACACTTATATGCTGATATGTTATCTGTGAACATATGCTAAACTCTGTGTTAAATATGCTTACTGAGGCAAGTCCTATGATGCCATTCCAGATATTTGCAGATTTGTCATTTAGTGAAAAGTACGAGACACTAAGCACCTTTACTGTCTGCTGCAGGTGGAGATGTTTCTGCTCGGCTACTCGCTACAGCATACGCTTCAGGCCTATCGGCTCTACAAGACAGATACAGAGGAGTTCATCACCTACTACCCAGATGACCACATGACGGAGTGGCCTTGCCTTAGCCTGGTCACGGAGGACGATCGACACTATAATGTGCCAGTCCCAAAACAGCCCAAACTGCAGTCCACAAAACCTGACAAGTCAATCAGGCCCACATGGAACTTGCCTTCAAATGGAACAGGAAAAACTACACTTCTATAGAGAAAATCTGATGACAATGACAGACAGCCTGTCCAAACGTCTGGAGGCTTTACTATGTCAGATGATTTTTCAGCCACAGACCTTCCAACCTTTTTATGCATTTCGCATCGAATTCAGCATTGGCGTGAGCTGAGGAGCCTTCTGGGTTTTTTCCCTCCAGTATAAATGGCAGATAACCCAATCAATATGTGAATCTAGACTTGCTGATTGACAGTTGCACAGGTTTTTTGATCTCTCTGATATTAGCTGACACCTTGGAAGCCCCTCCCCTTCCTTATCTCACATTAGTAATCTCTAGTCTCCTCTTGATTTTCCGGTTTGAAAGATGCACTGTGCAGGGCCCTCAGTTTTTCTGTCAGGGTAAACGGAGTGTGTTTTCATGCGGGAAAAAATCTATTAATGTATGTTCAAATCGGCTAACATTTAGACTTTTTTTTGGGGGGGGGGGGTATATAGGCTAGTTAACATTATATTTAGAAGGGATTCCACTGAATGAGGTACTCAATGGAATTAATTTGTGCCAACTCGGTCCAAGGTTATTAACGTAACTAGCTTCTGCACTTCATTTAAAATCCGCTAGCGTAATAAACACCAAGCCTAGTAGACTAATGAAACATGTACAGCGCTAAATAAAATGTTCTGTAACAATTGTGATTAATACTAAACGCCAATTCAGACCAGACCTAATTCAATTCAGATATTTGATTTCGTTTTTATTTTATTTTTTTCTTTCTTTCGCACATGGCTTTTACACTAGGCCATTAATTATTACAGATTTAGCAGACGATGTCTCTCTTGCATGAACTGTAAGCTTATCTACACCTAACTGATAACTGAATGCTGGAATTCCTGAAACAACTTCAAAACTCAGAGTGCACTGTTGCGCATTCTGCTGTCAGTAGCTCGTATGGAAACACACTTGAAACACGTCCAGTAACTGTACTGGGACAAAAAGACACGTACTCGGTCTACAAAATGGAAACGATGCACACACAAAAAAAAAACCGATAGCTTATCACCTCATCCACCCTATTCCGTCACCAAAAGCACCCATAAAACCCCAAACACACGTTTGGGAACGTTTTGAGAGGACTAGATTGAAAATGTATTGAGTGTTATTTGTAAAATTTATTATTTTTTTCATTCCCCCACAGCCCTCACATTCCCAACTCTCCTCCCAAGTTTACTTTTGTTTTTGTCTATTTATTTAATTGCAATAATTCAATAAACAAGCCTGTTTATTAGGCATTGTTTGCACAGGTTTTGCAACGCTATAACCTAATACTGATGCAAAAATTCAGGGACTATTCTATATACCTAAACAATCTACAAAATTATAGACGATATATCTGGAGGAGTGCCATTTTTGGTTTTCTGAAATGAGGTCCTCATCTGGTTGATGGCTTTTGTGTGTCTAATTTATGAAAATGAAATGGAAAATATTACATTTTCTAAAATGTCATTTAGGTTTACTCTTTTAGAAAAAAATATTTATACATAGCTTTTTGGTTTTTTGCTTTTCCAAACATGCTGAAAGAAATTACATCATACGAGAAATGCACATGTAACTTTTTCAGATCCGTCTTTTATTTCCGTCTTTATAATAAATTGTGTTTGTGTGCATGTTTCTCTCAGGCAAGACAATAAATTGTCTAATTGGTGAGAGTTGTCGGTGTCATGTTGAGTTCCATCCACACGAGGGTGTGAGGGTGTATTAACATGAGCATTGGCGCATTGGAACGACGACAAGGATTAAAGTTAAAGTCAAGCTTTTGTTTTTCTTGGTAGTGCTAAAAAATAATAATAATAAATTCTTGTACAGTTTATGACGACACGATTTTAAAAAATATATACATGTATAGGCCATGGCCTCAGAAAACTCAGTCATTTCACAGTCATAGACATTCCCAAATGCCCCTTCACGCCACCCCCATCTTAGTCTCTTTGGGGGGGGTCAATATGTCTAAAATCTCCAAAACCCAGCACATGCTGATAAATTCTAGTTGTAACACAGTGTACAGTTTACTCTCAGTAAAAAAAAAAAAATTCAGAAGTAGTCAAAAATATATTGTTTGAAAATGTTATTTATATGTCAGTGTTCCTTACATTGTTTTATTTGGGGTTTTTTTATCAAAATTTATTTCTCTTTAAAAAAAAAATCAATCTAGATAACGTTTTTTTTTTTATTATTATTTTCATAAATGCTTTTGTCAAGGTTTAATAGCAAATTAGAGATGAATCAGTGGCATTCCACACTTTTTAAATGGTTAACTCCTTGGATGGCTGATTTGTAATTTTATATACATTTACTTAATTTTTATATATATATATATATATATATATATATATATATATACACGTATGTGAACCCTTTGGAATTTCATGGTTTTCTGCATAAATTTGTCATAAAATTTGCTCTGATCTCCATCTAAGTCAGGGGTATTGACAAATATAATGTGCCTAAAATAATAATAACAAAAAAAATTCTGATCTTTCATGTCTTTATTGAGAACAACCAAAAAAAACTCAGCACTTGTGGAAAAAGTATGTGAACCCTTGAGTTAATGATCTCAAAAAAGCTAATTGGAGTCAGGTTTTAGCAAACCTGGAGTCTGGTTAAGAAAATGAGTTTGAAGGTGTGGACTACAGCTACTTTGACTCAAAACCCCCTCAAATGTTTGGAGTTTGCTCTGCACAAGAAACAAACGCTTATGTGAGCCATGCCTCACCAAAAAGAGCTTTCAGACGATCTACGATCAAGAATAGTTGATTTACATAAAGCTGGCAAGGGTCACAAACTTCAAAGACTTTAGAAATTCACCAGTCTACAGTTAGTCAAACATTCTACAAATGGAGACACTTTGGGACTGTTGCTACTCTTCCAAGTATTGGGCGATCAGTCAAAATGACACCAAGAGCACATCGAAGACTCATCAGTGAGGTAAAGAAACAACCCCGAATGACAGGCGAAGATTTGAAGGCATCATTGGAACTGGCTAACATCGCTGTTCATGAGTGTACAATACGCAAAACATTGGCAAAATGTTTTGTGGACTGATGAAACTAAGATTGAACTAATTGGAAAAACCACACAGAACTATATCTGGCATAGAACGGGCATGGCAAATCATCACGAAAACATCACCCCAACCGTAAATTATGGTGGAGGAAACCTCATGGTTTGGGTCTGCATCAGGGCCTGGCCAGCTTGCAATCATTGAGGGGAAGATGAATTCCCAAGTATATCAGACAATTCTTCAGGATAATGTGAGAATGTCTGTACGTCTGCTGAAACTGTGTAGAAGTTGGGTGATGCAACAGGACAACGACCCAATACACCGGAGTCCACAACAGAGTCGCTTCAGAAAAACAAAATCCACCTTTTGGAGTGTCCGAGTCAGCACCCAGACCTCAACACAATAGAGATGCTATGGAATGACTTGAAGAAAGCCGTACACACGAGATGTCCAAAGAATATGACGGAGCTAAAGCAGTTCTGCCAGGAAGAATGGGCTAAAATTCCTCCTGAACGATGTGCAGGTCTGATCCACAGCTACAGGAAGCACCAGGTTATTCCTGCCAAGGTGGTGTCAACCAGTTATGAATTCTAAGGGTTCACTTACTTTTTCCACTGCCATTTTGAATGTTGAATGAGTGTGTTCAATAAAGACATGAGGGATCAGATTTTTTTTTTGTGTGTGTGTGTGTGTGTGTGTGTGTGTGTGTGTGTGTGTGTGTGTTATTATTTTAGACACATTATATTGGTCATTACCCCTGACTTAGATGAAGATCACATCACTTTTTATGACGTGTGTGTGTGTGTGTGTGTATATGTTTTTAAAAAATTTACTGGATTCGTTTGAACTGAGTTGACTAGCTGGCTAACTGTCTGCTAATTTTACTTAGCGTAAAGTCCAGTACAGCTGTACGGTAACTGAGAGCAGTGTCTGTAAATATAATTAACCTGGCTAACAGGAAGCGAATAAGGATGACCACAATTGGCACAAGCATCTAAACTCTAGAGACTGCTGTGTGTGAAAATCCCAGCAGATCAGCAGTTTCTGAAATACTGAAACCAGCCCATCTGATACCAACATCCATGCCACGGTTGAAGGCAGAGATCACATTTTTTGATATAAACATTATCTGAAGCTCTTGACCTGTATCTGCATGATTTTATGCAGTGCTCTGCTACTCCATGATTGGCTGGTTAGATAACTGCATGAATGTGCAGATGGTCCTAATAAAGTGGACAGTGACTGTATGTAGGAGAATGAGAGACAGGTCGTTTTTGTCATTCATTGGGTATTAAAAACCCGTTTATTTTTATATTTAATAGTACCACAGACTGTATTCTGGGTTCTCAGTTGGTGTAGAAGATGCTGATTAAAGTTTTATAAAAGCAGCACTGACATTAGATCCGGTTGCAAGGCTAATCACCGGTTTATATGAATGCGCTTGTTTTAATACGTTATCAATTGTGTAGCAATGACTAATTCACAAGGAATTTTATGCTTGGCGCTTCACATAATCTGCAGCCAATAATGTGTTTCTTTTTTTTTTTAAGTGCTGTTATTTAATAACGAAAAATATTTCAAGATTGTTATTTAACATTTAGCTATAGGAGTGTCCAGTGTTCGTGCTTTTTAGACAGTTAGAGGTAGGTTTTCCACTCTGTCTTCACTGTTGTCCTCTGAAAATTAACAAGCTGCAATTTTTATTTTATTTTTTTTTACTAACTTCTGGAAAGAGAATACAAGAGAAGCTGGTCAGGGAGCAGTTGTTTATAGCTTCTATAAGGTAAGTGATAACAGGAACTAGCTTGTCTTGTGGACATGAAATGTAGCTGTATATGGATAAACCTACTACATCTCGTTTATTAATGAATTAGTAGTCCTTGATAAAATCCTGTGGTACAAGAGGGACATGCTGAGCTTGCTTATTGGTAACACACCACCCCATCGTTGATGATTTTCCTCAAACAACACATTTATTTAAAGTCCCTGTGGAGCATTACAGAATCAGGGTGCGACATATATCGAGTTCCCTTTTTAAATAGCCAATAGCGTTTAGCTTACCTCACAGCCTCACGCATTGCTAAAATAGCCAAGTTGTAATCACGTCCTTCTCTTAATTAAGTGCAAAAAGTTAACTGCATGTTTATTTTTTTTAAAAACTCTACTTCTAGAAAATGAAGAACAAAGAATGTACTTAATGTGTGTTTTTCTTTTTTTTAATGTTTTAATCAATTTATGAAGCCACTGTAAAATGTATCGTCGCATATGATATCGTAATTGTACTATGCTGTCATATTATGTGCAGAAAATTAGCTTGTTTTATTGTAAATCAAAAACCTGACAAAGATGTGTTTACTTGTATTTCAATACCACATATACCGAACACATAATAACTGAAATCAGCTTCTGAGGCGAGTAAACATTCAATTTCAACAAGTGTACCGTCGACGACACACGTTGCATCCGTTGATTCCGCCATGTTTTCTTACTGACGTGACCCCAACTCGGAAATTCTGGGCTCTAAAAAAAAAGAATTAAGTTTCCCCACTTGTAATTACGACTTTGTGCTGCTGTTCATGTGCATTCAAATCGTAAATACGATCTTTCCGAATTGACACGAACGCACCATTACAACTGTCGGGAACGGGGCGCTTCAGATTCTTGAGAGAATTTGATTGGACAGAAAATCTGAAGTGCAGAATGATGTCATGAATGATGTGATCCGTATTGGTGGTAGAGACAGTTCTTTTGTGTTTCTTCCATTTGCGAATAATCGCACCAACTGTTGTCACCTTCTCACCAAGCTGCTTGGCAATGGTCTTGTAGACCCTTCCAGACTTGTGTAGGTCTACAATCTTGTCTCTGACATCCTTGGAGAGCTCTTTGTTCTTGGCCATGGTGGAGAGTTTGGAATCTGATTGATTGATTGCTTCTGTGGACAGGTGTCTTTTATACAAGTAACAAGCTGAGATTAGGGGCACTCCCTTTAAGAGTGTGTTCCTAATCTCAGCTCGTTACCTGTATGTGCTCATAATCTCTGCTTGTTACCTGTATAAAAGACACCTGGGAGCCAGAAATCTTTCTGATTGAGAGGGGGTCAAATACTTATTTCCCTCATTAAAATTCAAATCAACTTATAGCATTTTTGACATGCGTTTTTCTGGAGTCTCTCACTGTTCAAATAAATCTACCATTAAAATTATAGACTGATAATTTCTTTGTCAGTGGGCAAACGTACAAAATCAGCAGGGGATCAAATACTTTTTTCCCTCACTGTATGTGTGTGTGTGTGTGTGTGTGTGTGTGTGTGTGTGTATATATATATATATATATATATATATATATATATATATATATACACACACACACACACACGTACATAAAAGGTTTAACGATCCCACCGATTCCCACAGACAGCGCTGTTTAGTCAACAGAGCAGTGTTTCTATAACAGTGCATTAGGTGAGTGTGTGTCAAGGCCTCCCAGGTGAGTGTATGACACGAGCGATTCGTTTTCCGCGCGCAGGCTGTGACGTGTAGATTGGGCGTGGCTTCCACGCGCCGAGCCCCACGTGCCGTTAAAGGGAAGGCAGGCCGAGGATGATTTACTAGCGACTATCGGCAACGCCATCTACTGCAGCGCCGATCTCATTCCCGGCCTCCGATTGGACAGCGACAGCGATACACCCTGACTGGGGGAGAGAGAGAGAGACAGAGAGAGAGAGAGAAGAGAGAGAGAGAGAGAGAGAGAGAGAGAGACGCTCTCTATTTGAAGTGCACACATATATATTTTTGGTCCCCCCTCCTCCGATGGATGAACAATGGAGAAGCCGTCAGCCGAAATTTCTGGCGACCCTCCTCTTTTCCCACGCGCAGCATCATTGTTGACGATGCGCTCGCTGCTGTTGTTGTTTTGGTTGTTGTGTGGGAGGCCAGGGACGGGCCTGAAGCGCCGCTAGAAAAGCGCACTCGTCTTGCTTGCCGGTCCTTGCTTCTTGTCCTCTCAGGAGCGAGCAGATGTGCGCGGAGACATGGTGACGCTCCCGGCTCTGGCGCACTACTGGCCTCTGGTGCGGTTCCTCGTGCCGCTGGCCATCACCAACATCGCCATCGACCTCGGCGAACAGGCGAGTACAGCACCGACCTGCGTTACCGCGACGTTGTTATTGATGATTATTTCTTCGATCGGACCGAGCCGTGCGTTCGCTAGAACGGATCTCAATCCGGCCATCTGTCCTCGCGCAGGATCCGTTTTATTCACCTATAGCACTGGACGTTCATTTGTCCGCAGATGTCTGTGCATAGAGCAAGGCATTTCAAATAGTGGCATTGGTCATGGAAAAAATAAATAAAAATAAATAAAAAAAATCATCAATCAATCCTTAAATAAAAATGCTACATTATTGCACGATCTTGACAGATTCCGTTAAGGTCTAGTGCATGGTGTATAGACTAAAATAAACGGAAGGGTTGTGAATTCGGGATAGAGCTTGATAAATCGTAAACAGCACGCGCAGATGATGGCCCGAGTGTCACCCGGTGCGTCACCCGGAGCGTCACCCGGTGCATCCTTCTATCAACCCGAACAATAGTGCTGTGAATGCGAGAGAGATGAATGCACTGTTTTGCACAGCTGGGGTGTGTTAGAGCAGGTCATGACCTCAAACTGAACCAGACTCAGGGTTCTGTATGGCAATCCCATAAGCAGGTAGGTCAGTGGGTAATCCATTTACCAGGTGAAAACAGTAGGCTATATGAGGAAACACAAAAAAACAGTCCAGTGTATGTCACACTGTGTTGTCCCGTGTATTATGGTGCATGGTGTGTTGAGCTGCGTTTGTTTAATCATTACGGCCGTGATTGGTGGACACCCTGACAGAACCATCTCTCACTCTGGAAGATGTCCGTACAGTTTCCCTACCACGTTTGCATATAGATTTGCGCCTCTGCCGTTTCTTTTGCGCTATAGTGCTGATATCTTATTGCTTAATATCGTGACGATGATTCACAACTACGCCTAACGTGTGCAGTCTGAGAGAAAAGTAGGCTGAGTGGTTTATCTTGCAATTCGCAAGGCCAATACACACGCTATAAAGCACTTTCTTGATATTAGACCCCCCCCACACACACTGAATTGTCATCAGTGTCATTTCGATGCTGGTTTAAATCCGGTTTTACTACGAGAACAATACGGAACCAATGAGACTGCTATAAATCGTTCCTACCACATTGCCGGGGCGGCTGTGGCGCAGTTGGAGCGTAGATTGTCCACTAATCGTAGGCTTGGTGGTTGGCGGTTCGATTCCCGGCCCGGGTGACTCCACATGCCGGAGTGTCCTTGGGCAAGACACTGAACCCCAAGTTGCTCCCGATGGGAAGCTAGCGCCTTGCATGGCAGCTCTGCTACCATTGGTGTGTGTGAATGGGTGAATGAGACACAGTGTAAAGTGCTTTGGATAAAAGCATTTACCATTGCAGTTGAATTCTTGAATCTGATTGGTCACGCTGGAATGTGAAGGAGTTGATGCAGACTTGTAATCAATAGGGATAGGTTTATATTATATTATCCAGTATAATTAGTAACTCGTTCACGGTCACTTGTATGGTAATAAATAGATAGAAATGACATGTTATTATGTAACAAAGAAAAATGTATAATCACCGATGTTGAGACGCTTTCTGTACGGAGACGTTTATTTAACGTTCATGGATTTCTGGATTGGGGGGGGGGGATCTTCAGGACAGTTTATTGGTGCTTTAGTAACATGAACGTTTATCAACTTTAAGAGAGGGAAAGAGAAAAGAAAGGAACTAAATTGTTTTGTGGATGTTCTACATTAACATTAAACGTAGCTAAAGAGTTTAAAAAGAAAAAGTATTGTGTTGATCTTTTAATATATTCAAAATTGTTATTGTTGACAAATCGCTGTGATATAAAGGGAATAAAACACTTCGGTACCTGCTAACAGGTAACACGCCACTTCGCTTAGCATCGGGCCATATCACACCACTGCGTGAATGTTTTCCAATAACAACACATGTTTTATTCCTTACATATTGCACGTCTTGATCATACAGCTGAATGTTGAGCTGTATTAGCACCGAACAGTGGTGTAGTCCTAAAAAGAAAAGAAAAAGGGGGGATTTTGCTATTACCCGGGTGCCGGTACGTCACTTGTTCGCGTATAGCCCAAATCACTTTTCACATATTACCTCAAGATTGCTACTGCTCAATGCAAATTCTGTTTTACTGCGTTACTGTTAAAATGTAATAAAAGTGCTAATTTAATGCAGCGACAATTGACATCAATTAAGGAAAAGCATGAGCCAGTCATTTCAATACATGTTTTTAATATTTCATTGTAACTTTGCCATCACGGTATCTTACACGATATCTAAGATATCTAAATCGGCCCATAATGTGGTGAAAAATACCTTAATTTTAATGTAGGGTACAGCGAATGAAGTTTGTTTGTGTTTTTTTTGTTGTTGTTGTTGTTGTTGTTTTCATCAAGCCTGTACTAAAAGTTGCAATAGATATGTAAATAAATAAGCGATGCACTACAATATTGTAAACGGATCGTGATCAAAACAGCGCAAGAGAAAGCCTGAATGTGCAAGTTCAGTGTCAGGCTCTTTCGAGCAGGGACAGAAGAGAGTAGAATCATTCCAGGTAATACATTCGAGTGAGCATTCGAGCCCACTTTAAGAACTTTTACCTGAACGCTTCAGCGGGACGGTGTCTTCAGTCGGTAGTGACGGTTTATGATTGCGGTTGTCGGAGCGGGGACCGGCGGAATTTGTATAAAAATGTACCAATTACAAAAAAAGAATAGCGAGTCTAACAAGAAAGAAAAGAAAAAACCACACAATACAGTTAAAGGCAATGCTAATGCAAGAGTAGGTTAGGAACAAGTGGGTATTCCAAGCGTATATGTTAATATTGATTCGTAGAAGTCCTTATATGCAAACAGCCCTGGGGAAAAAATAAACATGCATCGTATATGTGCGTACAGCCTCGAATACACCACTGGCACCAATCATTTATCTGTGGTGCTTTTGTTGTAAATCCCTAATGAATGCTGTGCTATCATGAATACCAGAGCTGTGTATCGTGACTTTTGTGTGGCTAGTCAGAGAAAACAGTTATTAGCTATTCTGTATCTTGTGGACGTGTTGGTAGTTGCTGGGACGTGTCTGTCTCCGTGGGCTTCATCTACAGTACCAGCAGCGACGTTCTTATTTGCCGTCTTCACTGTCCTGTTAGAGAAGTTAAACATCCTGGGGAAGAATCAAAAAACCACACACGCATTTCTCAACTCACTTTGTGAGATTTCCAAAGTATGAGTAAGAGTTCACATGGAAGCGAAGGTCTACAGGTGCACTGTAAATGGTTTATGAACGTTTACGTAATGTGTAACTAAATTTCTCTTAGTTCTCTGACTCTTTCTGACGTACTAAGCCTCTTTCCCCAGCCTAGTCCTCACTCCAACCTGGGCCCTTTTGTATGCCGTTCTATGTAATGAATGATTTCAATCCTAATTAGTAAAGTATTCCACTTGTCTCTAGGTCTGTTGTGAATCAGCGTTGAAGTTCCTCAGCTTGTGAAACGAAAGAGTAAAGGTGGTTTATATTGACTAAAATTGTAACCAACGGCATTGCGACAATCACTGATAAATAACACAGAACAATGCATTGAAAAGGTGTCGATTGCTTTGTATTTGTATTGTTTGTCAAAGTGTGATTGATATCCTCACTCACAACAGGGTCCGCTAGCTATATTTGGACAATGAGTCATGTGAAGGTGTACGAAAATACCACGGTTGTAATGGCAACCTGAATACATTTCAAAAATCTCCATTTGTAGGTGAAATATTCATGTTCCAACATACAATAGAGAGCTTCTTTTTTTTTTTTTTTTTTTATAACCGCTACTGAGCTTTTTTTCTGTAGCAAAATCGTCAAGAAATGTATTGGGGAGTCTCAGTTGTCAGACCACACTCGTTAACCGACATCTGTTATCTTTCTGTACACTGCTGTAAGACTTTTAAAAAACGAATCGGTGACACGCACACACTCTCACGTTCAGCAGCAGAAGAATCGGGAAGATAAGGAGTGGCAGGAGCTGGAGTCGTAGATGAATTATTGAGAGGCATCTGAGCTGTCATTTCCGTTTGACGCGTGTTTGTCTTGCTAGAGCTTGTTGAATCAGCTGAATAATCTGTGTGGTCTCTTACTCCTTGTATTCGCCCAAAGTCTTTAATCAGTGTCGGAGGTTGTATAAAGATGGCATTTGAAAGTCTTCACACTGTGTTTAGTTTGCAATTGTGAACTAGATGACAATTCGATGTTATTAGAAGGCAAGCAGTCTTGAATTCCACCTCTATATCCTTTTCTTGCTGAAATATCTGATTAATGCTGTGGTCCTGTGATACTCGGCTGAACCCTGCCACTGGAATCGCTGTGTCGTCAGTCCTGTGAGTGTGTCTGTGTAGAAGTGGACATCGATATTTATATCTGTGCTCCTTTCCTGCATTGGTGACATGAAGGAAGGACACTGGATAGACGTGATCTCCAGGGCTTAGTGGAATTCACCATCTGTCCCTCAATTAGGTCGCCTTTATTAGAGAGCAAGCCGGCAAAAATGCAAGACTGGAATGCTGTTAGGCCGCAAATTATAGGTTTCAATAAATTCAGACTGAAAGAACGAACAGGTGGTGCAGATTAACCGTAGGAATAAAACACAGTGGGCTATGATGTAGGCAAATAACCCATGATGGGGTGGTGGGGGTATGGCCTAATACAAAGCGAAAGTGTTTTCCTTCTCTTAAACTACAGTGAATTGCAATTGAGATGTTTACGTTTAGTAATGAACGAAAGGTTGCGATTTTGAACTGTTTATAGTGACGTTTACTGCTACTACTACTATTGGTTGACTCTTTTCTTTCAAAAAAGAAAAAGTCACAAAGCTTTTCTCGTGGTGGAAAACGTACTGACGGTTACGTACATAGTGCTGACACTATGTTAAATAAATGGCAACAAATATACGTTTTTCTTTGTTAAATAACCACACATCTTGTCCCCTGGTGGTCCAGCGGCTCAGGATCTCGCACTCTCTTTGCCACCGCCCGGGTTTGATTGCACAAGCCAGAGCGCTCTTGGTGCTGCGCCCAAGATAAGCCCGGATAAAATGGGAGGGTTGCATCAAGAAGGGCATCCAGCATAAAAGCCCTATGAGGAGCAGTCGAAAGATGTCGCAGAACATTTTTTAAAAAATCTGTTAATTATTAGGTTTTGATTGTGTAGCATCCATTTGAATGAGCTGTTACTACAGAAACGCTAACGTATTAGAACGAGCGCATTGATGGGTTTATATCATTTACAGACTTCTCATTTTCACATTATCTGTGTTACTTTCACATTATCTGTATTACCCAGATGAGGATGTGTTCCCTTCTGAGTCGGGTTCCTCTCAAGGTTTCTTCCTCAAAAAACATCTTAGGGAGTTTTTCCTTGCCACCGTCGCCACTCAGTGGCTTGCTCAGTTGGGATAAATTCCATTTATGTTTCTCTCTGTTTTATATCTGTTTCTCTCTGTTTATCTGTTTCTCACTGTTTATACCTGTTTTTTTATTTCTGTAAAGCTGCTTTGAGACAATGACTATTGTAAAAAGCGCTATACAAATAAAATTGAATTGAATTGAATATTACAGCTGGAAATACAATACTGTGAGAGCTGCTGTTGTAGAAAATTAGCCCACACCTTTAGACATGAGGCTTCAACAATGCTGTGGTCTAAATGTAGATATATAAAGCACTGTATGAGTCAGAAAAGGGTCATTTTGAAGTTCCAAAATGGCGTGTGCTAATTATGGGTTGCCTAAAAAAAGAGTGTTATGATCCCGAGGAAAGGGGAAGAACTCCAGACATTGGGTGTTTTGAGTGCATCACCATCAGCATTTTCCATCAGCTGACACAATACTTCCATTTCTATTTCAGCAGTTTTACCGTTCTCCCGAAGAGGAGCATGGGTGATTTTGTATATCACACTAAAATTCGAAACTTTCTGGTGTGTACAGTACCAGCATGCTATGCTTTACAGCGAGAAATCATCCAGTTAGATGTCAAGAGAGAGGATGCTGATTAGAATTTACCATGAGGTCAATCCATGAGGTTACCATGAGATTAAACATCTGAAATGCATCTAAAGCAACTTCTGTGTTCACAGATTCCCTTGACATCTATAGACATGATTCATTTCCTAAGACACGTTGTTGTTTGGAGCTTTTGAAGATTCTTGTCTTTTGGTAAAAGGATCTTGTTCAGTTACATTAGATTTTAAGATCTTATTCTGAGGTCTGTGAATGACAGTGTTACTGATACTCACGTAGTGGATTATATCTTAAACCCTCTTTTATTATGTGAGTGAATTCGATTCTGGTTATAACATTCAAACACCTGCTCACCGTGAATGGAGTGGCTGTAAACACTGAACCAAGGTCAGATGGTGGGACTAATGAAATCATTTGGGTTTGTTTTTGTGTTTCTGGTAGGCTTTAAACAGAGGGATCGCAACAGTCAAAGAGGATGCAGTGGAAATGCTGGCCAGTTACGGTCTGGCTTATTCCCTGATGAAGTTCTTCACCGGGCCTATGAGCGATTTCAAGAACGTTGGATTGGTGTTCGTCAACAGCAAACGCGACCGAATCAAAGCCGTCTTGTGCATGGTCGCCGCCGGAACTATAGCCATCATCTTCCACACGCTGATAGGTTAGTCTGAGGGTGTATTCCAGAATTCAGTCTGACAGGTAACAGCCATCAAAAAAAAGTGTGTCAACTGTGATAATGTGGAAAGATTGGACATAAACAATGTTTTAACTTGTCTTAACTTGCATGCTAGCTAATTAGCAGTTACAGGAACAGGTTTAACTGAACCTAAATATGCATTTATGTTTACAGCCTGTTTACCCCCTAAAGTGAAAATAGAAAAAAATCAAAGATCCCATTCAGGTTGTAAAGCTACTATTATTTATTAATTTCATTTGCATTTTAATGGAATATATAGGAAAACTACATGCAAAGAAATAAGAAACATGAGTTATAATATATATATATATATATATATATGGGGAAATTTCTTATTCTATTGGTAGACAATTTTATATCGTTCTAGAAGTAAATACTTAAAATTACAAAAATGATCTGCCAATAGGAGAAGACTATTTCAAGCTTGGATTTAATCTCATACAAGGAAATACTAGATAATTTGACTATATTCAAAATATTTTCTCTCTTTTTTTGTAGTGTAGAGAATATGTTGGGGGGGTTCTTTTGGCAAAAGAGTATTTCCCATCATTTTTGCCGTATTTTTCTTTATTTTGCCAGAATTCAGTCTCCGTGATATACTCTGGCTTTTCTCGGACTACCAAATGTGTCTTACTGGGATATCTTTTCATTCTAGTATTCAACTCTTTATTCTGTTCCTCTGGACATCTTTCTGTCCTCTTGTCGTCTAATTACAATCTACAAATTGGGTTTTCTACAAACACATGGTCTTGATTAGAGACCATTACTTACACATTTTGGCCTCTCAGCATTTCTGTTGTTAATGCCTTTGACCTCGGCTTTGGTGCCGGATATGTGCTGGGTTGTAATTTTCGTATGTACACAGTCCTTGGTGATGATGACTCTGCAAAAAAACAAAAACAAAAAAACCATCTTCATGATTGTGGCTCCATCCACTGTGTTGACACTGAGAGGTTTCTTCCTGGTAGCTTTACAACTACTCTGTGTGTTCCTCTTGCATGGATGGATCTCATCCACAGTGTAGTAACTTTTTACAGAAATAGATAGAGATGTAAAAATTATTTTGGCATTATTTAGATGCTGTTGTAGTATGGTCATTAAACAGTGGGGAAAAACATTACTGTCCTCCTACTTGGTGCTTCACAGGTTTCAGTGGCCTCGCCCATGTACCAAATTACAGCTAGCTTGGGATCCAGAGACCAAAATTAGGTTGAATTATTACGGGGCTTAAGATGGCAACTACCTCCTAAAATACAATGTGATGATGACAGGATAACAGCCCACACTGTTAAAGCTTTGGCCATGTGCTCCCATCTTGTTGTCCAGATCGTGTGTGTGTGCATGTGAGAAAGTTTAAAACAGTTGGAATTAAAACTGACATCAGCATATTTAAAATATTTATTGAAACGTTCTTCATTGTCACTGTAAGAGACAATTATTAGATAAGAAGAATAGAGACATGCTGTAATTGTTTCTACACTATATAGCTAAAAGTATGTGGACACCCATATGTGGGCTTTCGTCAATCTGTTCCGGGAAACGTGAAGGCACACGTTTTCTAAACGATGTCTTTGTACACAGTAGCGTGATGATTTTTCTTCACTGGAGCTAAGAGGCCCAAACCTATTCCAGCATGACAATGCCTCTGCGCACAAAGTGAGCTCCATAAACACATGGCTTGCCGAGGTTGACGTGGGAATTCTTGAGTGGCATGAACAGAGTTCTGACCTCTGAACTGGAAAACCAACTGCTTGGCAGACTTCCTTTTCCAACAGCATTGCCCGACCTCCAAAAATCTCCAAAATCTAGTGGAAATCTTTCCCTAAAGAGTGGAGGTTATTATAACAGGAAAGGAACCAACTCCCTATTAATGCCCTTGGTTTTAATCTGGATGTGATCAGGTGTCCAAATATTTTTGGAATGATATGATATTAATATTGTACTTTAATAGCTTCGGATCGATATCTGGAATT